>CM040119.1:273764120-274233318 GCA_022559845.1 Amorphophallus konjac | reverse complement strand
GGGTTCCAGTTCGCGGGGCCCTCCTCCGGAGGTTTCTGCCCTCCAGGAGCAGCTGGCGTATGCGGTGGCTCGGGCTGAGGAGGCCGAGCGTGACCGCGAGGCTCGAGTGAGTGTTTGCTTGGCCCTGACCCTCTTCTAGCTGCTTTCCTTCTATGACTGTTCTCTTACGGTGCATGCGTGCTTTGACAGGTGGCCGAGATTCGGGAGGCCCTGGCCCGTGCTGTTCGTGCTGAGCAGGAACGCGATGCCTGGATGGCAGAGCGTGACACCCGGATTGCGGAGCTAGAGGAGGAGCGGCGACGGGAGGCTGAGGAGCTTCCTCACGACGTAGTGGATCTGCGGATCGCCCTCGAGCTGTCGAGGAGAGAGGCGATGAGGGAGAGAGAGGAGAGGGAAAGGGGTAGGGAGAGCGTGGAGAGAGAGAGGGAGAGGGATAGGGAGATCATAGAGAAAGAAAGGGAGTACAGCGGGATCAGACCGAGAGGAGGGCTCTGGAGACCCAGCTGCTGGAGCTCCGATTGAGTCTTGGCACGGCGGAGGGGAGGCTTCGGGAGAGCGAGGAGCGGTACCAGAGGGCGAAGGAACGCGGGGCGCGACTTCGTCAGTCTGGTTCTTTTTCCATGGGCAGCTATCTGGTTTCTTCGGCCGAGGAGCGTCGTCGCGCCTTCGAGGCTGGAGTGCCACCGCAGGGCGAGGCGAGCACGGCTTCTCAGGGTTCGCAGAGGCCCCCTAGGGATCCCCGGCAGAGGAGGGAGGAGAGAGATGACCAGGAGGGTGATGGTGAGAGTTAGAGAGTTACTTGTACACGTCACCCTTCTCACTGTATGATGTACTTTCGGCTATTATATGAAATGAAAATGGCTTTCTTGTGTTGTGTGTACTTTTCTCTCTCCCACACTTTCTTCTTTGCACTGAGTTGTCCTTCGAGGCACGCTCCACGAGACCTTGCCCTGAACAGCGGGGAACTACGCTTTGCACGGGGGGATTCTGTTTCCTTTCTCCCCCTTTTGGGCGCGTCCAGGCGCGAGGACGCGTCTTAATCCTTGAATTCAAATTTAAAGCGTCGGGTGGCCTTTCTTCTCCCGTGCCTTACCCGCAAACGAGCCCGCCTTCCGCCGAAACTCGCTTGCCCCTTTTTCGTCTTCCTCCTCTTTTGATTGATGGAGTTCGGTGGGCCCGACCATGGTGAAGGTGGAGAGGGACGAGGAACTCCTCGCCCGAGGAGGGACACGCAAGAACATGGAACGACGTCCATGGAGGAGGAAGGGCCGCTTCGGGCCCCCGAGGGACCCGAGGGGCCCGATGTCGCGGAGGGAGGTGAACACGGTCTGGTAGGTCCTCCGATCTCTTCCTCTTTTAATTCATTTTGAGTTTTGAAGCGAGCCGCGCGAGGGGGGAAAGGGTTCGGCGAGTGTTGCACTCAAATGATGGACGCGTCCTAGACAGGGGACGCGTTCTTTGTTATGATGCGAGGCCCTTCTTTCTTGGTGCAGGACATGGCGAGGACCCTGGGCCTGGCCGATGAGTGGGCGAGTGCGGACGAGCCGAGCCGCGTCAGGAGGGAGAGTCGCGGCAAGGCGAGGCTCGAGGACTGGCACGTACGTCTCCCTGGACAGCAAGGGAGTGTATTGGTGCAGGACAGCGCCGACTTCCTGCGGCGGCAGAGAGAGAGTTATGCGGGGCTTCCCCAAGCTGGGGACACGCGTGGCATCGGCGGCTCGCGCGCCCAACTATCAGAGGCTAGGCGGCAGCTGGCCGTCGCTCAGCATGAGCTGTCGCTCCTGGTAAGTTACGTGCCGCACTTTTATCTTCAGATTTTGGAGTTTCACTGACGGCCGTTGTTTATTTTGTTCCAGCGTGCCCAGCAGACAGCGACGGCGGGGATGATTGGTGGCGCATCTTCCAGTTCCTCGGCCCCTTTTCTCGAGATTGCCTCCCTCCGGGAGCAACTTGCCGGTGCGGTGGCCCGCGCGACCCGGGCGGAAGAGGAGCGTGATGCCTGGGTGGCGACTGTAGCGGAGCTGCGGCATCGCGGTGAGGAGAGACCTTCTCCAGACATCCTGGAGTTAAGGGTTCTTCTGCAGATGATGAGGAGAGAGGCAGAGAGAGAGAAAGCTGAGAGAAGGTCCGAGCGACAGCGGGATCAGACCGAGAGGAGGGCCTTGGAGGCCCAAGTGAGGGAGCTCCAGCTGGGCCTTCAGGCCGTCGTGCAGAGGCTAGGAGGGATGGAGACGCGCTACGAGAGAGCGCGAGAGTTCGGGGAGCGACTGCGCCAGTCTGGTCGCTTTGCCGCTAGTGGCTTCTTCGCCACGCCAGGGGAGGAGCAGCGAGTCACTGCTGCGGAGCAGGCGCCAAGAGGCGAGGCAGGTGCTACTGCACGGGGATCCCGGAGGCTTCTGAGGGACCCTCACCTCGGGGAGAGGAGAGGGACGCCTAGAGGGACGAGCATGGAAATAATGGCAAGAGCTGGCGAGCTAGTGGACCCGCCACCTCTCTATGATTGTAGTGTTTATGACAGCTTATGTAGAATTATGAATGGAATGATTTGATTTTCTGCTGCTTGTTTGTTCTCTTGTGCATTCCTTCTTCCCTACACTTCCTCTCCTTTGCACTGTTCCCATGTGATGGGTCTGCCGAGACTCACGCCCGAGCGGAGAATCGCGTCTTGTTGTGACCATTTTCCACAGGAATCTGCCGTCGAAGTCAATAATGACGGCCCTAGTCCCTTTTCCCGGATGTTGTGTCAAATTTTGCGGACGTCCTCCAAAACATGATAGGGTATCCCTAGACAACATAGGGGGCTAGTCGTCATATTCTTCGTCCAATCAATCACCCTGTGCGAGCGGTGAAGTGACACACGGGACCGCATGGCAGGTGCCTCATCGCGAGGGCTATCATTAACAGGTGATGGAGGCAATCTTGGCCTGCACTCCTTCCATTTCTATAAATTCTTGTCCCTTTTATCCTCCCAGGTATATCGAGAGCTAACTCGAGGAGCACAAGTTCTCACGGGAGAGGAGGAGTTCAAAATTCCGAGAGTTGGATGGAGGGCGAATCTTCCCACTCCTCGAAGAGAAGCAGATCCAGTGGTAGTAGTTCCAGGAGGCTTTCGGACCTCGAAGGGCACTTCAGCGAAAGGCCCAATCACAACTCGTAAGCCAAGTTTTCTTGCCCCCCTTTTTTTCATTCTTTTTTTCTTCCTTTCTTTCTGACCAAACCTCCTCTCCATTCCCTGCATGCGTAGTGTGTGATGAAATCACAGATCTCATGGGAGTTGGTAGTGGCAGCATACCGAGGTCTCCCAGATTTTCAGAAGGCCAGGCTAGACGTGATGGGTTTTGGCACCTTCTTCGGATCGAGCCGATCCAGCTCGACCTGGTCCTGATCCAAGCCTTGTGTGAGAGATGGGACCCAGTGAGTCGGGCATTCCTGATGCCCTGGGGGCACATGGTGCCCAGCTTGGAGGATGTGGTCCGGATCACAAGCCTGAAGGTGGAGGGCGAGGCAGTGACCGGAGTCACTTACGCGGACTACAGAGAAGGTGCCCAGAAGTTACTGGGTTTGGACCTAGATGGTCGGAAAAATAGGTCGGTAGCTAGGGCGTCCCTCATGGATGCATTAGGGCTCACCGACACTCGTCGGCGGGACGATGAATCCTCAGAAGAGTTCATGGAAAGGATGGAAATAGGATGCCGTGCCGTGTACTGCACAGATTTCGGCGACTGGGAAAGATGCAACATAGATTTGAGGAGATTTCTCCTCTTCCTTTTGGGGAGATTGGTACTGAGCTCGAAAGGGGACGGTATCCAATGTCGCTTCCTGGAGCTGCTGTCAGACCTTGAAAGAGTAGGGTATTATGCCTGGGGAGCCGCCATGCTGGCACACTTGTTTGCAGGCCTATTCCAAGAAACGGATCGTGAGATGACTGTGAGTGGTTTCACACCATTCATCCAGGTATTTTTTGGTTTTGCTTGTTTTGTATTTTTTTGTGTTTTTGCAAGGTTCTGATGACCTGCGCCGAGCAGCTGTGGAGCTATTATTACCTCCCTATGGGGAGAGCTCGGCATTGGCGACCCGCGATGGTGCCGCTAGCCAGGCGGTGGGAACCCATCATGAGTGCGGCACCCCTAACCTACCAACTGATGGTGCTAAGGCGGGAGCTACAGGAGTTCCCTGCAGCGATGGTAAACTGGAGACCCTACTCAGACATGGTCGATGCCGACCAGCCGTGGGTTCTAGCAAGTCGTGCCCGGTTCGGACGGGAACTGTGGATGCACTGCCTGAATGAAATCGAGCCGCTTCGGCTACGATTAGTTATGAGGACTTTAGGACTGGCTCAAGAATGGGTGGATTCAGCTGTGCCACCTCGTGTCGGGAGAAAGACGCGGGGACCGGCGACCTGCATTGACTGGCGCGTGCGATTCCCCGAACAGTATGAGGACTGGCAACGGGGTGGCACGATTGTAGAATCACAGGCGCGGGATAGCGAGGACTACTTGCGTCTATATAGGACAAAGTACGCAGAGCGGTTCCAACCCCGGGGACTTGTGGAGGTAGGTTTCCCCTTTTTTCTCTTTTCTCCTTTTCTTGGTTTTCTGGTGAAAATGCTGACTCGTAAGGCTGCAGGATGTCCGGGATGCCATGATAGCGAATTTACGAACTCGCTTGGCAGAGATGGAACAACAGTTGGGTAATGCCCGCGGAGCTACGAGCGCCTTGGTAGGTGTACAGTACGTTCCTAATTAAAACCCCAGATTCCAGATGTTGGCTGCTAATTCACGCGGTCGTAGCATGCCCAGATTGGCGCGGCTTCCCCAGCGATGGGAGTAGGTGGTGCCTCTTCCAGCTTGTGGATTCCCACCTCAGAACTTGACTTGCTTCATGAGCAACTTGCTCACGCCACGCAGCGTGCTGCGGAGGCAGAAGGGATGCTCTCTATACAGGTAAAGTTTCAGTGTTGAGTTCTCTTGTTTACGCCTTATCGTGTATCTGAGATGGTACACTTGGCAGGAAAAGGAGACGGAAGAAGCGCTTGGCCAAGCTGCGCAGAAGGAGGCTAGGATAGCAGAACTGGAGAGGGAACTGCGGCGTCATCCTGATGACGACTCCTCTAGGGATGCTGTGGAACTGAGGATCACTCTCCAGTTGGAGAGGGAAGACCGCGAGAGAGAACGTGCAGAGAAAGAAAGAGACGCAGAGAGAGAAAGAGCCAACAGATTGACTGAAAGGGAGGAACGAAGGGCCATGGAGGCCCAACTATTCGAACTCCGAATCAGCCTTGGTCTTGCTGAACAGTGGCTGAGAGATGGTGAGGAGCGCTACCGAAGAGCACGAGAGCGTGGCTTTCGTGTTGGTAGCTTCTCTGCTGCTTCCGTAGATCAACGCCGGGATGTGGGAATAGGAAGAGGAGTACAGAGCGGTAGGAGTACCGCTTTTCGTAGTTGGGTAGCACCTTTGAGAGCGTTTTGCCCGGAGAGTAGTGGGACGAGTAATGCAGAGAGAGAGGGCGGAACTTGATGTAATTTTTTTGGTTTTTGGAATAAAATACAAGGTTTGGTTTGTTTGGTTTTCACCTTTGCTTCTGTTGCCTGATCCCTGCACACATCACTGAAACAAACAAATCAGAATTTCTGTTCTGACTTGGCCCCTTGCTCAATAAGCAAATGGTCACTGTGACTGTCCTTGATAACTGGTCAAGGGGCCAAGCCTTTATTAACGAAGGCAAGGGAAAAAGTGGTGATGATAAATGCGACAGGCAAGCACACGAATGCAAGCGGTATTAAAGTGAGATGCTGCACGCAAATGCAATCATGCAAAATTGATTTGTTTTCTTTTTATATTTGGCATTTTTTTGTTTTATCATAAAAAGATTTTTTTGTTTGCAAATATGTACATTTTCTCTTTTTCATTTTTTTGTTGTTTTTATCATTTCAATTTTTTTGTTGCTAACGCCCGGCAAGCACCCAAATGGCACCTAACCTACGTGAGAACAGGGGTTTCTTACTAACCTCCCAGGTATCCTAAGTGCACATCTAGGTTGATTTGGGCCTCTAGACCCCTCGAATGATGATCCCGCCGGCTAAGACTTACCCTGATGACAATACCGTCATGCCATGCTTAGGCTCCCAGTCGCTTCCGACCACAGGGATTCACCCAAAAGGTGTTCGAGGTAAATGATTTGCCCGACCCGGGTCTGTTTCCTCACAACTCTAGATGGTATATGATGGAACACCCTGGAACCCTAACGACCAACCGCGCGACGCTGACCCGGAATCAGACGCCGTCGCACCCATAGGTGACGCGCTTGCATTGGCCTAAGCCCGAGGTTAAACAAGAAGACATCAAGGTGGTAAACAGGGGTCTTGACCAGCCAGAAACACGGAGACTCCTTCGCAGCGATAGCTTTTGCTTTTCAAAGTAGGCAACCAAATGTGTATATTAAAATAAGGTCGCAGACCCTGGGCAGTTTTCACCTTTCAGAAACTCCATCGAACCTTCATCTTTAGAGGAAGAAGGAAGAGCGTGGGGGATAAACCTCCTGAGAGGATCGGCAAAACCGTTAACCCGGCGAGCGAATAAGGGCCCATTAACTCTTTCCTTTCGGACAACTTCGGACCAAATCTCGAGCATTTACATTCCACGGCCCCCTTTTGTGGATTCAGACTTTTGCTTTGAGGGGTTCCGTTTATCGCAACAGGCACGGTCACGACCAGGCTTTTCTCTTGATTTTGATTTTGTATTTCTTTTTGTGAGGGAGATATAGTCGTTTGACGTTTGTGGGCTCCCTTTTCGTATGCCTGCGGGGACACTGCCCTCTTCTCGTGCTCTGATCGATGCTCGAGGAAATGGATCCTACTCTTGCCTTTGGGGTTTGAGTTTCGGTTTCTCATGCTCAGCGTTTTAAGGGCGCCGACTGTCTCATTTGGTCGAAGAGAAAAGAATAAAGATTACAGCTTCCGGAGATCTTCTGGGTGACGCTCCACCGTAGGTGATGCTACCGACTTTTTTGAATAAAATACATAAGTGAGCACATGTTAGCTTCCTTCGAGCGAGCATAGGCCGACGTGGCCGGACAGGGATCTCCACGGTTCTGGCAAACCAAGACCCGGTGCCTACCAAGCCTTAATGGGCCCTATCCTAACATGAAGGTTAGATGCAGGGACTTAACTACATGGTGACTGCCAGGCATCGGCATTTTGAATTTTCCATATTTTTAGTGGTTTTCAGTATTTCTTTGTTTTTGATGTTTTTATCTTTTCATCATTTTTTTGTTTGTGCTAAGGGTAGTATTTCTTAAGATAAAGCCCATTCCAAGGGTGGGATAACTCGGTCCCTTCGGCGTTGACTAGCTTGTAGGCGTTGCCAGGGTACACGGCTTGAATTACAAATGGTCCTTCCCAATTGGGTTGGAGCTTAGAACGCGGACCTCCAGGTTTGACAAAAATTCTTTTTACGACCATCTCACCGACTTTGAATTTTCTCTCAACGACTTTCTTTTGGTAAAAGCGAGCGAGTCTATTTTGATACACACGCGCGTGTTCGGCAGCGGCCAGCCGTTTCTCATCCAAGAGTTCCAACTGGGCGAGGAGTGAATTACGACGATCGTCGAGGGGAAATTCCTCGTCCAATTGTACCCTGAGAGAAGGGATCAGAGTCTCGTACGGGACTACCGCTTCCATACCATAAGTAAGGGCAAATGGAGTCTGCCCGGTGGGGGTACGGATTGAAGTGCGATAGGCCCATAGAGCTTCGATAAGCTTTTCTGGCCAGTCTGAAAACTTACTAGACTCGCAGGTTTTTTTGATGATTTTGAGCAATGTTTTATTGGTGGCCTCCGCTTGGCCGTTACCTTGTGGGTAATAAGGCGATGAATGATGCAATGCAATTGCGTACCTTTTGCAGAGGTCCTGTAGGTCCTGAGAAATGAACTGTGGCCCATTGTCGGTGACGATTGTGCTTGGGACGCCGAATCTGGCGAGGATGTTTTTCATGATGAACTTGCAGACTGTTGACGCCTTGATTTCCGCGTAAGCTTCGGCTTCGGCCCATTTGGTGAAGTATTCCGTCGCAGTAAGGATGAAAGATTTCTGCTTGGTGAGGGAATTGGGATCACCTAGGGGACCAATGATGTCGAATGCCCACATGGAGAAAGGCCACGGGGAAGATATTGGATGAAGTGAGGAAGATGGTGAATGGATTTTATCGGCGTGAAGTTGACACTTGACACACCTACGGACATAGACAGCACAATCTTCTTCCATAGTGGGCCAATAAAAGCCTTGGCGAATGATCTTCTTGGCGAGCATCTGACTATTCACGTGGCCACCGCACACGCCCGAGTGCGTCTCCTCTACACATTTCCAAACCTCATCGTCACCAAGACATCTTAACAGAATACCAGTAAGGCTCCTCCTATAGAGTAGACCTCCAACCAATGTATATTTCTGAGCCACCCTTCTTATGGCTTTCTTGTCCTCTGTGGTGGCCCCTTCAGGATAAGACTGATCTTGGCAGTATTTGACAATTTCATAGAACCATGGTTTCTCTTCATCAGCCAGTTCTTCTTCAACCTCTGCCAACATGATCTCCCTCTTCTCAAGGATATCTTCCTGCAGGATCTTTCTTGCTATCCTGTCTTTGATATTTACGTAGGAAGCATCATCGATTGCAGGGGCGTGAAGTTTGTAGATGGAAATGGACTTAAACCATCTTCCTAGAGGGAACCTTATGGATGATGCCAACGAGGCGAGGGCATCGGCGAGAATATTCTGATGACGAGGGACATGAACAAAGATCAGTTTGGCGAACAGTTTGGCAAAGGCAGCAGTGAGTTCTTGGTATGGCTTGAGTTTGGGATCGCGAGTGCGATATTTAGTGAGCACCTGGCGAAGGATGAGTTGACTATCACCTACGACTCGCAACTCAGTGATACGAAAAGAATGAGCGAGTTCTAGGCCAGCTAGAAGAGCTTCATATTCGGCTATATTGTTGGTGACTGGAAATTTGAGCTGGTATGCCAATGGGAATGTGAGGCCTTCAGGCGACAGGAGGGCGATGCCGATTCCTCTCCCTTGAGAATTCAGAGCTCCATCAAAATATAGCGTCCACATTGGCTCATCTGATTGGTTGACGGACATTAGTTCCTCATCTGGAAACTCTGATTGGACGGGATCGAACTTGGGAAGAGGATGGTGAGCGAGATGCTCGGCTATGGCATAGCCTTTAATCGCCTTTTGCTGGATGTAGGTGATGTCGAACTGAGAGAGAAAACTTTGCCAGCGTGCTAGCCTATCCGTAAGGACGGCTTTCTCCAGAAGGAATTTGATAGGATTCATTCGAGCAATCAAGTGGACCTCATGAGCCAAGAAGTAGTGCTTCAATTTCTGCACTACCCAAACGAGGGCAGCACAGGTTTTCTCCATGACGGTGTACTTCTGCTCACAGGGATTGAGAAGTTTGGACAAGTAATAGGTTGCCCGTTCCTTGCCTTCTTCATCAGCTTGTGCGAGGACGGCTCCCACGGAGTCATCCAAGACTGAGACGTAAAGGATCAGAGGTTTTTCTGGTTTGGGTGGAATGAGAACGGGTGGACTAGCCAGATATTCCTTCAACCCTTCAAAAGCTTTCTGACATTTAGAATTCCAGTGGAATTCTACTCCTGGCTTGGTCAACTCGTAGAGAGGTCTACACCTTTGTGAATGTTGAGACACAAACCGACGAATAAACTGCAACCTCCCGATTAAACCTCGGACTTCCCTCAAATTCTTGGGAGGCGGCATATCCCTGATAGCCTTAGCTTTGTCGGGATCTATCTCGATCCCTCTTTTGCTCACAATGAACCCCAGCAATTTACCTGACGACACACCAAACACACACTTCTTCGGGTTCATTTTCAGTTGGAACTCCCTTGACCTCTGCAAGACCTTAGCCAAAACTTCTGGATGTTCCATCCTGGTCCTTGATTTACCAATAAGTCATCCACATACACTTCCAGATATATGTGCATCATGTCATGAAATATGGCCATCATCGCTCTTTGGTAAGTAGCTCCAGCATTCTTTAATCCGAACGGCATGACCACGTAACAATATGTTCCCCAAGGGGTAGTGAATGACGTCTTTTCCTGATCCTCTTCTGCCAAACGAATTTGATTGTATCCTGAAAATCCATCCATGAATGAGAGGGTTTCGTATCCTGCCGTGTTATCGATCAACACATCAATGTGAGGCAAGGGAAAATCATCCTTTGGACACGCGCGGTTAAGGTCCCGGAAGTCGATACAAATCCTGACTTTCCCATCTTTCTTCATGACCGGGACAATGTTCGCCACCCATTGAGGATAAAGACGACTCTAATGAACCTGGCTTTGTGGAGCTTATCGACCTCTTCTTTCATTTTCAAAGCCATTTGAGGGTGGAAACGCCTTAACCTTTGTTTTACCGAGACGGACCCTGGTTTTAGGGTTAAACGGTGTTCGACCAAGGTTGAATCCAGACCCGGCATATCCTCGTAGCTCCATGCAAACGTGTCCTTATATTCCTTGAGAACCTCAATTAATGCCTCTTCTTCAGAGGGTGGTAGGTTGTCACTTATGAGGATGATCCTAGGGTCTTCCTCAGTTCCCAAGTTGACTTCTTTGGTGGATTCTTCTACGGCGGTTGACGGCTCGTCGAATCTCCTCATTCCACTAGCGTATGCGCCCGCCGCATCCTCATATTCTTCACCCTCATCTTCAGTGGGGCATTCTTCATCGTGATCTCGTAGACTCCATACCCTTCATCAAATGCACAGTCGCCCTCACATTCTATTTCTGGTAGCCGGATGGGATTTTCTAGCAACTGGGGGATGGCAAGGAGGGCTTGACACCTGGCGGCTAAATCCAGAAGGAATCGACGAGGGATCTGCCTCCCCTTGGACTTCTTCCTAGGTACTACCCTTGGCCTATCATTCCTAGATTGACTGACAATATTTACAGAAGAAGAGGAAGACGAAGAGGATGGTGTAGAATGTACAGGAGAAGACCCCTCAGAGGAGGGGTAGAAAAGGTCGCTCATCGGACCTTGGACGGGTGGTCCGCAAGGCGGTACGCACCCGTGGGAGATGTAGGAGGTTTCCTCAACGAAGATGTGTTGTTGGGGAGTTTGAAAATTGACGTTTTTTTTTCGTTTTCATTTTTAATGACAAAGCAGTGAAAAGAGATTGGAGGAGAGAGAAAAGTGGTTATGGCTAGAGGATTGTGAGGCTCATAGAGCAGATCATGGTTGAAGACCTGGCGCGGGTTGAAAAGCCCGCGTAGGTATGTAAACAGAGAAGGGGATCTGGGAAGATCATCAGACAATTGTCTGGCCCAGGAAGAAGATATCAGCAAAGGCTGAGACGAGTGGATGGAGAAGATGGCGGCTAATGAGCCGTCGATGGCAATGTTGAGGACGGATGAAGATCCGTCGATGACAGAGTCCTTCTGGCGAGGACGAGGATAGTTTGGAACCTTGGCAAGAGTGGTAATATTCTCTGGTATTCCGGAGATCAATGGCGGTCCTTCAAGTTGCGGAGACGAGAACATCCTTTCCAGTGCAACGGAAATGTCCCGTATGTCGAACCATTTGTTCCACTCGCATTCCGGATCTTTGATCTTGCCTCTTTTGGTGATCCTCGGACATTTTTCAGCCAAATATACAGCATGTGATCCCCCATATGCTTCTCGTGGGTAATCTCCCATCTGAACAACGGGCCCTCTGTTGAAGTGGTTTGATAGAGTCCATGTGAGGGGCTTCCAATCCGCCCTGAACGGTCCTTTGAAGCCTAGGCCAAACCTACGGTTCGGCCTAATTTCCTTTGGCGGTTTGAGCATACCCTGTAATTGTGCGCCCAGACCTTTACCCTGTTGATAGCCGATGTTCCTCATAATCTCCCAACCTTTGGAGTGAAAAGGGAGACATGATGTTGCGGTTGTCCTGACCGGCTCCTTTGGTGCTAGTGGAACGTGAGATGAATCACGTACATCCAGTAGTGACAATATGGGCCGATGAGACGGCCAAACAGAGGGCAGAGAGGTGTTGATAGCATCCACTGTGTGAAGGACAGGTGTACTGACCACTTTAATAATTCTCCCATTGTAAGGAAACTTCATGCACTGATGGTTGGTGGAAGGCACAGCGTCCATGGCTTCGATGTAAGGGCGACCCAGTATAGCCTTGAATGTGGGGTCCATGTCGAGGACATGGAATTCCGTGGGAATTGACATGGGGCCAAGTTCTGCCTTCAGAATAATCATCCCCTGCGGCGGCCTTTTGCTATTGTCATAGGCCGTGACCGTGATTGAGGAAGGTCTTATTTGTTCCTCGTCGACCCACACAACTGAAGAGTGCTCATGGAGATCACATTTATGGACGCACCCGTGTCCACAAGACACGGGTTTATGGATACCCCATTATTTTTATTGAAATGCACAATGCATATTTCCGAGCTTCCTTGGGAGCGAGCTCGTAGTTGTGGAACATGATGGCCGGTTGTGTGTCCGTTGGGGTCAGGACGGTCGAAATCTTCTCCACGGGGAGGTCCTCATTCACCATGACCCTTTGAAGGTACTCCATTAAGGCTGCCTGGTGGGATGTGGATCTTTGAAGTAGCTCCAGGATGGAGATCCGAGCAGGCATCTTGTCCAAGTGTTCAATAGATCATACTGTGTTCCAGGGATAGCTCTTTCTGGTTGTTCTCCATCATCCTTCTCTGGCTGAGATTGCTCAAGATTCTGACTGTTGTGGGGGAAAACCCTGTGGAAAATCCTTCCACTCCGGAGCACCATTGCCTGCGGCTTTTGTACCTCTGTGGGGGTAGCAGTGGGTTTTAACAGAGGTTTGAGGGGTAGTGGTGGAGGAATGGTCGATGAAGCAGGGGTGATGACGGGAGCAGGGATTCTGATGAGGGGTTTGTTAGGTGGAGGCATGGTGAGGTAGAGGGGATATCGCGCGGATTATGAAGGATAAGGGGTCTGGAAGGTGGAGGTGGAGACGAAGTAGAAGTGGGTAGGGCTTGAAGTGGGCAATGATTTTGAGGTGGGTGATGGGTAATGAGTGGTTTTGAAGGCATTAGTGGTGATACGGTGGAGAAAGACGGGGTTATGTATGGTTGACGGATGATAAGGGGTTTAGAAGGCGTAGGGGTAAATGTGGTAGAGGTGGATGGTAAAGTGGGGGAGTGAGAGAAGATGAGAGGGTGTGAAGGCGTAGTGGAGAGTGTCGGTTGATAGGAGATCGGGGTACGGATGAGAGGGCGTAATGGTAGTGGAAATGGTGAAGGCGATACTGACGCGGGTTGATGAGAGAGAGGTGCTACCCGGGCAAGGCGAGGGGGTTGCATGACGATGGGGTTGGAGGAAGAAAGAATAGAGGTACTTTCCTGGTGCCACACCTGCTCTCTCCCGACTTCCGGGAAGGAGGAGATGGGGTTAACCTGATGATTGGGCTGTTGGTGCTCCGGTAATGGATTCTGGATTATGCCCATGTCGGGCTGTTGTTGTGGGGCCTGCTGAGGCTGTTGTTGTTGTTGTGGTTGCTGCTGCTGCTGCTGTTGTAACTGCTGCTGTGGCCTATGAGGAGGTCTCCTAGCCTTAAGAGCGGCGACGTATCGTCTCATTTCATCCCAATCTATTTGATGTTCATCATTCATATCGTGGATGTAATCTTTGAAATGGAAGCAGTAGTCTACTGTGTGTCCTGGCTGCCTGTGGTAGACGCAGTATTTGGAGGTATCAACATTCGGGGGCCACACGGGCCTTTCTCTGGGTAGGGCGAGTTGGTTTGATGCCATGAGGGCATTAAAAATGTCTGCTAAGGTTTCTGGCAATGGTGGATAGTAGGCTCTCTTGGGACCGAGCGGCCTCCTTTGTTGCTGTTGGGGACCATAGTTCCCCGGGGGTGGAACTTGGTTGTACTGAAGCGGTGGTTGTTGTTGCTGAGGTTGTGGTTGTTGTTGCTGGGGTTGACGTAATGGAGGCATATTATCCTGGGGTGGATTATTTTGGGGTGGAGGACGAAGAGGGAAAGGACCTGGTTGGAGGGGAAGTCGGGGCATTTGTGGAGGCCTTGGGTTGACCGCATAGTTGGCATTGTTGACCGCACCCACTTGCTCATTTGTCACGACCCCTTCTGTGGCTCTGCCCGGGACACCAGCGCCTGTCTTTCTGACCACTTTGGGCTTCGACGACTCAAACATGTTCATAATGGGGGAGTCTTTTAACTGGGTTTGGATGTATCGGGCCCTTTCATAGAGTTCCTCCATTGTAGTAAGTTTATTCATGGCCAGGACGTGTCTGAACTGTGGGGTTGCATTAGACACAATCATCTTCACTTGTTCGGGCTCAGAGAGGGTATCCCTTATTCTTTCCGCCAGAGACCTCCATCTATCAGCATAGCGGACAAAATCCTCGTCGGGCTTCATCTTTTCGGCCACTAGGTCGGTAATGGAGAGTGAGGGACCGACCCTATCCCTATATTTCTGCAAGAACCTTCTCTGGACTATTTCAAAATTCTCGGCCTCGCGGGGCTCCAAGGAATAGAACCACTCAAGCGCGGGACCATCCAATGATCTCCGAAAGAGGTATGCCAGGGACCTCTGATCGTTTTGCCAATAGGAGGATTCATACATGAAATCCTTGAGGTGAATGAAGGGGTTGCCGGTACCATTGTATCTGCGGTACGTGGGCATTTCGGAGGGAGGAAGATGAATGACGGGAAGGATTGGCAAAGCAACCTCCGGGGTGGCTTTCACGTCCACCATCCTTCTCAGATTTTGAAACTGCTCGTCCATGCGATTGAACCTATTGAGGAGCGATTGGGCGAGCTCCTCTGGAGGTGAAGGTGGCACTTGCCACTGGGGGAGAAACTGTCTCCCGGAGACTTGAGGGGGGAACCCGGAATGAGAGGGAGCTGTCAGACCGCCGACAGTTGGCCCTGGCTGAAGCGGTGTGTGGGGAACAACGGGAGTTTGAGATTGTGACGGGAACTGGAATGAGGGTGGTTGTTGGCTCGCTTGTCCTTGAAGCGAGGGAGACTGGATGGCTTGTGCCAACGAAGGAGATGGAATGGCCTGCACGGACTCTTGGAGAGGTGCGATGGCCGGAGTTGATTCCTGGGGCGTGGGGGAAACAGATTTCCCCTTCAGAATGGCCTGGAAGGCCCGGAGCTGTTCAGAGGTAAGCTCCGTGTTGGCGAGGACGCCCAGTAAGGAAGAGATATCCTGTGGTGGGGACGTGTCCCCGGCAATAACCTGCACCTCATGCGAGAGCTCATGAGAAGGACCCGAGTCCATAGCATAGACTCGCGGGTCGGCTGACAAACCACGACTAGGGTGGTTTTCCTCAAAAGACTCGTGAGCCATGCTCACAGTTTTCCCAGAACGCAAGAACATACACTAGCAAGCAGGTAGCACAGATTATCAAACAAGTGGATGCCTTTACGCCTTTTTTGTGTTTTGATTTTGATGATTTTTTTGTGTTTTTAGCGAGATCCGAAGTTCACACAAAATGGGGACCCTAGTTTATTTTTGTTTCACCGCCGTGTCAGCTAGGGTCTCTCGTCTCACCACGAATGAAATGACTAACTTCGGGGAACTTCAATGGTACAACCAGCCCAGTGAACGAAGAGGAGATTCTTCGATGTCGGGGACTTACGGAGGTCCCAGTGGAGGAGATTCTAGTCCGTTGAGAGGAATTCTCAAACGGAGAGTCCTTCCTTCACCGGGAAAGGGTGATCCTCAAAAAAATGAAAAAAGGATAGAAAAGAGGGATGGATGCATGCAATGAAATGCTGACAGAGATATGGAGTGGGAAAACAACAGAAATAACAGACATGTAATAAACAAACAACCAATCAAAACTGACAGTGCTGTCGTGAGCACAACGGGGGCGCGCGCGGGCGCCAAGGTGGAGAGGCACGGATGGTGCCGAACTTGCAAGGGTAGCCGAAAGGAAGCAGTAGAGGTCCCACCGTGATCGCCAATCTGTGAGCGACGTCACGCGGTTCGGGGAAGCGGAGAAGACGCGGAGCGCGCGGGCTCCTTTTTTTTGTTTGCTGCAACACAGAAATAAGAGAAAAGAGAAGGGGCCACCACGGGAGATTGCTCCGGCGGGGCGAGCGTGACAAATGTGATATAGCAAGATATGGGGGTTAAACGGCCATAGCGGGAAGTGACTCGCCGCGACCTCGGGGGACGGGAATGGTGCAGAAATTAAATAGCAGGAATTGAAACGGCCATTGGGGAAGTGACTCGCCGCGGCCTCGAGAATATGAGCAGATAAGAAGATAGCAGAATATAAAGAGAATATAAAGAGCGGGAATTTAAACGGCCATTGGGGAAGTGACTCGCCGCGGCCTCGAGAATATGAATAGATAAGAATATGACAGGATATAAAGAGAATTTAAACGGCCATTGGGGAAGTGACTCGCCGCGGCCTCGAGAACATGAATAAATAAGAATATAACATATAAGAACGGGAATTTAAACGGCCATTGGGGAAGTGACTCGCCGCGGCCTCGAGCATATGAGCAGAATATAACAGAATATAAAGAGAATATAAGAACGGAAATTTAAACGGCCATTGGGGAAGTGACTCGCCACGGCCTCGAGAACAAGATGTGATCGCCAGGGGCCGAAAGGCCCCAAAATGAAGAAAGTGATCGCGCCTACCTCAAGAGCGGGAGATGGCGGGTTGCTTCTTCCTCCCCCTTCGGCCGGCCGACGGAGAGGGCTTTCCTTGGGTACCCTTGCAAAACAACGACAAACAAGTAACGAGTGGATTAGAAAGATGAAGGTGTAGTATTCAAATCTTTGCGATAAAAATAACGAAATGATGGTAAGACACACACCTGGTTGGTGTTGTCTTTTAAACCCCTCTCGGACTCGAGTAGGAGGAAAATGAGATGATGGATGCAAGAAGTATATAAGAAGAGATGCCCTTATGAAGGGGGGTAGATGATGCGAGATGATGAATGCAAAAGAACTAAGAAGAAAATGAAAGGATTGGCTTATTGGATGTGCCGATGGTGAAATCCGGCGGAGCTCCGGCAGCGTAGGGATGGCGTGGAAGCGCGGTGGATGAAGACGACCTTCCTCTCGCGAGCGTGGGCACCCGAGAAGCCGGCAGAACCTCCACCTACAAAAGACCCCACGGGTTAGAAAATGACTCCGGTAGCCTCTGGGCTCCGGCAGCCTATCGGATCTCTTCGAAGCTCTCCCAGAACTGAGGGGGTGGGCCTCTATTTATAGGGCTCCGGAGGGTGGAGGCGTCCAAGACCCAGGACACCTCCATCAGGGCCGAACTAATATTTTATTCTATTTTTATTAATTTTTTTGGAATATTTTTGTGGAGGCGTCCAGGGCCCCGGACGCCTCCAACAGGTCCACCGAAAACTGACGACGGCCGCACGCGGTTTGGCACAACGCGTGGTTTTGTGAGCGGCGCCTCGTGATTCAGAAATGGGCGCGTCCAGGTGGCTGGACGTCTCTATAACTTGGATTTTTTCACACACGACAAACCGTCGTTCGGTGGCCGGCGCCCGTGAGAGAGTTGATGGAGGCGTCCAGGGGCCTAGACGCCTCCAAATATATTATTTTTATTTTTTTTGTTTTGTCTTTTATGCCAAGGCTGGCATTTTAATTTTTTATGTTTGTTTTTATGGAGGCGTCCAGGGGCCTGGACGCCTCCATTAATATGTATTTTTTTTATTATTTTTTGTCTTTTATGCGAACTGACACTTTACACATTTTTTATATTTGTTTTTATGGAGGCGTCCAGAGGCCTGGACGCCTCCATTAATATATATTTTTTATTTATTTTTGGGCTTTGAAAAAACAAAAATAAAAATAAAATAAATTTAAAGAATGGGGGCGTCCAGGGGCCTGGATGCCCCCATTAAGACCCACCCGGGTCCTCAGTCGGCTGCCGCCCGGCAGACACCCTTCTTGGTTCCGGAACTCCTGACGCGTCTGACTGGTGTTGATGCCGTCCGAATGCCGTGACGAGACGATTCCGGATGCCGAAAAGGGCGGAAGAAGACTCAAGAAAAGGAAGCACTCAAGTGAGTTAAAACGCGTAAGCTGTCGCGGGGCGTTGTATAGTAATATGAGACTTTCTCAGGAGACGTCAAGAATGGCGTGTCTACAGATGGTACGCCGAGCTAAAAGCCAACTCCGTACCTAAAGCTTTCTGGAAGCTCCTCCAGAATCCTGAAGTGAAGCGAGGATCACGATCGGACACAATGGAGATAGGAACTCCATGCAACGGAACGATCCGCTCCACATACAGATGGGCCAACTTATGCACATTCCAACTGACCTTGATCGGCAGCAACCGAGCCGTCTTCGTTAGTCTATCCACCAGTAACCAGATACTATCATGCCCGCTGGATGTCCTCGGTAACCCAACCATAAAATCAGGGGTCACGTGGTCCCATTTCCATGTGAGAATCTCCAAGGGTTGAAGTGTACCACCTAGTCACTGGTGTTCCGCCTTCACCTGCTAACAAACCAAACACTTGGCCATGAACTCTGCTACATCTCTTTTCATACTTGACCACCAGAACTACCTCTTCAAATTCTGGTACATCTTTGCCGATCCGGGATGCACGGCATACCGGATCCCATGAGCCTCTCGTAACACCGCGCGCCTCACCTGCTCCTCGGCTGGGACGTACAGTCTACCTCAGAATCTGACAGCTCTATCCTTGCCAAACTCCACCTCTGCCAACCACAGAATTCGTTGTAGCTCGTGGTCTGCATGCTGAGCCTCAGTCACCTGACGACAAATAGCTAGCGTGATAGTCAGGCTCACAAAGAGCGCCGAACCCTAATCCTGCAGGATCTTGAGCCTAAAAGTCATGGCCGTCACCTGTTCTCATAACCTCCACTTCCTCAACAACATCTAACTGACCACCACCTTCCTACTCAAGGCATCAGCCACGACATTCATCCTGCCAGGCTAATACGACAGAGTAAAATCATAATCCTTCATGTACTCCATCCACCTCCTCTGCCTGAGGTTAAGATCCTTCTGGGTAAACACATACCTCAAACTCTGATGGTCAGTGAAAATCTCAAACTTCTCGCCGTACAGATAATGCCTCTTGATCTTTAGGGCGAAAATCACCGCCGCCAACTCAAGATCATGAGTGGGGTAGTTCTCCTAATGTGGCTTCAACTGTCGAGATGCATACGCCACAACTCTACCATGCTGCATCAGTACGGCACCCAAACCTATCTTGGAAGCATTCGTACACACCACGAAACCTCCCGATCCAGAAGGTAACACCAACACCAGAGCGGTAGTGAGCAATCTCTTCAACTCCATAAAGCTTTGCTCACACTCCTCCGCCCAGACAAACGGCACATCCTTCCGCGTAAGCCTAGTCATCGGGGCCGCAATACAAGAAAATTGCTGAATGAATCTCCTATAATAGCCCGCTAGTCCCAAAAAGCTCAGAATCTCTATGACGGAACTTGGCCTCGGCCACTATACCACAGCCTCGACCTTGGCCGGGTGCACGGAAACACCAGCACCAGAAATCACGTGCCCCAAAAAGTGCACCTCTTGAAGCCAGAACTCACACTTGCTGAGCTTGGTATACAGTTGGTGATCTCGCAAGGTCTGCAACACCACCCTCAAATGATGCACATGCTCCTCAGCAGACCGCGAATACATAAGGATGTCGTCCACAAACACAACTACGAACTGGTCTAGATACGGACGGAACACCCTATGCATCAAATCCATAAATGCTGCGGGGGCATTGGTGAGTCTGAACGGCATCACCAAAAACTCATAATGCCCGTACCTCGAGCGGAACGTAGTCTTCTCAACGTCAGACTCTCGGATCCGCAGCCGATATTAACCCGACCTCAAATCAATTCGGGTAAACACTTGGGCCGACTGAAGCTGATCAAACAAGTCATCAATCCGAGGCAACGGATACTTATTCTTAACAATCGCCTGGTTCAACTGTCGGTAGTCAATGCACAACCTCAGACTACCATCCTTCTTCTGCACAAATAATACGAGCGCACCCCAAGGGGAAAAACTAGGACAAATATACCCCTTGGCAAGTAACTCCTGCAACTACGTCTTCAACTCTCTCAACTCAGTCGGCGCCATTCAGTAAGGGGCCTTCAATATAAGCGCCGTACCTGGCACCACCTCAATCACGAAATCGATCTCCCACTGTGGTGGCAACCTTGGCAACTCCTTGAGAAAAATATCAGAAAACTCGCGCACAACCGGAATATCCTCCACTTCCAAACACTGTCGATCAACCAGGACCACTGAAGCGAGAAAACCCTGGCACCCCACATCAAACAATCTACGGGCCTTAATAGCCGAAATAAGAAAATGGGAAGAGGAGGACCGGATACCTTGGTAGTAGAAGGTGGGTCCACGAGGATGCTAGAAGTAGACCCTCTTCGAACTGTAATCCACCATGGCACAATGGGACTCGAGCCAATCCATGTCCAGAATCACATCAAAGTCTTGAAGCGGCAATGCATAAAGCCTGGCTAGCAAACTCCGCCCCTTGACCCACACAGGCACCTTCTCAAGGCAATACGAGGTGAGCATGAAATCACCGGTAAGCAACTCCACTACTAGGTCACAAGACACCTCAGTCACTGACTCCTCAGCACTCTGAGCGAAATCCTTTGAAATAAACGAAGGGGATGCACTATAATAAAAAAAAAACTCGAGCCGCACAACCCATAATCGGAATGGTACCTTCCACTAACTGCGACGTCTTAGCCTCTGCTCTGGTCATATGCGTAACTCGACCTTGGGATCTCTGCCTCCCTACGGTAGCCGATCGTGTCAACTACGGAAACTGACCCTGCTGCTGGTAGTACTGCGACTGTGGTGGTAACTGTTGGGCTGAAACTGCTGCTGCTGCTGAAACTAATGCGGCTGACGCGGTCTCTAAGGACAGTCACGTGCCATGTGCCCTGGCTGGTCACACCTGAAGCATATCACGGGCGCCGAGCACTGTCTTCCTGGATGAGAATCGCCGCACCGAGGACATGTGTCCCGAGAACCACTCACTAAACCTTGGCGCTGATAAGTTGTGGGCTGCTGAACACTGCTCACCGATGTCTGCCTAGGCTCCCTACGGTCTTGACGCCTCCTGCCAAAACCGATCTCACTAAATAGCTTCTTCAGCTTCAACCCAAAGGATTCCGAGTTTGCTGCTGACGCTACCAACGGAGATGCCTCCTAACTGCCTGCTGCGGGCTGGACAGTACTCTGTTGCCGCACAGTCGTCGGTTGACTAAAACCCATATGCGTCTGATCGGCACTGCTCTATCCTCGGGTCCTCTGCAAATCTCTCTCCAACGCCGTTGCTGCTCTGCAAGCTGTATCTAGGTTGGTCAAACCCAACGCAAGCAGGGGTTGCCACAACTCTGGCCTCAAACCTCTGACAAACTGCTCGGTCTTCAGCTCCTCATTTGTCATGATATGCGGTGCATAATGGCCCAGCTCAATGAACCTGGATCTATACTGCATCACTGTCATGTCATCCTAGACCAACTCTAAGAAGTCGTGCATCCTCTGCGATTTGATAAAGGACGGAGAAAAGGCACGCTCAAAAGCCGTGACGAACTCCCGCCACATGATCTGCCGAAGGGGACGTGACTGAAACGCTGCCCCCCACTCTGACGTCCACCATGTCTGGTCTGACCCCTGCAACCGATGGGTAGCGAACACCACCTTCTCCTCCTCAGCACACTCCATCGAACTGAATATCCTCTCCAAGTCATCTAGCCACTCCTTGGCCACCTCTGAATCTGACTACCCGCTATAAAGAGGCGGTTGGAACTGCAAAAACTCCTTCAGCACACGACTACGGCCACCCCGAGATGCCGAACCCTCGCCAGCATCACTGCCCTGCTGCTGCAGAACATACTGACACATGCCCCTGAAGAACTCCTCTACTCTTGGAACTCTCGCCTCTCTCGCCATGTCTTTCAAAAGTGCTGCTCTGCTCTGCCCTTCCTGACCCTCACCTGACTCTCCCTGCTGGGAACGGGTCCTCCTTCTCGGCGCCATAACCCCTATTAACAAGAAAACAACAAGCAAAATCAATATAACACACGGAGCCCTACGCCAGTCGCCGACTGCACAGGACATTCATGGACCTTTTGGACCATTGTAATCATTTTAGGTTCTTGTATACCTCCATAACCCCGCTCTGATACCCACTATAACGACCCGAGATCCGAGTACCGGAAAGGAACCGGCGTGACTCAAACCTCGGCCCGCCACCCACGAGTCCGAAGACTCAGAAGGGTTAAAGGATGGTGTGAGGGTACATGAGAAGCTAAAATAGATGCAGAGCTAGCACAATAATCTAAAAATAATGCAAGAATTAAACAATTAATCACTAAACAGCTACAAGGTCCAAAGTATCTCATGTCCAATATAAGTACAATCAATAGAAAGAAAAGAACAAGTATACGGGGCATACCCCGACTCTGGCAACTAGCGACTAACCCTGACTGTAGGAACTGCGGTGAGCCTCAGACGCACCTCTCGACAACCCCGCCTCACCAGAAAACACAGGGGTGAGCCTCATTTCATAGGCTCAGTAGGGATCCCGCGGACCCCCACCTCGC
This sequence comes from Amorphophallus konjac, assembly GCA_022559845.1. Lineage (NCBI taxonomy): Eukaryota > Viridiplantae > Streptophyta > Magnoliopsida > Alismatales > Araceae > Amorphophallus > Amorphophallus konjac. The sequence continues at coordinate 274,210,671 of CM040119.1, read as the reverse complement.
AACGAGAGAAACGAAACAGCAAGGCTCACACAAGCACGAATGGTAACGCTACCTAGCGGAAGTATGACAATAGCAACAAGTAATAATAAATAAATGGAAAAGCTCTCTACAACTAACCGTACCGAACAAACCGACCTCGAACCGTTGAGAAAATAAGCCCGTACCTGTCAGGATATAGGAGCACCACCCACTAGAAGCAAAGCCAGATGCATCCCCTGACGTCTTACACCGCGCCTCAGTGTCTCCCTACATGCCCCAGGCAAAGATCGAGACACACAACAAGTACCACGAACAAGGACTAGTTGGGGTCACGCTCGTCAGCGCAGGTCTGACGCCCCCAACCACGCGTGCACACACAGACCATGCGCCCTAGGTCTGACCCTCTAGCTGGTTCTTCCCCCGAAGCCTGGACTCAGGCTGCGCGTGGGGGACCTACGGTAACCTGCTTAAAAACTGTCTCTCCAGGTTACGCTCTCCACCACTCCCAAGTGGGTTTGCACACGTGTGCGTAGAAAAGCTACGACTATTGGACAGGTCACTGGAGGTGAGACTCAACTCACGGAAACCATCGATCGAAAGGAAACGGAGCGGCGGTCCTCCCAGGACCGTCACTCAATTGGCGGCCACCCCTGGACCGCAAAGCAGCCTAGCGGTCTCCTCCGAGGCAATTAGGCTCAGCCTGGCGGTCATGTCATGGCCGCAACCAGGCAAGGCACGGGGTGCCTAGCGATCTATTGCCAGACCGCCAGCTCCACCAGGCGGTCACCTGAAGACCGCAAAATGCCAGGTAATGGTCTAGCCCTGACTGCAACCCGACATACAGCTCCCAACAATCAAAAACACACACCCCGAGGGTGCTCTGACCAACGAGGCAAACGGTCATCTGTTGGCTGCTACCCAAAGGGTAGCAGTCAATCGTGAGACCGCTTACCAAGCCTAGTGGTCTCCCGTGGACCGCTAAGTCCAACCGACATTCAAAAAAATTGCCTGGCGGTCCCCCGAGGGTCGCCAAAGGGGCCTACCTATTCCTGGTAGGACTGCAACCCCAACCCGAGCATGGGAACGGCGAGAACGGCCAAAAAAACCCGATCCACGCCCCGATCATCCCCCGATGATGGGGAAACAAAGGGGAATTTATTCCCAACCCTCCTAGCATGATTCTACACCCATAGATCGGTCAAAAACCCCGAGAAATGAGAGATCCGGCGCTCAAACCCCAAACATACATTTTCACCCTCCCGGCTCAAATACACCACTCTCGACCTCTCCTCAGCCTACAAATCGTGGAGAATGCAGGAAAGAGGGTAAGGATCCGTCCCCCTACCTCAAAGAAGCTCGAAACCCATCGGATCACCGTCGATCTTCAAATCTCGGCCGAACATGATCTCCACACCCCACGCCGCGAGAGTGGCACCGCCACGATCACCTTGCCGCCGCCGTCACCACCATGCCGCCGCCTTGGTCCACCATCCATCACCGGAGGAGGAAGGGCGCCGCGAGCTTGGACGGGGGAGAGCTTGCAACGGTCGGCCGCTCACAGGGGAGAAAAGAGAAGGAGAAAGAAGAAAGGGAAAAAAAAGAAAAGAAAAGGGTTATTTATAGAAAATTTAGAAAATATGGAAAATTAGGAAAAATCATATTCTTGATCCTCGGAACATGCTCGACGCACTGGTACCGTCCCGGAATAGGAGAACGCAACGATTCACCCCATACGGTGTTTCGAAGGCTCGTCAGGGAAAAATACGCGTGAAGCACAAAACGCGCCCCAGGACCCCCGAATGTGATCCGAAACTCTCGAATCCAGATCCAAAAAATTCCCAAAAAAGTCGGGACATTACAGAAGCCATCGGGGGTACCTCCTCTTTTCCTCCTGTCATGCTATCTCCTTTTTAAAAGTAAAAGATAAAAACAAAAGAAGGAGGCCCACTTGACTACTGGGCGTAGTGGGGGCCCTCTCCAGTCTCACCTCTGCACCTGTGGTACTGTTGTTGTTGGAAAACCCCCACTGTTGCTGGGCCCTCTCTCGGTTCACCTCTGTTATCGTGAAAGGAAGGGTAAGAGACGGCTAGGTAGGTTATCATAAGAAAAAGGGCGGGTGTGGTCACCACCCTAAAGGCCCCACCGGGGGTTCTAGTCACCTTCTTTGGCAAAGGTGAATTTAAGAAACTCTCACCTCTCTAATCATTCTTTCTTCTTCCTTCTTTTAAATGAAAAGGGCAGTACGGGGAGCAGGGGTGGGGGACCCCTGGCCAACTGCGGTGGGGGTGCCGCTCCCCTCTTTCTTTATTGCTCCACAGTTCTCCCTCTGCCAAATACCACCGAGAGTGCCCCCTTTGTGTATGTGTGCATGAAATAAAAAGAAGACAAATAAAAGAAAAGAAGAAAAGAAGAAAAGAGGGGAAGATGAAGAGGTGGGGAGATGAAAGGTCAAGGGACTTACCCCCATCAAAATTCACCAGAGGTGGTATCTCCCTCCAGGTCTCTCCAGCACCTATAAAAGGGGGGAGCCGACTTCTTCCAAAGAGGAAGAGACTTGGGACTCCCGTGGAAGGTTGAAGCCAAAGAAGTAGAAGAAGAAGCTTGGAACTCTTTTGAAGTTGTTTAACTCTGTGCAAAGGGTAGGGCGCGACCTTTTTCTGCTCAAACAAAGATGTGTTCAGTTTACATAAAAGTTCATATGTTAGGGTGTATTTACCAAAATAGCATCGTATGAAAGAGATGTGTTATATCCATTGTTAATGATGAAAAAACCATGTGAAAGCCACGAGACTCATTAACTTTGAGATTTTTGGATATGTAATTATGGGGAGAACCCTAAAAAAATTTCAAAGTTGAAGTTTTACCTCGAAAACTTTGTGAAATTGTACAAAAGTCTAAGAAAATCCTAAAATTTTGACATTCAAAGTGAAATTTCAAATTTTGAAGCTATGTTCTTCAAAACCAGAGGAATGTAGTTGTTTTGTCTTTAAGATATCAAAATTGCATTTTTACTCAAAATCTTTATGGAATTGTACTAAAGTCTGGGAAAATATAGAAAAATATCGAAAAATTCAAAAAAATTAAGGAATACACAAGGATTCCCTAATCAAGGGAAGATTGCAGAAAAGACCCTCAGTGTCACGCCCTGAGATTTATGTACAGCAGAAGATAATCGGGAACGTGAACAGTCGGCTAGTACGTCTCAAGCGAGTAATAAATCAGAGCGCTAATACATTCACACATAAAAGGGAATGCAGAAGATAATATACTCAAAACTTCACTTTATTGAATGATGTTGATGGGGACATCACCTCCCATGCCTACGTTCACAGCTCGTCTCCTTGCCCCGGTTGCATCCGACATGGTCTAGTTATTTAATTTTGAGTCCTATGTAATTTTTATTTGAGTCATTTGATGTATTTTCCCTTTTATTTGAGTCATGTTCCTAGGTCTTGTGTTTATTTCCCTAAGTTTGAGTGTCATTAGGTTGTCTAGTTAGCTATTGGGCCCAATTCATTGGGCTTGGCCCAAGGGCTCCCCCCTACCCCCTCGGTTATTTATCATTGAGTCAATTGTCAGGGTCTTATTGTAAAATGTGGGTTGCCTATATATAGGGCCCCATTCCCCCCATTTCAAGGTAATGAATCAATGAATGAAAAACTTGCCATTTTGAGAGTTCAAACTTCTTATCTAGTGGAGAGATTCCATTATTTGGGTGAGAGACCCTAGGGGAGAGATTCCCCACCCATCCCTCTCTTAATTTCTCTCTTTCACTCACCTTTCTCTCTCCTCCACACCCAATTTCAAAAATTTTCTCTCTCCTCCCCTCCCAACCACCTCCACCCTCCCACCTACCTCCATTAACTCCTTTACAACTTCCCACAAGCCATCATTACTTCCCCCTAGTCCCAATAGACCCTCCACCAATCCACACCCCACCCTCCAACCCCCAACTACCCATCCCCTTCCCCAAGCAGCCCTCCACCTTCCCAAGGCACCTCTTCCCATACCCAAGACCACCATTGATCACCCCACATTAAAGGAAATTCAAACTCACATTCCCTCCACCCACTTGTGCCCCCCTCACCTTCCCCCTTCTCCCTCCAAGCCCAAATTCGTAGCTCCTCCTCCCACCACCTGTTAGACCCCCTTCCAGACCCTATTCTTCCCCTCCCACACCTTGGAACACCCCCTCCTAAACCCCCTCACAGCCAGGGTTCTCCCCACACTCATCCACCTCCATTTCCCCTCCCATATACCCCATTTCCCCCCATCATCTTCAACCTCCAGTTTTTAGTTCACAGGCAGCAAAAGAGTAGCAGTTTTCAGAGGCGACCCCGATCACATCCTAGCGAATATGAAGGCTCAAGAGGTATCCACAGAAGCGTCTACCGGTCTTCTTCGTAACGGCGATGGTTTCATCTCCATCCGAGCTCCGTGCTGCCCGAGAGATCCGTTCTTCCACAACTGCGCAGAGCTGCCCCTGCTGAACACCTGAACCGGAGTAGAAGCTTTACCACGACGAACCTCGGAAGAATCATGCCAAGAGTTCTTCTGTAAAGTTGTTCCTCGTCCTGTCTACTTTCAGAATCAAGAAGCAGAACTTTGATTGACATCCATGGGCCAAATTTATCAATTTTCTCCCTCGGGTACGCGATTCTGCTTCCCACAGTCTGCACCGACCTATCACCATTGTTCAGAGTCCACTGGTCTTCTCCGGCATCGTTTGGCTTCCCTGCTAGTTCTTCTACGAAGAGGACTTGTCCACGGTTCCAAAAACTTTGGCGGTTCTTGATTCTGAGTCCGGGAGCTGTCGAGGCATCCTCTTCTTCCTTCTGTTGGAAACCTGAAGCTGTCAGTCCGAGAATCTGCCACCCTGTTCGAGCCTCCACCCAGACCAGCATCGGCGCCATAAGAAATCAAAAAAATTCTGAAGTCATCCTGATCCAGTTAAGAAGATTTCCCCACTGGTCTCGTCATCAGAAAAAATCAGGAGAGGTCACAGAGGTGCGATCTTCGACTGCTGGTCCCTGATTCCAGAACATGGACAGATTCGACATCGGCTTCCTTTCATCACTTCTAGCTGGAATTTCCCTCCCCGCTTGGCCGGCTGAAGGTCCCTCCCTGTGAGGAGGTAGTGTTTGGATGTAATCATCATCTTCCCTTCCCCACGATCCCCCCCCTTGCATGGGGTGTAGTGTTGTAACAATTTGAGCAGGTCAAGCTACCCCGGCGCGGCGTATGGAGAACCCATGCTTCCCCGCTCGCCCACGTCTCCGAGCGGGACTGGTTTCTTCAAACCGGTCGAGTAAGTGCTCCACTCCTAGCTCCATTTAGTGCTTGTTCTTTCTAATATTAGTTCATAAACTCTGCTGGCCGTGAGAGTGAGAGCCCGATCTTTAAGCACCATCGCTTTAAGAGATCACCGTAGGGTGAGGAGTGTAACCCGTGCCCTTGGCACTTCGTCGGCTCCCTTGAAATGGGCAGCCATACCCTTGGGGAAACAAACCTTGGCCTTGCTGGCCCTCTACCAGCAAGGGCCCAGCCCACACAACCTCCACTTGGCATTTCCAAGTTACCCCGGGTCTTGGGTGAGTGACGGGTGAGCGGCCGCCATTATCGGTCCGTCTTGATTGCCAAATGTGCTTGCTTGTTAAGTCCTAGGTTGTGTCACATCAATTGGTATCAGAGCAAGTCATTGACTTGTCTCTACAAGTCAAGTCTTAGGGCATGCTTGCATTCTTGTCTGAACCGTGCATTGTCAAACCCATCATTGTTAACGTTGAGTCTTGGGTCACATGGCCCCTCTCCCAATCATATCCCATGCATGCTTACCTAATGGAGATCCCGTAGAAATTGATTTCATTGACCTAGAATCTGAAAATTGTGTGTCCCCCGATATCATTACCTCTCTTTGTAGGACCGGATAAATTGTGCACAATGGAGACCAAGTCTTTATTGAATTCCATAAATGGTTCGGGAAGACTAAATATTTGGATGGGGCTTGGTGTCAAAAGGGAACATTGGCGGGTCCATGTATAATCCTAGGTAAGAAATGGTTAGATGAAAGGAATGCCGACATCGACCCAACACGTTGGACTTGCCTAGTGCATCCGCCACACCTTTCGGGAACCTTTAAATTCAACAACCTTATATTCTCCCACCCGTGGGAATCCCGCCCTTGTTCACCACCCCGGGTGCACCATACTCCGGCCATCATCACCCCACCATCAAAGAACCTTCCCACTCCATTAACTTTGGAAGAAGTAGTCCACCCACTTTACCACATGAAGACAAATACCTCTCGGGAACCTATCCCCTCCATGGAGAGCACCCATGTCCCAATTGAAGAGGAAGCCTCGCACGAGGATCTTCACCCTCCACCACCCCCTCTAGATAAGGTCGAATTCATCTTGGAAGTGTCCCTTATTAGTTGGCTAAAGAAGAGCCCAATAAGAGAGATCACGGCCCACGATTGCCTTCCCATAAAGGAAAACCTTCCCATAGTGCACATCTCCTCCTATCACACCATAATCCAAACATCCTACCAAGTGGAAACCTTAGAGGACCTTCTCAAGGTCTTAGCTTGGCAATATGAGTTGACCGGTGTTGACACCCGTTTTTTACCGATGAATCGAATCAGTTCCTGCGTCTCAGTTATTGATGTCCCGAACAGTCAATCACATGAAAGATTATTCCTCTGGCAGTATTTTGGGCTCTTCCCAGCGAAGAAGGCCTCCCTCCCTCTCATTGGATTTAACGGTCTGTTATGAACCGTGTTTCTCAATATAACGGTCCCCACTTGGCCGTTGTGTTCCGCTGCCCCGGGTTATTTGTATCTCGTGATACGCTTTTTTATAGCGGCTCAATGCCAACCGTTATAGACAATATAGCGGTCGTCCCTGGGCCGTCATTATTTGCCGACAAGAAAAGGGTTTAGAGGCCCGACAGTCGGTCATAGCCACGTGCTTCACGAAAAGTTGTTTGTCTGGGCGTTGACTCCTCTTTAAGTATAACGGTTTTTCTAGGACCGTCATGTATATTGAACGGTCCCTCCAAGACCGTCATATATGTTTGGCGGCCTTCGTAAGACCGTCATTTTTAAGGCCACCCAGATTAGACCCCCGTGATTCCAGGCGGATTAAGAGGAGAATGTCGTTGGCAATACTGACACGATGCTCTCATTTACCGGCCTTTGACCGACCATCATTCCCCTTAACCCCTGATTAAGCTCGAAGCCGTGGGCTCTATATATAGCTCACGGGTTCTGACAGAAAAAAAAGGGGGGGGGCCATCACGAAGTGCTGTCGAATTCCATCGCCAAATCTCATACAGCATACGCCCGTTCGTCAGGGAGTGGGGGCCTTCTACATCCCTCGCAGGCCCCCGGTGCAGGGAACTTCACGCTTCGTGTCTTTGTGTTTCCTTCTCTGTTTGCTCACCACACACGCCTTTTCTTCACTGCATCACACATCACATACATCATTTAGTTGGCATTTCTTATCTTTCCTACTGTTTCCGGCGCCCTAAACGGGGTTTCAAAACCTCCAGGTATCGCCGGGCCATGTTCTTCCTTTGCTTTACTTCAATTAGTACACCTACTACACTATCATTTAGCTAATCTCCGTTTATCTGTGTGTTTCACCGTTTGCTTTCAGGTCAGCAACCAAAAGCACGAGGCCCGCACCTTCTGGCCGGCCAGGAGGAGTGGAGGAACGGACCCGCATTCTCCCGTAGCTTCCGAGTCCCGGCGCTTTCACCGGGTGGCGATCACGGTCGACAGCTTCATCTTTCCTCCTGTTGTTGTTTTTTATCTCTTCAATATTATTTAACTCGAGGAGGAATAACATATCAACACCTCTCCTTTTTTGGCGATCACGGTGGGACTTCTGATGCCCATCGTGCTTCTGGTTTGCTGACCAATCTCTGTCTCTGTGAAGTTCAGCGGTTCTGTAACAGCCGTCGTTCTGTGTAAAACGGTTCTCTTTCAGCCGTCGTTGTCTGGTATTCTCCGCAATTATCACTGTTGTACTCTGCTCATTTAACGGCTTCCATAAAGCCGTCATACTCGTATGGCGGTCATCATCAGGCCGCCATTCGCGTTTTGAGCTCTGCACTTTAGCGGTGCTTCCAGAGCCGTTATAATCAATTCAGCGGTCCCCTGTAGACCGTTATTTTGGTGTAGAGTCTACGGCTGGCACTTGTTATCCCTGATTGTTATTCCCAGCATTGGTCCCCCTGCTGTCCACTTGTTATTTTCTATCATATTATTGATTGCTTCATGATTTTATCATTTGATTTCATATGTGATTGCTAGATTTCTAGGCTAGGCTTTGCATGCACTCCGGTGCACCTAGGATCATTCACTTCATACTGTAGTTGCATTTCCTACCGAAGTAGGATTTCCTCTCGTCTCCATATTCCTTGGAGCCGACTAGGGAATCTTGCCGAGGACCTCCGTAAGCCCCCGTGAGCCGTGGATTCCCACACGGACGCCGGGCCGGTTGTACCATCGCCACACCGTGTCTAGGTTCTGCATACGTGGAGAGTGCTTCCCCCTTAGAGTCAGCCAGTTCCCCCATCATACCGTTATTAGGCTCCCAAGTGTCCGAGCGAACTCTACATTTTAATCAAAACACTAAGCCTAAGAGAAAAGAATTCTGAAAACTTGCGGTATCATTCAAAGTGTGTGCATACTTGGTTGACTCCCTTCTCGTCTCCACCTTTCATTGTGTGGTTGCTTTGCTTCTACTTGTGTACTTTGGTCTTAAGTCTCTCTAGTCTGTGCATCCCATTGCATGCAGCATTGCTCCCCTCCCTCGGGATCATCTCCTAGGGGCGATTCTCTACTCTCCCTCTATTGCAACCCTTTATTCAACTCATCATCATCCAGCATGTCTTCTTTCGGGTCCATCCCCGCCCGCGAGGATTCTCTTCCTCAGGGGCTCCTCGAGGACGTCTCCGGGGTTGCCTCCTCCCTGAATGGGGAGGGGTTCGTCTTTGTTCCCCCTTCCTCCATCGCTGAGGTTGCGCCACCCACGCTCCCTCAGTTTGGCTCCCCGTCGGCGAGCCAACTACTCCAACTCATGTCCCAACTTGACCAGGATCAACTCCAGATATTCAAGCAAGCCCTCGGGGCAGAGGTCCCGCCCGCTGTAACCCTTCCTGTCTCTTCCACCCATCCTGCTGAGAGGTCCGGAGCACCGTCTGTTGCCCCAGTGGACCATACCCCTCTTCGCCCACAGGTCCTCCAGTTTCCAATATATCAATCGGGCCAGGCTTCTACCTCAGCCCACCCTCCTGCAGACAAAGGGAAGAGTCAAATTCCCTTATCTCCTCGTGCTAGTGCCCACGCGGCCGTCTCATCAGCACCACCGGCCCCTCTGGCCCAAGTGGATTCTACTCGACTACAGCCCGGAATAGCTCAACTCGCTTACGCTGATGTGGGTCCTTTTTGGACTCAACATCCATCTTACGGGCTCATGGCCCCCACTATCCATCCGGCTGTCTCCCATTATCCCTCGGCTTCTACTGTCCATCCAGCTGCCTCTCACTACCCTTCAGTTCCACCTCAAGTCCCTCTACCTCAACAAGGAAGTGACGATCGCTTGGCAGTTCTCCAACAGCAGATCGATCTCCTCAATAAGAGGGTTGGCCCACCATCCTTCGCAGATGCTCTCACTCCTAATTTCCGGGACATCCGATTCCCTTCTCAGTCAGAGCTCCCGACATACCGAAAGTACAATGGGAACGGCAACCCGTTCATCCACGTCAAGGAATTCCTGTACGAGTCAGGACCATACCAGCATGACGATCACCTCCTTGCATATCTATTCCGGCGATCCCTGGACGGGGTGGCACTCGAATGGTTTTACGCTCTGCCATTGGAGGAGGTTGGGAGCTTCAAGACGATCAAGGAGAAATTCGTGCAAAGATTCCAAGATCGGGTCGGACCCGAATACTCATTCACGGACTTAGTGGCCGAGAAGATGAAAACTGATGAAGACTTCGCTACCTATGCTGATAGGTGGAGGCAGATAGCCTCCCGTGTGCCCGGGCAGATTCCGGAAGAAGAAAAGATCAAACTGCTCATTTCTAATGCAACCCCTCTCTTCCGGAATGTCCTAATGATGAATGACATCACCAGTATGCATCAACTGTACAGTCGGGCCCGGTTTATCCAGACCCAGTTTAAGGACTCCCCCATTCATTCTCTCTTCGAAGCCCAGAAGCCCAAGAGTTCCAGAAAACCACAGGGCCCTGTTACCGAGGGAGTCCAAACAAACGAGCAGGTGCAGGTAGTTAGCCAGACTGCCACCTCCCACTTCCCCCAGCAAAGCAACCCCCATTTCTCCGCATCACCTCGCCCTTCCTTTCCCACGCAGCAACACCCTCAACAACAATCTCCGCCACCACCACAACAGCCCCAGCAACCACTGCAATACCATAACACTCCCCCGCCTGCTACCTACGCACCTGCTCGTCCGGTTGCTAAAAGAGCCAACTATCCTCCTCTCCCAGAGACGCTCACTAATGTCTTTGCAGCGCTGATGCATACTGGCGATTTACAATTGCCACCTGAGCGCCCGAACATGAATCCGGCCGCCGATCTGTCCCGATATTGTGTATATCACCGGCAGCCGGGGCACACCATTGAGAGGTGTTATCATTTTAGGGACCTGGTATACGACCTGCACGAAGGTCACAGGATCGATTGGGCTCAGATGAGGAAGCTGATTGAAGATCTGAGAAGAGGGCCAGCAAGGCCGCAACAGGCAGCACCACAGCAACAGCAGTTTCAGCAACAACCTCAGCAATTCCAGCCACAACAGCCACAGCAACAGCAGCAGCAGCCAAACTTAGGGATCCACCAAAATCCCATGCCAGTACATGCACCCGCTCCTCAACAACAACAGCAGCCGCCGGCACCGGCCCAAGTCAACATGTTACGCCACCCGGCTCCTGACGCAGGGTGGACCATTGACGATCCCGCACACCTGTTAACCTTACGCCACATCCCTACGCACTCTACCTCACCCGCCGTCTTTTCCATCCTTCGGCCTTCCATGCCTTCCACAACTTCCCCCGTCATCCATCCTTCCACCATACTTACCACTCCGAGAAGCCATATTCTCTCGCCTATCCCCCCACAACATTATACTTCCCCACCTACTATACCCTCCACTATCTTGTCCACCAATCACTGCAGTCCACTAACCGCCCCTTTACCTCACCCATCGCCCATTTTACCTTCACCACAACCTTCGCTTACTATGCCTATCATATCCTCCATCACCAAGACTGCCATCCCTTCCATTCTCATTCACCCCACTGGGTCAAGCGGGAGCCCACCTACAGCCATGCCAGCACAAAACCTTGCCCTCAGGAGCGGGCGGTTATTTCAAAGGACTTACCCCTCTACTAGTGCACCTCCCCAAATACCCTCCATCTCAGCATCAGCAGCACAAGACAATGAAGTTGACCCCGCGCCCGGTTCCACATACGACCTGTTGCAACATCTTGACCGCATGCCGGCAAAGATCTCTGTCTTGGAGTTGATCAGACGTTCACCTCTACACCAAGAGGCATTAAGGACGTTTCTGCAAAGGGTCATAGTGAACGAAGATGTGGCGGTAGACAGCTTGCCGTCAGTGTTGGCTACTGTTACCAAAGGGCCCGCTATCACATTCTCTGAGGCCGAACTCGCGCCCCCTGAAGCACGCCAAATGCCGCTATGCGTCACCATCACCTTGAACCAGGTAGTGGTAGACTCAGTGCTAGTGGACACTGGGGCTTCAATAAATGTTTGTCCATTAAGTACTCTGCGTGCCTGCAACATTTCTGAAAGTATGCTGAAGCCGACACCGACAACCATTGCCGCCTATGACAATTCCAGAAGGGCATGTCACGGGGTCATCACATTACAGGCTGAGCTAGGGCCGTTACAAATAGAGGTGGAATTCTACGTCCTAGACATAGATCCGATGTTCAAGGCTATTCTGGGTCGTCCATGGATAAATGCTCTGCAAGCGGTACCTTCCACCGCCCATCAGTGCCTGAAATTCTCCTTCCAGGGGCGGGTGGTCAAAGTCAAGAGTGTTTCCACCGTCCAGGCAGTGGACGCCATCACTGACCAGGTTCTCCCCACTCTATGGCCGAGCAATAGGCCAGTATTGTCAGTTATGGACATAAATTACCCATGGGCTTATGCGGCAGGCAAACCCATTACAACACGCAAGAATGCCGGAGCTAAGCCTAAACCCAAAAATTCTAAAGGCTGGGACATGATCATGAAGCTAGGCTATCAGCCAGGCCTTGGTCTCGGCGCGCGGTTACAGGGAAAGACCAAACCCATCTCTGAAAGCAAGAAGATGGGTCGTCAGGGCTTAGGCTATCATAACACTACCATTCAGGCAGATTCTGGGCCACTAACCTGGGACTACCGGCAACACTTTGTAAAGGGTCCACTACAGCCCGGCACCGCAAATAAGCCACAACCCAAGGAAGAAAAGAAAGATGCTCCCATTGTTAATATTGTTGCTGACCCACCGCCGCCTCTGCAGGGGTTGGTAGGGGATCTTGAAGATTATTTTGCTGAAATGTCAAGTCTGTTTACTGATCCAGCCACTCAAATGAAGGAGACAGAGATGCCCATGGTTAGGCATGCTCTGATAAGGCCACAGAAGATACAAGAGGCAGGAAGCTCCGACATTTCCTTCTTTATTCCTCCTGCTCATTTGGCCTCAACAGTTTACCCAAACTTTGTGATTCGATCCCCTCCAATACTGGTCAAACCGTGTTTCACAGGGAGACCGTCAAAAATTCTATTCATTCCCTCCAATTGCGGGCACTGTCCGCCCGTTGATCTACTCGATCTATCTTCACCACCTTCTCCTAACCCCCGAGTTCGCGGGATGTGGTTCTCCCCCGATACCTTCCTCTCTCTCTTTCCTCAATTCTTCACAAAAAAACTCCTTCCTCTGCCTCCACCTTCTGATTCTTCTTGCTCTCTTCTGGTAGTAGAAGATACCCAAAAAAAAACGTCAACTTTCAAACTTACATTTCAGTCGAAGACTATGCTGTCTTCTGCTCATCCACTCCCCAGGGGCACCAAACCCCTGCTCCTTCTCCACTAGATTTTCTGTCTCCTAGGGTAGATGTACAGGTAGTTGGGTCTCCTAGGTTAGTCGAGTCAGTCAGGGTAGAAGCATGTTCCCCCTTAGATAGCCCATCCACCTCTGCAACGCCACCACTGGCATGTCACTCCCGTTCCATTCCCGATAGGTTCCTACAGGATCTGGCCTTGAGATGCCAGGCCCTCCTCAGATGCCCAGAATTCATAGCCACCACCGTCTCCTTGAAAGAGGATGAGGATTCAGAAGGCAGGGTGTGGAGCAATGACGGACTAGGAGTGTATGAAATTGTAGACGAGAAAGACCCAGCGGATGATGAGGAAAGTGATGTGGAGGACATTGCTGACCTATACGCACAAGGATTGAGAAGATTCGACGAACCCTCGTCAGCAGTGGATGAACCCACTAAAGAAATCAATTTAGGGACCGAAGAGGATCCCAGGCCCATATCTATTGCAGCTGATCTCCCTCCTAAGGTAGAAGAGGAGCTCATCAAGGTTTTGAGAGAGTACAGCGATTCTTTTGCCTGGTCCTACGAGGACATGCCGGGTCTCGACCCCGCTTTAGTGGAACACAGGTTAATCTTAAGGCCAGGGGCGATTCCTGTTAAACAAAAGCTCAGAAGATTCCACCCACATATGGCCTTGAGAATGAAAGAAGAGGTGGACAAATTACATAAGGCCAGATTCATCAGGGTTGTGCTTTATCCACAGTGGGTGGCCAATATAGTCCCGGTAATAAAAAAAGATGGCAAAGTCAGAATTTGTATTGATTTCAGGGACTTAAACAAAGCATGTCCGAAAGACGATTTCCCGCTTCCTCACATCGATGTTTTGGTAGATAATACCGCTGGGTTTGAGGCTCTCTCGTTCATGGACGGGTATTCAGGATACAACCAAATCCGTCTTGCTCTAGAAGATCAAGAGAAAACCTCCTTCACCACGCCTTGGGGCACCTACTGCTATGTCGTCATGCCATTTGGATTGAAGAACGCAGGTGCTACCTATCAACGGGCAATGGTGGCCATCTTCCACGACATGATGCACGTCTACATGGAGGCCTATGTGGATGATATTCTGGTGAAGTCGAGGACAAAAGAAGAACACCCCGCCATTTTAGCCAAAGTGTTGCAAAGGGCTAGGGAATACCAATTGAAGATGAATCCTAAGAAATGTGTCTTTGGAGTCGCATCCGGGAAATTACTTGGGTTCATGGTTAGCAAACGAGGGATTCAGATTGATCCTAATAAGGCAAAGGCCGTAATGGAAATGCCACCGCCTAAGAATCTTAAGGAGCTTCGTGGTCTGATTGGGCGTTTGCAGTTCGTTAGAAGATTCATATCTCAACACTCTCAAAGATGCCGCCCATTCTACGACTTATTAAAGGCGGGGGCCGAGTTTAAATGGAACGAACAATGTCAGAAGGCCTATGAGGAGCTTAAGGTCTATCTGTCCAACCCTCCTGTCTTGCAACCTCCTGTCCCCGGAAAGCCTTTGATCCTATACATTTCTGTCGCTGAGGATTCCCTAGGTGCTGTCCTGGCACAAGTGGATGATGAAGGGAGAGAGAGGGCAGCATATTATCTCTCCCGATTGTTCAATTCTGCCGAATCCCGGTACACTGCCATGGAGAAGACTAGTGCAGCATTGGTATGGGTAGTTCAGAAGTTAAAACACTATTTCCTAGCCCATGAGGTAAGGTTGATCTCTAGAATGAACCCAATCCGCTACCTCCTCGAGAAACCTGTCCTCTCTAGTCGATTAGCTCGCTGGCAGAGCTTTCTCTCTCAATTTGATATCACCTTCGTCGTCCAGAAGGCCATCAAGGGGTATGCTATTGCTGAGCATCTTGCTCATTCTCCTATCCCCTACACTGATTCAATCCAGGACGAATTCCCTGATGAACACCTTGCAGTTATCTCTCATCCGCCTCCCTTTTGGTCTCTACATTTCGATGGTGCGCTCAATTCCCAGGGCCGTGGCATCGGCGCTGTCCTCCTTACTCCCGAAGGTATCACCGTCCCTTTTGCCTACCAGCTCTCTTTCTCTGCCACCAACAACATAGCCGAGTATGAGGCTCTCCTAGCTGGACTAAAGCACGCCTATCTCTTAGGCGCACGATACCTCAACATCATGGGAGATTCTCAATTGGTGCTGCGTCAAGTTCTGTCAACTTATCGCACCCGTGACCCCAAACTAAAGCCATATCAAGATTTGGTCACACTCTTGGCTAGACAATTTAGCAAACTCATCTACGTTCATGTTCCCCGATCTCAAAATATTCTTGCTGATTCATTAGCATCTCTCGCTTCCTCTTTATCCTTCTCCCTTAGTCGTTCCACTGAGACCATTGTGGTCCAACGGATGGACGCTCCCTCTCTGCAAGATCCTTGGTTTGCTAACCTTAGGAAGATTATGGAAGAGAAAGCGGCTAAAGAAGAGGTTAAGGAAGTATCCTTGGCAGAATTGGAAGAAATCTTGGACGAAGATGAGTTGCCATGGTTCCATGAGATTGAGCAATATTGTCGGGATGGTTCTCTCCCGGAGGAAGCCAATGCGACACAAAGAAAAGCCATCAGAAGAGTCGCCTCGAGGTATACAATCGTTGCAGGAGAATTGTACAGGCGCGCTCTCAATGGAGTTCTATTGCGGTGTTTAGACGACAATGAAGCTTGGAAAGTAGTGGAAGCTGCTCACTCCGGTGAATGTGGAGGTCACGTGAATGGACAGGCATTGGCTAAAAAGATCCTTAGGCAGGGCTACTATTGGCCAACCCTAGAGGAAGATTGTTCTACCTACGTCCGTAGGTGCCTTCAGTGCCAGCTCCATGCTGACAAAATCCACGCCCCTGCTTCATCTCTTCGCCCACTATCCGCCCCATGGCCTTTCTCCATGTGGGCCTTTGATATTGTCGGTCCGTTAGGTGACCCTAACGCCCAAGTAAAACAGAAATCCTTCATCCTCACCGCTACAGAGTATTTCACGAAGTGGGCGGAAGCTGAAGCCTATACAGAGATCAAAGCTACCACAGTTTGCCGCTTCATCACAAAGAACATCATCTCGCGGTTCGGGGTACCAAGCGACATTGTCACCGACAATGGGCCACAATTTGTGTCTCAAGAACTCCAGGACCTCTGTAAGAAATTTGGTATTGCATTGCATCATTCATCACCATATTATCCACAAGGCAACGGTCAAGCCGAAGCCACCAATAAAACCCTTCTTAAAATCATCAAGAAAACGTGTGAATCCCACCGGCACGCTGATTGGGCTGATAAATTGATAGACGCTCTATGGGCTTATCGCACCTCTGTCCGAACTCCTACAGGGCAGACTCCCTTCGCCCTCACCTATGGGATGGAGGCGGTACTCCCGTATGAGATTCTCATCCCTTCCCTAAGAGTGCAGCTAGATAAGGAACTTAATCTCGACGAGCGTCGAGAGGCGTTACTAGCGCAGCTGGAACTATTAGATGAGAAGAGGTTAAATGCGGCCAATCACGCTTCTGTTTATCAAAAGCGGGTCTCACGTCATTTTCAAAAGAAGGTAATCGAAAGAAAGTTTGAAATAGGTAATATGGTTTTGAAAAGGAAATTCATCCGAACAGGTGGTCCAAGGGCTAAGTTGCAGCCAAACTGGGAAGGGCCGTTCGTCATCAAGGAAGTCTATCCAGGTAATGCCTATCGGTTGACAAACTCAGAAGGAGAAGAACTGGCAAATCCGTGGAACGGGTTATATCTCAAACGCTTCTATCCCTAAAAAAGAATCTAACCACGTGCTTCCCTAGCAATGCAAGCCTCCCCTGTTCATAAGAATCACTGAGAGAAGCTGAACACACAAACACGACCCTTTGGTCCTGTCCCCAGTTCCGCCAAACACCGTTTCCCGGGGCCACACTCTGGAGGAAAGTTGTAGTCCCTGTACGTTTCTTGCTTCGGCTGAACCCAAGAATGAGGAGTAAATAAGGAGGCGATGCCTGACCTGGGTACCCTAATACGAGATAAGTCTCAAATAGGGGCAGTTCGTTATGACCTGAAGCCACAAGAAAAAGAAAGAAAAAAGAGAGGAAAAGAACAAAAAGGAAAATGAATAAATGAAAATATTTGGAACAACTGTGGTAGCTTAAGGTTCGATGACGAACACAAAACCCCGGCGCAACAGACCGAAGCTTTGAGGGGTACCCAGGAAAGAATTCAAGTCTTAAAACCTCACATGACGGGTGTAAGCTTGTCTCCGTATTCTTTTTTTCTTTTCAGGACAAAGCTGAGTACCCTGGGGGTGGCCCTGGCAGAACACCGTCAGGCAAATATAAGTTCGGACCAGGAGGGTCCCTTCAATCACACGCCAATCTCAGGAGGAATCCTCAGGTTACGAGGGAGGCATGTCTTGTTACGGAAGCATCGTTTTTTCAAAAAAAAAAAAAAAAAAAAACAACAAAACAAAAAAAAAAAAATCAAAAAAAAAAAATCAAATATTTCAAAAAAAAAAAAATCAAATATTTCAAAATCCAAAAACAACAAATATTTCAAACAAAAAAAAAAATCAAATATTTCAAAAAAAAAAAAATCAAATATTTCAAAATCCAAAAACAACAAATATTTCAAACAAAAAAAAAATCAAATATTTCAAAAAAAAAAAAAATCAAATATTTCAAAATCCAAAAACAACAAATATTTCAAAATCCAAAAAACAACAAATATCTTTTAAAAAAAAAAAAAAACCCAAAAAAACATTGGATATTTCAAAATCCAAACATTAAAAAAAAAAAAAATCCAAAAATATTCATGACTTGCATTCATGGCATGCATGCATTGCATTGTTATCATTTCTCTTTTCCTTCGCTTATTTAATAAGGCTTGCCCCTTGACCAAAAATCAAGCACTGGTTACCTCCGCACTTGTCACAAGGCAAGGGGCTAAGCCTAAAACAGATTTAACCTGTTTCATTGCTAATAGTGTGCAGGACGATGGAGCAAGAAGACGAAGTAACAACAGAACAACTGCAAGGGGCAAAATCAGTCACTCCAACTTTTATTCCTGATACAAACAATTCTCGCTCTCAAACAAGGCACTCTCACTTATCAAGCATCATAAAAAGGAAGGGAAAGTACAATCACTCAATCCTCCGCTGGGCATTCCCGCAGGGGCACATCTCTCTCAGTTCTCTGATATACGCCTGGCGAGTCTCGGTCGCCTCTTCCACCTCTGCTGGCAAGGCACGCACCTTGCTGATTCCCCACATCGCTAGTGCACTCCTCACACTCTGCTCATCGTGCTCAGTGCCAATCTGTCTAGCCTGAAGAGAAGGGAAGTGCGACAACGGAGGAAGCAAGGTCCGCGGTACACCGACCTGCAAATGGCACCTGTGTGGATAATACACGGCCAGTACGGTATCACTCACTAGCCTCAAATCCAGACCCTGTCCTCTGGGCAGTCTGACCTCCGTAGTCACCAAGAAGTTAGGCCGCATCACGAACCTCTCCACGGGTAGCCGACTCAGGTACCTGCGCCATTCTTCTCTGGTCCGCATATCCCCCGTACGGCACTCCACCTGCGAAGAGAAACCAAACCCGCCACCGATAAAGGAAAGTGGATGGCTCCCGAAGATCCTACTCTCAGTCTCTATGCTTGCCCTAGGGATAAACTTCAGTCTCACGCCCACCCAACACTCTAAGAGAATCATAGAACCAAACAGTGGACCACTCAGGGCAGCAGAGCTAAGCCCTTCATAAAAATAGGCTAAGATAGCCTGGGAAATAGAAAGCCCTCTCCATAAACCACTGATGGTGCTAAGGATGGGAAGATCTAGCACGTGGTCGGCTGACGGAAAGAGGATAGCACCACACAAGCAAATGGATGCAGCCTTGGCAATAGCCTCATGCCACCCGCATTTGTTCTTACAATGTGCCACCACCCACTGGCTGAGAGGAAGAAGGTGAATATGACGGGCTCCCACAAAGGTCTTGATCTCACTCGGGTCTTCTATGAATTCGCTAAAGATGGCAACTGGATCTATAGGGGCAACTGTGTGACACACTAGATCCTCCTCCCCAACCCTAGACTTAGGGAGAGACAGATAAGCCTCTACTTCCTCTAAAAGGACGGTGGCCTCAAAGGATGGAAAGATAAAAGTGTGGGTCTGTGGGTGCCACATTTCTATAAGGGCTGAAATGCTGTGCCAGTCAAAGGAAATCTTTTGGAAGTTACGACCTAAGAACAGCAAGGATTGTAAGTGCCAAGAATTAAGGATGTGGGTTACCCCTAGGGGCAAGGCACGAACCATGGGAGCCACCCACTTAAGAGAAGAGTATCGGCGAGAGCCAGGAAGGAGCTAAAAAGGAGAAAACGAGGAAAGTAATGCAGAAAGAAAGAGATATTAGACGAACAGAATCAAATGAACCAAGTTTGAAGTGATTTAAACATACCTCTCTAGAAGGATTTGAACTGAGATGTCGAGGAATAGAACCCAAATGCGCAATCTCCTCTCGCTCCTTCCTCGCAGCCTTAGGGCCTGAATGGTCTCCCTCACCCAAAGAATGCTCACCAAAACTCCTCTTCATGATGATTTGGTGGTGATTTAGAGGGAAGAAACTTAAGAAGGAGAAGAAGAGGTTGGGTTCAGCCTGAAGGCAGAGCACCCCTTACTTATAGGAGGTCTCATCCCGTGTTTCGCTCCACTGGAACGCATGATGCACGAGAGCACACCAGGATTGAATGGGCTTAAGGGAATTCAATTTGGCTTCTAAGATCGTGCTGATTGGCGGTCGTACGATAGACCGTCATTCATCTAAGCACGGCCCAACGGAGACCGCTATTCTCATGTCCGCGGTCTACCATGAACCGTCGTTCTTCAGTCGGCCAGCGCCAAATAGCGGCTTTCCCTTGACCGTTATGTTACATAACGGCTATGGCATCGCCGTTTTTCTTAAGCAACCCACGGCCCTGTCTTGGCCGTCATTCTTTCCAAAACGGTTTTTTCATGGCCGTTGTTCTCTAAACTCATGGGCGTGCCTCACCTCCGCTCGCGTCACTCACCTCGAGTCGGCGTGCCTCACCTCCGCTCGCGTCACTCACCTCGAGTCGGCGTGCCTCACCTCCGCTCGCGTCACTCACCTAGAGTCGGCGTGCCTCACCTCCGCTCGCGTCACTCACCTCGAGTCGGCGTGCCTCACCTCCGCTCGCGTCACTCACCTCGAGTCGGCGTGCCTCACCTCCGCTCGCGTCACTCACCTAGAGTCGGCGTGCCTCACCTCCGCTCGCGTCACTCACCCCGAGTCGGCGTACCTCACCTCCGCTCGCGTCACTCACCTCGAGTCGGCGTGCCTCACCTCCGCTCGCGTCGCTCAACACGAGTCAGCGTGCCTCACCTCCGCTCGCGTCGCTCAACTCGAGTCGGCGTGCCTCACCTCGAGTCGACGTGCCTCACCTCCGCTCGCGTCGCTCAACTCGAGTCGGCGTGCCTCACCTCCGCTCGCGTCACTCGCCCTGAGTCGGCGTGCCTCACCTCCGCTCGCGTCACTCTCCCTGAGTCGGCGTGCCTCACCCCCGCTCGCGTCGCTCACCCTGAGTCGGCATACCTCGCTACCTCTCACGCAGCTCACCCAAGTCTGTCATCGCCTCCCTCACCCATTGTCATTCATACATACACTCATCCATTTGCATACATTCATACATCCATACAAAAACTAAAAAAAGGGGGTGCATCATATATACATATCATCATCCCAAAAACATAAAAATCTCATAAAAAAAAGGGGAAAAAAAAGAGGAAAAAGTACAAAATCAGGCCTCACCCTCTGGCCTGTCACTGTCTCCACCTCCCTCCTGTCTCTTCGCTGGCGGGGCCATCGAAGAAGTCTCAGCATCATCGCGACGTCGTCGTCGCTCATCACTCTCGTTCCTCTCCCGCTGAGAGGAACTCGCCAGGTAACGTCTCACCGAGGTGTGAGTAGCCTGGCTGCCACTCGGTACGACCGATCGGCTCCTCGAACGGCTCATCGTCATACCCTGAACCTGGCCCCGCAGCACAAGAGCCTCGGTCCTGAAAGGCTCCAGCTCCGCTATCGTCGCTCGGTGGCGCTCCACCTCCTCTCGATAGCGCTCCACCTCCGCTCGGTAGCGCTCCACCTCCGCCCGGAGAAGTCCTGTCTCAAGAGCGTCGGCCGGCTGAGCTCGCGCAAGCTGCTCACGCAAATGGCCCGCCTCCCTCTCAGCCACGAGCCGCAGCACCTCTCGCTCCTGAGACGCTGCTCGCTCTCGCTCCAGCCCTGCCTGTAACTGCTCCAGCTCGGCAGTCAGCACAGGATGAAGTCCTCTCACCCGCTCCCGGAACTCGGCAGCCTCTACCGACTGGAGCCGCCTCACCTCCTCCTGAGCCTCGGCTAACTCCGCCCTGGCTCGAGACACCGACCTCTGGGCGCTCACAGTCGCCTCCTGGGCCCGAGCCTCAACCTGCGCCAACTCAGCCCGTAGGTGGGCCACCTCCTCTCTGGCACGGGTAGCCTCCTCCATAGCAACCCTCACGTCGTCCACCTGCATGCATCAAGCATTAGCACATTCCATTCATATCATGCACAAATAAACAAAGGGAAGCGTCAGAAGTGTACCCGCACGGCAAGCTCGCTCTCCGCTGCCTCGGCCCGCTCCACCATCCGCTGGAACTCGGCATCCCGGGCTGCTCGGTCGGCCGGTGTCTCAACAGAAGAAGAAGAAGGAGCCTCCGCTCCACGCCTCTGAGCAGCCTCAGCTCGCTGCACCCAAATATCCCAGGACAGTCACATGCATAAACATCATATAGAAATGTAAGGGTCCAGAGTTTAGGAACATACCAGTAACTCGAGGGCTCGGCGAGCCTCATCCCTCTCCTGGATGGTGGCATGAAGGAGCCCCTGCAGCTCCGCTAAGCGTCCCTCAGGGTCGATCTGCATGTCGAAAGGAAGTCAGTACAGCATATAGAAATCATAAAGCATGTAGATTAAGTCTGAGTTTAGAATTGTACCGGTCGGCGTGATCCTCGGAACACGCGGTCTCCATAATGCCTGACGTACGCAGTCACGTACGCCGCATCACTGTCAGCACGAGCGGTCACCACACGCCCACCTGCCTGCCAGTCGGCAACCTGCTCGGCGTTCCGCGCCGCCCAATCGCACTGCTGAGTCAGCCCTCGGGTGCTCCGCGTCACCCTCTCCCTCGCGCTCTCCTGCGCCGGGAAGTCTACCACGGGCTGAGAGACGCCGGTCGTCCTCATCACCAGCCGGGAGTAAAGGGGCTCCACTACATTCATGCAGTGTAACCACACATCACGCCCGGAGAAGGTGAGAGCTCTCACCACCCACGGCTGCTCTGTCACGTCCTCGTGTGCATAAGGAGTCCACTGCACCTGCATACATCAGCAATCACATCAACATCATATAAAACAAGCATTTTCCAAATAAAGGCTAAAGGTTTAGAAGTCGTACTGAGGAGTACGGAAGCGTGTCAATGTCATCCTGCAGGTCGCGCACCTGCCGTGTCAGGGTCCCCGACCCACGAGCTGGCGCCCACCGTCGTAGAAGAGGGAAGAGTCCAGGGCGGATCTCTAGTCCCCTGCGCAGCATAGGCAGCCGCACGTAAGCCCATGCCTGCATCACGCACAAGTCGTCAGCATCTAGAGTACAGGTCCTAGGAAATTGCATGAGTTCTGAGTCAGAGTCGTACCTGGAGAAGGGGAGAGAAGCCCCCCAACATCGTCCGTCGGGACGTCGAGCTGAGGCTCTCAAAAAGGAAGGCGAGCACACCGGCACCCCACGCGTAGTCTCCCACGTGCTCTAGGTCCTCGAGGAACGGAAGAAGTCGGCAGTGGATGACGTCCGCACGCGTAGAGAAGAGAAGTCGCCCGAACAAGAACATCAGGAACCGCCGAAGAACCGTGTCCGCCTCTGCACCCGGTCCTGCTGCTACTCGAGGCCGCACGCGCGTCACCAGCCGGTCCAAGTGCTCCTCTGGACGCTCGCCCACCGCAAGTCCCGTCCGTCGCAACCCCAGGCTGTCCTGGAGAGCTGCCCGCGGAAGAAGCGTGGTCTGCCGACGTGTCGTCTGGAGCGCGAGCCCCAACGTCCTCTCGGCCATGCCGCGGTAATCAGGAAAGGAGATCCCAGTCACCGGCAGACCGTGCACCTGCAAACCAGTGAGCCTGGCCACGTCCTCTAGCGTGGGACCATGTGACCCCACGGGAAGAGGAACGTGCGACTCGCCGGATCCCAGCGGTCGTGCAGGGCATAGAGAAGAGGTGTGTCAAAGCGACACACCTCAATACTGAGGAATGGGGCGAACCCCATGGCAGCAAGCCTCTCTCGCTGAAAGTCCGGCAGTGCAAGATACACTGACCGAACCTGCAGCCAGGAGATACGGGTCCGACGCTTTCCCTGCATTCATTCATTCATCTCATTAGTTTCATATTTTTTAATAACAAAAGAAAGGGGTGTTCCTCATTTTAGTTGTTCAACGGCCTTCCCCTGGCCGTTTTGTTGCCTATGACGGCCCTCCATGGACCGTCCTATTTTATGATGTTTTGAATAACACGGCCATTCCTGGGCCGCTATTCCATTCACAACGGTTGTCCATGAACCGTTGTTCTGATGAATCATTCAACGGCCCTCCAAGGGACGCGGTGCTATTTTGAACGGTCCAATGGGGACCGCATTGTTCTGAATGCCGAGGGTTGCTACGTTATGGTCAACGGCCACTCCTGGGCCGCTGTTCTGTTTAACGGTCCGTTGAGGGCCGTTTTGTTCTGAGGAGAACCCAAAGGTCAGATATGTTTAACGGCCCCTACTGGGCCGTGTTGGGTATATTTTGCGGTCCTTTGAGGACCGTCATTGCGTAATCTCCTCCAACGATGGCGAAGCGCCATCCCCCGCCGCTGTGGAAGCCCTTAACCCCCATTCCCCCGTGCTATACAATGAAAAAGGACCTACCTCCGAGTCACGACGCCTTCTCGCCGGGCGCGGCGCCTCCGCCGCCGGCTCGTCGCCTTCCGGCTCGTCGGCTCCACGCTCGCCGTCGGAACCACTCTCGCTCTCCTCCACGAGCGCGAGGGCGAGATCATCCGCCGAGAAGTCCATCGTCCCGGCTTCTTCCCCCGGAGCAACCGCCTCCGACCGCCGCCGCTCGTCGCCGTCGCCATCCACCGCCATCGCGAGGGAGAGAAATCCCGAGAGAGTGAGGAAGAGGGTGATGGAAAGGAAGAGGAGAGAGGCCATTGTGAGAGAGGGAGAGCACGAGAGAAAAGAGAGAGAGAATGAGAGTGTGGGAGAAAGGGGGGGTCGCTCCTCCTTCCTCTTCTTCTTCTCTCTTCCTGCCGTTACGGTGGGAGGAGGGAAGGAGAAGAGGTTTATATTTTTGAACCGACGTTGAGAATGGCGGTCTAGCGATAGACCGCCATACAATAAGAACGGCTACCATAGGACCGTTATTCTGCAAGCGGTTACTTATCATTAAACGGCCTTCCTATGACCGTTAATAATCCATATGGCGGTTTACCATGAGCCGTCCAACTTAAGAACGGTCCCCTATGAGCCGTTTAACTGTTGAATGTATCATTATTGTGAAATTCATGTGCCAATGAGTTTTGATTGCAGTTAAAGCTAAACAACATCAATGTCCCGCCGTTACGCCTGCACAGGTAAGTCAGGTATGGCCCTCAATCCCTCAAAACTCTTATTGCATTACTATATGGTAATAAACATCTATCTCGAGAACCAGTCGATTCTTCACGCATTCTAGGATCTGACGTTCCCCGTCAACAAAAACACATGATGATCTAGGTATGCGTGTCTAATCTTCGGAAAGGCCGCTAAGTTGGAAGAAGTCAGGGGACGACGGTTCTCTCTTGCACGCTGTGGTTGCAAGAAGTGTCCTGACCCTGACTCATTCAGTTCTGCAATAATATTCTCGAGTATTTTATATTTTTATCCTTTGTTTGCATTCGATTTTACATGTTTCTTTCTTTTAGCCCAGCATGCATCACAAGCACCTTTTGAGCATTCACGACCTACGGTCTGCCTGAGAAATGATCTTGCGTATGATTGACTGTTTTCTGTGTTCCATGTCCACCGAAGGAATAATTCCACTCCAAAATTAGAAGGTATTTCTTTAGACCTAATTGTTCGGTTCTGATGAATTAAGTGTTTCCCTCGTCTGGAGTTTTAAAATCCTTTTAATTTCGCTATTGCCAGCTTCTATATCGCCTCATTTAGGACCACAGCTTGTCCGCCGACGAGGCCGCTCCTTGCTCTTTTACCTTAGTTCCTCCAGATTCAGGTTTAACACTCAGTCCCACAGTACCTTGCAAATTGGTTCGAAGGTTGCCGGAAGATTTCTATGGCTTATTGGTATGAAACGGGTGTCGTATTGCCTTAACGCTCGCTTTTGCAGTCCACTCCGCTTCATCTCCGCTACAACTCCATGTTCCATGACGCCTCCACTACACCTCCGCTCGTTCCCTTGCAAGGCGGACGTTAAGGAGGGGCATCTGTTGACACCCGTTTTTTACCGATGAATCGAATCAGTTCCTGCGTCTCAGTTATTGATGTCCCGAACAGTCAATCACATGAAAGATTATTCCTCTGGCAGTATTTTGGGCTCTTCCCAGCGAAGAAGGCCTCCCTCCCTCTCATTGGATTTAACGGTCTGTTATGAACCGTGTTTCTCAATATAACGGTCCCCACTTGGCCGTTGTGTTCCGCTGCCCCGGGTTATTTGTATCTCGTGATACGCTTTTTATAGCGGCTCAATGCCAACCGTTATAGACAATATAGCGGTCGTCCCTGGGCCGTCATTATTTGCCGACAAGAAAAGGGTTAGAGGCCCGACAGTCGGTCATAGCCACGTGCTTCACGAAAAGTTGTTTGTCTGGGCGTTGACTCCTCTTTAAGTATAACGGTTTTTCTAGGACCGTCATGTATATTGAACGGTCCCTCCAAGACCGTCATATATGTTTGGCGGCCTTCGTAAGACCGTCATTTTTAAGGCCACCCAGATTAGACCCCCGTGATTCCAGGCGGATTAAGAGGAGAATGTCGTTGGCAATATTGACACGATGCTCTCATTTACCGGCCTTTGACCGACCATCATTCCCCTTAACCCCTGATTAAGCTCGAAGCCGTGGGCTCTATATATAGCTCACGGGTTCTGACAGAAAAAAAAGGGGGGGGGACCATCACGAAGTGCTGTCGAATTCCATCGCCAAATCTCATACAGCATACGCCCGTTCGTCAGGGAGTGGGGGCCTTCTACATCCCTCGCAGGCCCCCGGTGCAGGGAACTTCACGCTTCGTGTCTTTGTGTTTCCTTCTCTGTTTGCTCACCACACACGCCTTTTCTTCACTGCATCACACATCACATACATCATTTAGTTGGCATTTCTTATCTTTCCTACTGTTTCCGGCGCCCTAAACGGGGTTTCAAAACCTCCAGGTATCGCCGGGCCATGTTCTTCCTTTGCTTTACTTCAATTAGTACACCTACTACACTATCATTTAGCTAATCTCCGTTTATCTGTGTGTTTCACCGTTTGCTTTCAGGTCAGCAACCAAAAGCACGAGGCCCGCACCTTCTGGCCGGCCAGGAGGAGTGGAGGAACGGACCCGCATTCTCCCGTAGCTTCCGAGTCCCGGCGCTTTCACCGGGTGGCGATCACGGTCGACAGCTTCATCTTTCCTCCTGTTGTTGTTTTTTATCTCTTCAATATTATTTAACTCGAGGAGGAATAACATATCAACAACCGGCTTGTTGACCCCCATGGCTCACCAATCTAGGAGCCTTGACCTCCTACACCTTTGTGTCGGGTCTATCACCTCGATTTGCTCTATTGGTTGCTACACTAGCGACCTCCTTCTATTCATCCCCACACCCGATGAGTCCGACCTTCTCCTCAATTTGGAGCTTCTTATATCGGGTGGAATGTCAAGCCCTCCCCTCATGGCCGACCCACTCACAAAGAACTTCGGCCCAATTATCTCATTAGAGGAGGATGACCCACCACCACTTGAGGATCTTGAGGACATAGGGCCCCTCCCCCTCGATAACCCTTTTTATGATCCCTTTGATCCCTTCCAATGGGGGTCAAAGAAACCATGGACCCAACCACCTTATCCACCACCCACCTTTCCCTATCCCAACCCACCATGTTTGACCCAATCCACCCCATCCTAGACCCGAGTTACACCTTGGGAGCCATGACCTTGGACCACATATCCCTAGGTAATAAGGTTGTGCCCCACCCCATGATGACCACCTTCTTAGATCCATTAGATCCTTTCCAATGGGAGTTCAAAGGTTGTCCCACACCTATACACATGGAAGTCACTTTTGGGAAAAGTACGCATGTGTCTAGGCTTTCCACACCCCTTGGCATGAACACTATGTTAGGTCCATTCATTCATATCACCCACATGTCAAGTAGAAAGCATGAGTGGTCCAAATTCGGATGTAGTGGTCCACCTTCACTCATCATGAGTCGTAGGCATGATAGGAGTATTCATGGATGTCCGGGTCCCCCAGTATTTGTCACCCCCATGCATGACCGGATCACCTATGGATGCCCCGGTCCTCCCCATTCCATCAAAGTCTTCCTGGCGTCAGAGCATGATTGGTCTACTATTGGTTGCCCAGGTCCACCCATCACCCCTAGAATGTCAACATTCACAAAATTGCATGAAAGCCTTTGCAAGCACATAAGCAAGGAAAATGAGATCTATAAGAGGCAAGTTGACTCCCTTCGGCGTCACCAAGAATTCCACGTGGGTGACTTTGTGATGGTGAGGAAGGAGAGGCACTCCCCGGGAGTCACTCCAAATTGAGGCTACGTGGGGATGGTCCCTTCCAGGTCCTGAGGTGCATTGGCGCTAATGCCTATGAGTTAGATCTCCCCGAGGAGTATGGAGTGAGTCCTACATTCAATGTAGCCGACCTAGTGCCATATAAGGGACCCACGGTGGTACCTAGTGAGGATATTGAGCCTATTCCCTCCGTTGAGAGAGCACCCACCCGTGAGGAGAGTCCACCAGCCAAGAGAGCCCAGCGTGAGCGCATTGAACGAATATTGTATGAACATGCCACTTCCACTAGGAGCAAGGTATACGAGCGCTATCTCGGCAGGTGGATGGATCGGTCTCATTCGGAAGACTTGAGGGCAGTACCACTTCTACACCCTCCAAGGAGGGAAGGACACTTACTCGACGGAGTCGAGTTCTCCGCACCCCGGGAGTATGATGGGGACATCACCTCCCATGCCCACGTTCATAGCTCGTCTCCTCGCCCCGGTTGCATCCGGCATGGTCTAGTTATTTAATTTTGAGTCCTATGTAATTTTTATTTGAGTCATTTGATGTATTTTCCCTTTTATTTGAGTCATGTTCCTAGGTCTTGTGTTTATTTCCCTAAATTTGAGTGTCATTAGGTTGTCTAGTTTGCTATTGGGCCCAATTCATTGGGCTTGGCCCAAGGGCTCCCCCCTACCCCCTCGGTTATTTGTCATTGAGTCAATTGTCAGGGTCTTATTGTAAAATGTGGGTTGCCTATATATAGGGCCCCATTCCCCCCATTTCAAGGTAATGAATCAATGAATGAAAAACTTGCCATTTTGAGAGTTCAAACTTCTTATCTAGTGGAGAGATTCTATTATTTGGGTGAGAGACCCTAGGGGAGAGATTCTCCACCCATCCCTCTCTTAATTTCTCTCTTTCACTCCCCTTTCTCTCTCCTCCACACCCAATTTCAAAAATTTTTCTCTCCTCCCCTCCCAACCACCTCCACCCTCCCACCTACCTCCATTAACTCCTTTACAACTTCCCACAAGCCATCATTACTTCCCCCTAGTCCCAATAGACCCTCCACCAATCCACACCCCACCCTCCAACCCCCAACTACCCATCCCCTTCCCCAAGCAGCCCTCCACCTTCCCAAGGCACCTCTTCCCATACCCAAGACCACCATTGATCACCCCACATTAAAGGAAATTCAAACTCACATTCCCTCCACCCACTTGTGCCCCCCTCACCTTCCCCCTTCTCCCTCCAAGCCCAAATTCGTAGCTCCTCCTCCCACCACCTGTTA
Organism: Amorphophallus konjac; assembly: GCA_022559845.1. NCBI lineage: Eukaryota > Viridiplantae > Streptophyta > Magnoliopsida > Alismatales > Araceae > Amorphophallus > Amorphophallus konjac. The sequence continues at coordinate 274,181,466 of CM040119.1, read as the reverse complement.
GACCCCCTTCCAGACCCTATTTTTCCCCTCCCACATCTTGGAACACCCCCTCCTAGACCCCCTCACAGCTAGGGTTCTCCCCACACTCATCCACCTCCATTTCCCCTCCCATATACCCCATTTCCCCCCATCATCTTCAACCTCCAGTTTTCAGTTCACAGGCAGCAAAAGAGTAGCAGTTTTCAGAGGCGACCCCGATCACATCCTAGCGAATATGAAGGCTCAAGAGGTATCCACAGAAGCGTCTACCGGTCTTCTTCGTAACGGCGGTGGTTTCATCTCCATCCGAGCTCCGTGCTGCCCGGGAGATCCGTTCTTCCACAACTGCGCAGAGCTGCCCCTGCTGAACACCTGAACCGGAGTAGAAGCTTTACCACGACGAACCTCGGAAGAATCAGGCCAAGAGTTCTTCTGTAAAGTTGTTCCTCGTCCTGTCTACTTTCAGAATCAAGAAGCAGAACTTTGATTGACATCCATGGGCCAAATTTATCAATTTTCTCCCTCGGGTACGCGATTCTGCTTCCCACAGTCTGCACCGACCTATCACCATTGTTCAGAGTCCACTGGTCTTCTCCGGCATCGTTTGGCTTCCCTGCTAGTTCTTCTACGAAGAGGACTTGTCCACAGTTCCAAAAACTTTGGCGGTTCTTGATTCTGAGTTCGGGAGCTGTCGAGGCATCCTCTTCTTCCTTCTGTTGGAAACCTGAAGCTGTCAGTCCGAGAATCTGCCACCCTGTTCGAGCCTCCACCCAGACCAGCATCGGCGCCATAAGAAATCAAAAAAATTCTGAAGTCATCCTGATCCAGTTAAGAAGATTTCCCCACTGGTCTCGTCATCAGAAAAAATCAGGAGAGGTCACAGAGGTGCGATCTTCGACTGCTGGTCTCTGATTCCAGAACATGGACAGATTCGACATCGGCTTCCTTTCATCACTTCTAGCTCGAATTTCCCTCCCCGCTTGGCCGGCTGAAGGTCCCTCCCTGTGAGGAGGTAGTGTTTGGATGTAATCATCATCTTCCCTTCCCCACGATCCCCCCCCTTGCATGGGGTGTAGTGTTGTAACAATTTGAGCAGGTCAAGCTACCCCGGCGCGGCGTATGGAGAACCCATGCTTCCCCGCTCGCCCACGTCTCCGAGCGGGACTGGTTTCTTCAAACCGGTCGAGTAAGTGCTCCACTCCTAGCTCCATTTAGTGCTTGTTCTTTCTAATATTAGTTCATAAACTCTGCTGGCCGTGAGAGTGAGAGCCCGATCTTTAAGCACCATCGCTTTAAGAGATCACCGTAGGGTGAGGAGTGTAACCCGTGCCCTTGGCACTTCGTCGGCTCCCTTGAAATGGGCAGCCATACCCTTGGGGAAACAAACCTTGGCCTTGCTGGCCCTCTACCAGCAAGGGCCCAGCCCACACAACCTCCACTTGGCATTTCCAAGTTACCCCGGGTCTTGGGTGAGTGACGGGTGAGCGGCCGCCATTATCGGTCCGTCTTGATTGCCAAATGTGCTTGCTTGTTAAGTCCTAGGTTGTGTCACATCAATTGGTATCAGAGCAAGTCATTGACTTGTCTCTACAAGTCAAGTCTTAGGGCATGCTTGCATTCTTGTCTGAACCGTGCATTGTCAAACCCATCATTGTTAACGTTGAGTCTTGGGTCACATGGCCCCTCTCCCAATCATATCCCATGCATGCTTACCTAATGGAGATCCCGTAGAAATTGATTTCATTGACCTAGAATCTGAAAATTGTGTGTCCCCCGATATCATTACCTCTCTTTGTAGGACCGGATAAATTGTGCACAATGGAGACCAAGTCTTTATTGAATTCCATAAATGGTTCGGGAAGACTAAATATTTGGATGGGGCTTGGTGTCAAAAGGGAACATTGGCGGGTCCATGTATAATCCTAGGTAAGAAATGGTTAGATGAAAGGAATGCCGACATCGACCCAACACGTCGGACTTGCCTAGTGCATCCGCCACACCTTTCGGGAACCTTTAAATTCAACAACCTTGTATTCTCCCACCCGTGGGAATCCCGCCCTTGTTCACCACCCCGGGTGCACCATACTCCGGCCATCATCACCCCACCATCAAAGAACCTTCCCACTCCATTAACTTTGGAAGAAGTAGTCCACCCACTTTACCACATGAAGACAAATACCTCTCGGGAACCTATCCCCTCCATGGAGAGCACCCATGTCCCAATTGAAGAGGAAGCCTCGCACGAGGATCTTCACCCTCCACCACCCCCTCTAGATAAGGTCGAATTCATCTTGGAAGTGTCCCTTATTAGTTGGCTAAAGAAGAGCCCAATAAGAGAGATCACGGCCCACGATTGCCTTCCCATAAAGGAAAACCTTCCCATAGTGCACATCTCCTCCTATCACACCATAATCCAAACATCCTACCAAGTGGAAACCTTAGAGGACCTTCTCAAGGTCTTAGCTTGGCAATATGAGTTGACCGGCTTGTTGACCCCCATGGCTCACCAATCTAGGAGCCTTGACCTCCTACACCTTTGTGTCGGGTCTATCACCTCGATTTGCTCTATTGGTTGCTACACTAGCGACCTCCTTCTATTCATCCCCACACCCGATGAGTCCGACCTTCTCCTCAATTTAGAGCTTCTTATATCGGGTGGAATGTCAAGCCCTCCCCTCATGGCCGACCCACTCACAAAGAACTTCGGCCCAATTATCTCATTAGAGGAGGATGACCCACCACCACTTGAGGATCTTGAGGACATAGGGCCCCTCCCCCTCGATAACCCTTTTTATGATCCCTTTGATCCCTTCCAATGGGGGTCAAAGAAACCATGGACCCAACCACCTTATCCACCACCCACCTTTCCCTATCCCAACCCACCATGTTTGACCCAATCCACCCCATCCTAGACCCGAGTTACACCTTGGGAGCCATGACCTTGGACCACATATCCCTAGGTAATAAGGTTGTGCCCCACCCCATGATGACCACCTTCTTAGATCCATTAGATCCTTTCCAATGGGAGTTCAAAGGTTGTCCCACACCTATACACATGGAAGTCACTTTTGGGAAAAGTACGCATGTGTCTAGGCTTTCCACACCCCTTGGCATGAACACTATGTTAGGTCCATTCATTCATATCACCCACATGTCAAGTAGAAAGCATGAGTGGTCCAAATTCGGATGTAGTGGTCCACCTTCACTCATCATGAGTCGTAGGCATGATAGGAGTATTCATGGATGTCCGGGTCCCCCAGTATTTGTCACCCCCATGCATGACCGGATCACCTATGGATGCCCCGGTCCTCCCCATTCCATCAAAGTCTTCCTGGCGTCAGAGCATGATTGGTCTACTATTGGTTGCCCAGGTCCACCCATCACCCCTAGAATGTCAACATTCACAAAATTGCATGAAAGCCTTTGCAAGCACATAAGCAAGGAAAATGAGATCTATAAGAGGCAAGTTGACTCCCTTCGGCGTCACCAAGAATTCCACGTGGGTGACTTTGTGATGGTGAGGAAGGAGAGGCACTCCCCGGGAGTCACTCCAAATTGAGGCTACGTGGGGATGGTCCCTTCCAGGTCCTGAGGTGCATTGGCGCTAATGCCTATGAGTTAGATCTCCCCGAGGAGTATGGAGTGAGTCCTACATTCAATGTAGCCGACCTAGTGCCATATAAGGGACCCACGGTGGTACCTAGTGAGGATATTGAGCCTATTCCCTCCGTTGAGAGAGCACCCACCCGTGAGGAGAGTCCACCAGCCAAGAGAGCCCAGCGTGAGCGCATTGAACGAATATTGTATGAACATGCCACTTCCACTAGGAGCAAGGTATACGAGCGCTATCTCGGCAGGTGGATGGATCGGTCTCATTCGGAAGACTTGAGGGCAGTACCACTTCTACACCCTCCAAGGAGGGAAGGACACTTACTCGACGGAGTCGAGTTCTCCGCACCCCGGGAGTATGATGGGGACATCACCTCCCATGCCCACGTTCATAGCTCGTCTCCTCGCCCCGGTTGCATCCGGCATGGTCTAGTTATTTAATTTTGAGTCCTATGTAATTTTTATTTGAGTCATTTGATGTATTTTCCCTTTTATTTGAGTCATGTTCCTAGGTCTTGTGTTTATTTCCCTAAATTTGAGTGTCATTAGGTTGTCTAGTTTGCTATTGGGCCCAATTCATTGGGCTTGGCCCAAGGGCTCCCCCCTACCCCCTCGGTTATTTGTCATTGAGTCAATTGTCAGGGTCTTATTGTAAAATGTGGGTTGCCTATATATAGGGCCCCATTCCCCCCATTTCAAGGTAATGAATCAATGAATGAAAAACTTGCCATTTTGAGAGTTCAAACTTCTTATCTAGTGGAGAGATTCTATTATTTGGGTGAGAGACCCTAGGGGAGAGATTCTCCACCCATCCCTCTCTTAATTTCTCTCTTTCACTCCCCTTTCTCTCTCCTCCACACCCAATTTCAAAAATTTTTCTCTCCTCCCCTCCCAACCACCTCCACCCTCCCACCTACCTCCATTAACTCCTTTACAACTTCCCACAAGCCATCATTACTTCCCCCTAGTCCCAATAGACCCTCCACCAATCCACACCCCACCCTCCAACCCCCAACTACCCATCCCCTTCCCCAAGCAGCCCTCCACCTTCCCAAGGCACCTCTTCCCATACCCAAGACCACCATTGATCACCCCACATTAAAGGAAATTCAAACTCACATTCCCTCCACCCACTTGTGCCCCCCTCACCTTCCCCCTTCTCCCTCCAAGCCCAAATTCGTAGCTCCTCCTCCCACCACCTGTTAGACCCCCTTCCAGACCCTATTTTTCCCCTCCCACATCTTGGAACACCCCCTCCTAGACCCCCTCACAGCTAGGGTTCTCCCCACACTCATCCACCTCCATTTCCCCTCCCATATACCCCATTTCCCCCCATCATCTTCAACCTCCAGTTTTCAGTTCACAGGCAGCAAAAGAGTAGCAGTTTTCAGAGGCGACCCCGATCACATCCTAGCGAATATGAAGGCTCAAGAGGTATCCACAGAAGCGTCTACCGGTCTTCTTCGTAACGGCGGTGGTTTCATCTCCATCCGAGCTCCGTGCTGCCCGGGAGATCCGTTCTTCCACAACTGCGCAGAGCTGCCCCTGCTGAACACCTGAACCGGAGTAGAAGCTTTACCACGACGAACCTCGGAAGAATCAGGCCAAGAGTTCTTCTGTAAAGTTGTTCCTCGTCCTGTCTACTTTCAGAATCAAGAAGCAGAACTTTGATTGACATCCATGGGCCAAATTTATCAATTTTCTCCCTCGGGTACGCGATTCTGCTTCCCACAGTCTGCACCGACCTATCACCATTGTTCAGAGTCCACTGGTCTTCTCCGGCATCGTTTGGCTTCCCTGCTAGTTCTTCTACGAAGAGGACTTGTCCACAGTTCCAAAAACTTTGGCGGTTCTTGATTCTGAGTTCGGGAGCTGTCGAGGCATCCTCTTCTTCCTTCTGTTGGAAACCTGAAGCTGTCAGTCCGAGAATCTGCCACCCTGTTCGAGCCTCCACCCAGACCAGCATCGGCGCCATAAGAAATCAAAAAAATTCTGAAGTCATCCTGATCCAGTTAAGAAGATTTCCCCACTGGTCTCGTCATCAGAAAAAATCAGGAGAGGTCACAGAGGTGCGATCTTCGACTGCTGGTCTCTGATTCCAGAACATGGACAGATTCGACATCGGCTTCCTTTCATCACTTCTAGCTCGAATTTCCCTCCCCGCTTGGCCGGCTGAAGGTCCCTCCCTGTGAGGAGGTAGTGTTTGGATGTAATCATCATCTTCCCTTCCCCACGATCCCCCCCCTTGCATGGGGTGTAGTGTTGTAACAATTTGAGCAGGTCAAGCTACCCCGGCGCGGCGTATGGAGAACCCATGCTTCCCCGCTCGCCCACGTCTCCGAGCGGGACTGGTTTCTTCAAACCGGTCGAGTAAGTGCTCCACTCCTAGCTCCATTTAGTGCTTGTTCTTTCTAATATTAGTTCATAAACTCTGCTGGCCGTGAGAGTGAGAGCCCGATCTTTAAGCACCATCGCTTTAAGAGATCACCGTAGGGTGAGGAGTGTAACCCGTGCCCTTGGCACTTCGTCGGCTCCCTTGAAATGGGCAGCCATACCCTTGGGGAAACAAACCTTGGCCTTGCTGGCCCTCTACCAGCAAGGGCCCAGCCCACACAACCTCCACTTGGCATTTCCAAGTTACCCCGGGTCTTGGGTGAGTGACGGGTGAGCGGCCGCCATTATCGGTCCGTCTTGATTGCCAAATGTGCTTGCTTGTTAAGTCCTAGGTTGTGTCACATCAATTGGTATCAGAGCAAGTCATTGACTTGTCTCTACAAGTCAAGTCTTAGGGCATGCTTGCATTCTTGTCTGAACCGTGCATTGTCAAACCCATCATTGTTAACGTTGAGTCTTGGGTCACATGGCCCCTCTCCCAATCATATCCCATGCATGCTTACCTAATGGAGATCCCGTAGAAATTGATTTCATTGACCTAGAATCTGAAAATTGTGTGTCCCCCGATATCATTACCTCTCTTTGTAGGACCGGATAAATTGTGCACAATGGAGACCAAGTCTTTATTGAATTCCATAAATGGTTCGGGAAGACTAAATATTTGGATGGGGCTTGGTGTCAAAAGGGAACATTGGCGGGTCCATGTATAATCCTAGGTAAGAAATGGTTAGATGAAAGGAATGCCGACATCGACCCAACACGTTGGACTTGCCTAGTGCATCCGCCACACCTTTCGGGAACCTTTAAATTCAACAACCTTGTATTCTCCCACCCGTGGGAATCCCGCCCTTGTTCACCACCCCGGGTGCACCATACTCCGGCCATCATCACCCCACCATCAAAGAACCTTCCCACTCCATTAACTTTGGAAGAAGTAGTCCACCCACTTTACCACATGAAGACAAATACCTCTCGGGAACCTATCCCCTCCATGGAGAGCACCCATGTCCCAATTGAAGAGGAAGCCTCGCACGAGGATCTTCACCCTCCACCACCCCCTCTAGATAAGGTCGAATTCATCTTGGAAGTGTCCCTTATTAGTTGGCTAAAGAAGAGCCCAATAAGAGAGATCACGGCCCACGATTGCCTTCCCATAAAGGAAAACCTTCCCATAGTGCACATCTCCTCCTATCACACCATAATCCAAACATCCTACCAAGTGGAAACCTTAGAGGACCTTCTCAAGGTCTTAGCTTGGCAATATGAGTTGACCGGCTTGTTGACCCCCATGGCTCACCAATCTAGGAGCCTTGACCTCCTACACCTTTGTGTCGGGTCTATCACCTCGATTTGCTCTATTGGTTGCTACACTAGCGACCTCCTTCTATTCATCCCCACACCCGATGAGTCCGACCTTCTCCTCAATTTAGAGCTTCTTATATCGGGTGGAATGTCAAGCCCTCCCCTCATGGCCGACCCACTCACAAAGAACTTCGGCCCAATTATCTCATTAGAGGAGGATGACCCACCACCACTTGAGGATCTTGAGGACATAGGGCCCCTCCCCCTCGATAACCCTTTTTATGATCCCTTTGATCCCTTCCAATGGGGGTCAAAGAAACCATGGACCCAACCACCTTATCCACCACCCACCTTTCCCTATCCCAACCCACCATGTTTGACCCAATCCACCCCATCCTAGACCCGAGTTACACCTTGGGAGCCATGACCTTGGACCACATATCCCTAGGTAATAAGGTTGTGCCCCACCCCATGATGACCACCTTCTTAGATCCATTAGATCCTTTCCAATGGGAGTTCAAAGGTTGTCCCACACCTATACACATGGAAGTCACTTTTGGGAAAAGTACGCATGTGTCTAGGCTTTCCACACCCCTTGGCATGAACACTATGTTAGGTCCATTCATTCATATCACCCACATGTCAAGTAGAAAGCATGAGTGGTCCAAATTCGGATGTAGTGGTCCACCTTCACTCATCATGAGTCGTAGGCATGATAGGAGTATTCATGGATGTCCGGGTCCCCCAGTATTTGTCACCCCCATGCATGACCGGATCACCTATGGATGCCCCGGTCCTCCCCATTCCATCAAAGTCTTCCTGGCGTCAGAGCATGATTGGTCTACTATTGGTTGCCCAGGTCCACCCATCACCCCTAGAATGTCAACATTCACAAAATTGCATGAAAGCCTTTGCAAGCACATAAGCAAGGAAAATGAGATCTATAAGAGGCAAGTTGACTCCCTTCGGCGTCACCAAGAATTCCACGTGGGTGACTTTGTGATGGTGAGGAAGGAGAGGCACTCCCCGGGAGTCACTCCAAATTGAGGCTACGTGGGGATGGTCCCTTCCAGGTCCTGAGGTGCATTGGCGCTAATGCCTATGAGTTAGATCTCCCCGAGGAGTATGGAGTGAGTCCTACATTCAATGTAGCCGACCTAGTGCCATATAAGGGACCCACGGTGGTACCTAGTGAGGATATTGAGCCTATTCCCTCCGTTGAGAGAGCACCCACCCGTGAGGAGAGTCCACCAGCCAAGAGAGCCCAGCGTGAGCGCATTGAACGAATATTGTATGAACATGCCACTTCCACTAGGAGCAAGGTATACGAGCGCTATCTCGGCAGGTGGATGGATCGGTCTCATTCGGAAGACTTGAGGGCAGTACCACTTCTACACCCTCCAAGGAGGGAAGGACACTTACTCGACGGAGTCGAGTTCTCCGCACCCCGGGAGTATGATGGGGACATCACCTCCCATGCCCACGTTCATAGCTCGTCTCCTCGCCCCGGTTGCATCCGGCATGGTCTAGTTATTTAATTTTGAGTCCTATGTAATTTTTATTTGAGTCATTTGATATATTTTTCCTTTTATTTGAGTCATGTTCCTAGGTCTTGTGTTTATTTCCCTAAATTTGAGTGTCATTAGGTTGTCTAGTTTGCTATTGGGCCCAATTCATTGGGCTTGGCCCAAGGGCTCCCCCCTACCCCCTCGGTTATTTGTCATTGAGTCAATTGTCAGGGTCTTATTGTAAAATGTGGGTTGCCTATATATAGGGCCCCATTCCCCCCATTTCAAGGTAATGAATCAATGAATGAAAAACTTGCCATTTTGAGAGTTCAAACTTCTTATCTAGTGGAGAGATTCTATTATTTGGGTGAGAGACCCTAGGGGAGAGATTCTCCACCCATCCCTCTCTTAATTTCTCTCTTTCACTCCCCTTTCTCTCTCCTCCACACCCAATTTCAAAAATTTTTTCTCTCCTCCCCTCCCAACCACCTCCACCCTCCCACCTACCTCCATTAACTCCTTTACAACTTCCCACAAGCCATCATTACTTCCCCCTAGTCCCAATAGACCCTCCACCAATCCACACCCCACCCTCCAACCCCCAACTACCCATCCCCTTCCCCAAGCAGCCCTCCACCTTCCCAAGGCACCTCTTCCCATACCCAAGACCACCATTGATCACCCCACATTAAAGGAAATTCAAACTCACATTCCCTCCACCCACTTGTGCCCCCCTCACCTTCCCCCTTCTCCCTCCAAGCCCAAATTCGTAGCTCCTCCTCCCACCACCTGTTAGACCCCCTTCCAGACCCTATTTTTCCCCTCCCACATCTTGGAACACCCCCTCCTAGACCCCCTCACAGCTAGGGTTCTCCCCACACTCATCCACCTCCATTTCCCCTCCCATATACCCCATTTCCCCCCATCATCTTCAACCTCCAGTTTTCAGTTCACAGGCAGCAAAAGAGTAGCAGTTTTCAGAGGCGACCCCGATCACATCCTAGCGAATATGAAGGCTCAAGAGGTATCCACAGAAGCGTCTACCGGTCTTCTTCGTAACGGCGGTGGTTTCATCTCCATCCGAGCTCCGTGCTGCCCGGAGATCCGTTCTTCCACAACTGCGCAGAGCTGCCCCTGCTGAACACCTGAACCGGAGTAGAAGCTTTACCACGACGAACCTCGGAAGAATCAGGCCAAGAGTTCTTCTGTAAAGTTGTTCCTCGTCCTGTCTACTTTCAGAATCAAGAAGCAGAACTTTGATTGACATCCATGGGCCAAATTTATCAATTTTCTCCCTCGGGTACGCGATTCTGCTTCCCACAGTCTGCACCGACCTATCACCATTGTTCAGAGTCCACTGGTCTTCTCCGGCATCGTTTGGCTTCCCTGCTAGTTCTTCTACGAAGAGGACTTGTCCACAGTTCCAAAAACTTTGGCGGTTCTTGATTCTGAGTTCGGGAGCTGTCGAGGCATCCTCTTCTTCCTTCTGTTGGAAACCTGAAGCTGTCAGTCCGAGAATCTGCCACCCTGTTCGAGCCTCCACCCAGACCAGCATCGGCGCCATAAGAAATCAAAAAAATTCTGAAGTCATCCTGATCCAGTTAAGAAGATTTCCCCACTGGTCTCGTCATCAGAAAAAATCAGGAGAGGTCACAGAGGTGCGATCTTCGACTGCTGGTCTCTGATTCCAGAACATGGACAGATTCGACATCGGCTTCCTTTCATCACTTCTAGCTCGAATTTCCCTCCCCGCTTGGCCGGCTGAAGGTCCCTCCCTGTGAGGAGGTAGTGTTTGGATGTAATCATCATCTTCCCTTCCCCACGATCCCCCCCCTTGCATGGGGTGTAGTGTTGTAACAATTTGAGCAGGTCAAGCTACCCCGGCGCGGCGTATGGAGAACCCATGCTTCCCCGCTCGCCCACGTCTCCGAGCGGGACTGGTTTCTTCAAACCGGTCGAGTAAGTGCTCCACTCCTAGCTCCATTTAGTGCTTGTTCTTTCTAATATTAGTTCATAAACTCTGCTGGCCGTGAGAGTGAGAGCCCGATCTTTAAGCACCATCGCTTTAAGAGATCACCGTAGGGTGAGGAGTGTAACCCGTGCCCTTGGCACTTCGTCGGCTCCCTTGAAATGGGCAGCCATACCCTTGGGGAAACAAACCTTGGCCTTGCTGGCCCTCTACCAGCAAGGGCCCAGCCCACACAACCTCCACTTGGCATTTCCAAGTTACCCCGGGTCTTGGGTGAGTGACGGGTGAGCGGCCGCCATTATCGGTCCGTCTTGATTGCCAAATGTGCTTGCTTGTTAAGTCCTAGGTTGTGTCACATCAATTGGTATCAGAGCAAGTCATTGACTTGTCTCTACAAGTCAAGTCTTAGGGCATGCTTGCATTCTTGTCTGAACCGTGCATTGTCAAACCCATCATTGTTAACGTTGAGTCTTGGGTCACATGGCCCCTCTCCCAATCATATCCCATGCATGCTTACCTAATGGAGATCCCGTAGAAATTGATTTCATTGACCTAGAATCTGAAAATTGTGTGTCCCCCGATATCATTACCTCTCTTTGTAGGACCGGATAAATTGTGCACAATGGAGACCAAGTCTTTATTGAATTCCATAAATGGTTCGGGAAGACTAAATATTTGGATGGGGCTTGGTGTCAAAAGGGAACATTGGCGGGTCCATGTATAATCCTAGGTAAGAAATGGTTAGATGAAAGGAATGCCGACATCGACCCAACACGTTGGACTTGCCTAGTGCATCCGCCACACCTTTCGGGAACCTTTAAATTCAACAACCTTGTATTCTCCCACCCGTGGGAATCCCGCCCTTGTTCACCACCCCGGGTGCACCATACTCCGGCCATCATCACCCCACCATCAAAGAACCTTCCCACTCCATTAACTTTGGAAGAAGTAGTCCACCCACTTTACCACATGAAGACAAATACCTCTCGGGAACCTATCCCCTCCATGGAGAGCACCCATGTCCCAATTGAAGAGGAAGCCTCGCACGAGGATCTTCACCCTCCACCACCCCCTCTAGATAAGGTCGAATTCATCTTGGAAGTGTCCCTTATTAGTTGGCTAAAGAAGAGCCCAATAAGAGAGATCACGGCCCACGATTGCCTTCCCATAAAGGAAAACCTTCCCATAGTGCACATCTCCTCCTATCACACCATAATCCAAACATCCTACCAAGTGGAAACCTTAGAGGACCTTCTCAAGGTCTTAGCTTGGCAATATGAGTTGACCGGCTTGTTGACCCCCATGGCTCACCAATCTAGGAGCCTTGACCTCCTACACCTTTGTGTCGGGTCTATCACCTCGATTTGCTCTATTGGTTGCTACACTAGCGACCTCCTTCTATTCATCCCCACACCCGATGAGTCCGACCTTCTCCTCAATTTAGAGCTTCTTATATCGGGTGGAATGTCAAGCCCTCCCCTCATGGCCGACCCACTCACAAAGAACTTCGGCCCAATTATCTCATTAGAGGAGGATGACCCACCACCACTTGAGGATCTTGAGGACATAGGGCCCCTCCCCCTCGATAACCCTTTTTATGATCCCTTTGATCCCTTCCAATGGGGGTCAAAGAAACCATGGACCCAACCACCTTATCCACCACCCACCTTTCCCTATCCCAACCCACCATGTTTGACCCAATCCACCCCATCCTAGACCCGAGTTACACCTTGGGAGCCATGACCTTGGACCACATATCCCTAGGTAATAAGGTTGTGCCCCACCCCATGATGACCACCTTCTTAGATCCATTAGATCCTTTCCAATGGGAGTTCAAAGGTTGTCCCACACCTATACACATGGAAGTCACTTTTGGGAAAAGTACGCATGTGTCTAGGCTTTCCACACCCCTTGGCATGAACACTATGTTAGGTCCATTCATTCATATCACCCACATGTCAAGTAGAAAGCATGAGTGGTCCAAATTCGGATGTAGTGGTCCACCTTCACTCATCATGAGTCGTAGGCATGATAGGAGTATTCATGGATGTCCGGGTCCCCCAGTATTTGTCACCCCCATGCATGACCGGATCACCTATGGATGCCCCGGTCCTCCCCATTCCATCAAAGTCTTCCTGGCGTCAGAGCATGATTGGTCTACTATTGGTTGCCCAGGTCCACCCATCACCCCTAGAATGTCAACATTCACAAAATTGCATGAAAGCCTTTGCAAGCACATAAGCAAGGAAAATGAGATCTATAAGAGGCAAGTTGACTCCCTTCGGCGTCACCAAGAATTCCACGTGGGTGACTTTGTGATGGTGAGGAAGGAGAGGCACTCCCCGGGAGTCACTCCAAATTGAGGCTACGTGGGGATGGTCCCTTCCAGGTCCTGAGGTGCATTGGCGCTAATGCCTATGAGTTAGATCTCCCCGAGGAGTATGGAGTGAGTCCTACATTCAATGTAGCCGACCTAGTGCCATATAAGGGACCCACGGTGGTACCTAGTGAGGATATTGAGCCTATTCCCTCCGTTGAGAGAGCACCCACCCGTGAGGAGAGTCCACCAGCCAAGAGAGCCCAGCGTGAGCGCATTGAACGAATATTGTATGAACATGCCACTTCCACTAGGAGCAAGGTATACGAGCGCTATCTCGGCAGGTGGATGGATCGGTCTCATTCGGAAGACTTGAGGGCAGTACCACTTCTACACCCTCCAAGGAGGGAAGGACACTTACTCGACGGAGTCGAGTTCTCCGCACCCCGGGAGTATGATGGGGACATCACCTCCCATGCCCACGTTCATAGCTCGTCTCCTCGCCCCGGTTGCATCCGGCATGGTCTAGTTATTTAATTTTGAGTCCTATGTAATTTTTATTTGAGTCATTTGATGTATTTTCCCTTTTATTTGAGTCATGTTCCTAGGTCTTGTGTTTATTTCCCTAAATTTGAGTGTCATTAGGTTGTCTAGTTTGCTATTGGGCCCAATTCATTGGGCTTGGCCCAAGGGCTCCCCCCTACCCCCTCGGTTATTTGTCATTGAGTCAATTGTCAGGGTCTTATTGTAAAATGTGGGTTGCCTATATATAGGGCCCCATTCCCCCCATTTCAAGGTAATGAATCAATGAATGAAAAACTTGCCATTTTGAGAGTTCAAACTTCTTATCTAGTGGAGAGATTCTATTATTTGGGTGAGAGACCCTAGGGGAGAGATTCTCCACCCATCCCTCTCTTAATTTCTCTCTTTCACTCCCCTTTCTCTCTCCTCCACACCCAATTTCAAAATTTTTTCTCTCCTCCCCTCCCAACCACCTCCACCCTCCCACCTACCTCCATTAACTCCTTTACAACTTCCCACAAGCCATCATTACTTCCCCCTAGTCCCAATAGACCCTCCACCAATCCACACCCCACCCTCCAACCCCCAACTACCCATCCCCTTCCCCAAGCAGCCCTCCACCTTCCCAAGGCACCTCTTCCCATACCCAAGACCACCATTGATCACCCCACATTAAAGGAAATTCAAACTCACATTCCCTCCACCCACTTGTGCCCCCCTCACCTTCCCCCTTCTCCCTCCAAGCCCAAATTCGTAGCTCCTCCTCCCACCACCTGTTAGACCCCCTTCCAGACCCTATTTTTCCCCTCCCACATCTTGGAACACCCCCTCCTAGACCCCCTCACAGCTAGGGTTCTCCCCACACTCATCCACCTCCATTTCCCCTCCCATATACCCCATTTCCCCCCATCATCTTCAACCTCCAGTTTTCAGTTCACAGGCAGCAAAAGAGTAGCAGTTTTCAGAGGCGACCCCGATCACATCCTAGCGAATATGAAGGCTCAAGAGGTATCCACAGAAGCGTCTACCGGTCTTCTTCGTAACGGCGGTGGTTTCATCTCCATCCGAGCTCCGTGCTGCCCGGGAGATCCGTTCTTCCACAACTGCGCAGAGCTGCCCCTGCTGAACACCTGAACCGGAGTAGAAGCTTTACCACGACGAACCTCGGAAGAATCAGGCCAAGAGTTCTTCTGTAAAGTTGTTCCTCGTCCTGTCTACTTTCAGAATCAAGAGGCAGAACTTTGATCTACGTCCGTGGGCCAAATTTATCAATTTTCTCCATCGGGTACGCGGTTCTGCTTCCCACAATCTGCACCGACCTGTCACCATTGTTCAGAGTCCATTGGTCTTATCCGGTATCGTTTGGCTTCCCCGCTAGTTCTGCTGCGAAGAGGACTTGTCCACGGTTCCAACAACTCTGGCGGTTCTTGATTCTGAGTCCTGGAGCTGTTGGGGCATCCTCTTCTTCCTTCTGTCGGAAACCTGAAGCTGTCAGTCCAAGAATCTGCCACCCTGTTCGAGCCTCCACCCAGACCAGCATCGGCGCCAGAAGAAATCAACAAAATTCTGAAGTCATCCTGATCCAGTTACGAAGATTTCCCCACTAGTCCCGTCATCAGAAAAAATCAGGAGAGGTCACAGAGGTGCGATCTTCGACTGCTGGTCCCTGATTCCAGAACGTGGACAGATTCGACATCGGCTTCCTTTCATCACTTCTAGCTCGAATTTCCCTCCCCGCTTGGCTGGCTGAAGGCCCCTCCCTGTGAGGAGGTAGTGTTTGGATGTAATCATCATCTTCCCTTCCCCACGATCCCCCCCCTTGCATGGGGTGTAGTGTTGTAACAATTTGAGCATGTCAAGCTACCCCGGCGCGGCGTGTGGGGAACCCACGCTTCCCCGCTCGCCCACGTCTCCGTGCGGGACTGGTTTCTTCAAACCGATCGAGTAAGTGCTTCACTCCTAGCTCCATTTAGTGCTTGTTCTTTCTAATATTAGTTCATAAACTCCGCTGGCCATGAGAGTGAGAGCCCGATCTTTAAGCACCATCGCTTTAAGAGATCACCGTGGGGTGAGGAGTGTAACCCGTGCCCTTGGCACTTCGTCGGCTCCCTTGAATTGGGCAGCCATACCCTTGGGGAAAAAAACCTTGGCCTTGCTGGCCCTCTACCAGCAAGGGCCCAGCCCACACAACCTCCACTTGGCATTTCCAAGTTACCCCGGGTCTTGGGTGAGTGACGGGTGAGCGGCCGCCATTATCGGTCTGTCTTGATTGCCAAATGTGCTTGCTTGTTAAGTCCTAGGTTGTGTCACATCAGATATTCAAAGTACATTGGTAATTGACTCTTCCACTAGACTCAAATAAAATGGAAAATTACATAGTGACACTTGACTATTGACTAATGACACTCTAAGGCTTCACTCCTTCTTTATTCGCTCTCGGATCCATCACTTGAATAATCTGAATCCGACCCGCTAGAATGTCCTGAAAAGATTGGAAAAAAGTAGGGAATGTGCACACTTGCCTAGTAGGTATCTTCGTATCAACATGAAGGCAATGTTTAAGTAATTAACATTTTAGCTCTAGAAAACAAGATAAAAGGAATGCGGTAAATCATACGAATAAAACCAAAGTAAGAAGATATAGATCATAGAAATATGAATGTCCGAGTAGACTGATAATATGATCAATCAAGAATAGAATGTGGCCTTTCACGAGCAAGAATGTACAAGCACTTAACAAGAATGCACTTTTCACTTTTCATAACCATGAAGGCTATGCACTAGAATGTCATGTAACAAGCAAGTAATAATTGTAAGAGAGCCTCGTGGTTTTCACTCATTTATAAAAGAAAGTACTCCCAGCGCAATGCGACGCCAGTGTTCATCATATCCCATGGTTTATGGCATGTTTCCGACAGTCAGCCGAGGGGGCTAGTGTCGAGCCCTTGGACACAACCTGTGCCCGATCCGCATCTTCACGTTATAAATCTAATTACTTCCACTAGTATAACAATAAAGCTCGGCCAATAATGTAACATTTCAAATGATAAGCTCATGATAGAAAATACCAAAGTAAGAACGTACCAAATATGATCATGAGAGTTCAAAGAAGAATTTAAGACAAGGTCACGCCACGGGAGAAATCTGGCAGCATAACGGTATTAACTTTCATAGTTCATTAGATAACTTTTGAACAAGGTGTTAGGTTCTAAATAATCAATAGACCATCTAGGAACTTAGGAAAATCAACCCTTAGGTCAAACCTTGGGTTAAGAACTTTGAAGACACTTGCGGTCATGACTGGACCGTTTATAGACTTTAGTGGTCAGTACAGGACCGTTTAATGATAGAGTCGACACATGAAATTTCTGGAACCTTGCGGTCATGGCAGGGCCACAAGGCGTCTTTGGCGGTCAAGTATATGGCTACTAATAGACTCTGGTGGTCTAATGGATGCCCGCTAAGATCCAGAAGCTAGAAAACATCGGTAAAGTACTTTCTAGACAATTGGGTTTTGAGGGTACAACTAGCTCGGGGTTATAGATAGATTAATCTACCCCGCCCCCTAACTAAACAATATAAGCATGCATATAAACATGAAATTGCATGAAAGGAAAAGGGGCAACGAAGAATAGAGAACTAACTGTGATCGCCACCAAGGACTTACATCACCA
Source organism: Amorphophallus konjac (assembly GCA_022559845.1). Classification (NCBI taxonomy): domain Eukaryota; kingdom Viridiplantae; phylum Streptophyta; class Magnoliopsida; order Alismatales; family Araceae; genus Amorphophallus; species Amorphophallus konjac. The sequence continues at coordinate 274,164,192 of CM040119.1, read as the reverse complement.
AAAGGATGAAGAAATGATGAAGACGGCGCCGTATACCTTGGAAAATATGGAGGAAGATGCGGCCTAAAGGGAAGCCGCTACAACATGTGATCGCACTTGAAAATGGACGCGTGAACCGATGTGGGTGACACCTCCTCACCTCCTAGCCGGCTAGAAAGCAAGGGCCTCACGTTCCATCAACAATCTCCTGCAAAACAAAGCCATAAACATAAGAGAAAACCCATTAGAAACATGAGTGTAGCATATGTCCCGAAATGATAAAGTAGGATGAAAGAAAGGGGGAGAACGCACTGGGGGAGGGTTTTTAACATCTGTAAATGGGTGAAAATTAAAGGTGGGTGTATTGTGCATGCATAGGATTTGAAATCACGAGAAATGATTGAGAGAATAAGGAGAAAAGTGATGTGCAAAATGGAGAAAAAATACAGATATGCAGAAATAGTGTGATTTGTGATGATTTTGAAAAAGTAGGAGATGAGAACTAAGGATAGGAGCGATGAAAACGAGCCCAAAGAGATGGAAATCAAAGATGATACTTCCCTCTTCGCAATGGGGTCGAAGGGTTGGGTGGACAACACAGTAAGGCTCTGCCCTGAATCGACGAAGAGCACCCCGTCGCACAGGTTCAAAAGATGTGCAGAAAACCCAGAATCTGTGACGAAATGGAAAAAGTGAGGGCACAGAAGAGAGGGCGAATGATGATGAAATGAAGCCCAAATAGAATGGATGTGAAGATAATACTTCCCTCAACAGCCTGGGGTCAGAGTTGTGAGACGACGATCCGGCATGGCTTTGCCCCAAGTCCAAGAAGAGCCCCCCCCCCCCCCCCCCCCCCGAACTGCGAAATGGGCAGAATTTATAGAAGTTCTTGAAAACCCTAACTTTCTCCCACGATTTCCAAGGATAGAGACCACTAAATCTCGAGATCTATGGATCAATCTCGAGATAATAGTTAGGATAAGTGCTAGGAACAAACATGACTCTATTTGGTGGAAGGATCTGGAAGATATTCGCGCCGCAAGAAGGGCCCGGAGCCTAATTTGGAAGAATTTGTTACATAAAAATGCTTTAACCCAGAATTTGCGTCCACGATTCCCACGAATATACTCCACTAAAATTCGAGTTCTATGGCTTAAACTCGAGATAATAGTAAGGAGAAGAGATAGAAACAAATGGGAGTTGATTTGGTGGAATATTTGAGAAGATGGAGCCCTGATAAGGAGACCTCGGCGTGCACAAATTGACCATAGAGTCCAGCGGCGAAGAAATCGGAGTTCAGGATTATCTCGACCCTCTAGGGAAGAAACGGTCTATCGCGCGGCCGCTTCATGAAGAAAACGGTCATAGGAGGACCGCATGGTCAAGAAAAATGGTCGAGGAGGCGACTGCCAAACGATAGAAGCGAGACGGTGCGAAAACGGCACAAAAATTGAAGAAACGGTCTTCTTGAGACCATTTTTTGATAGTAGCGGTCTCAAGAAGACCGTTATTTAACATTTTAAAAATAAAAAAAATAAAAAAATAATAAATAAAAAAAGTTCTTGTTGATGACGGTCAACTATTGACTGCCACCTCAAGGTAGCGGTCAGCAGTTGATCGCCCCACTATAGGTAGCGGTCAACGGTTGACCACTATCCTGGGGTGGCTGCCAAGCTCGCGTGATTTTGGAAATCAAAGAATATCTCAAAAACAGTGCAGAACTAGCGAAAGTGGTGGAGGAAGAAATTGTAGATAACAAAAAATGGAACAACTTTTATGAAGGGAGCAAGATGAGAAGATGAGCAGAAGAGAGAGAAAATGGGGGGAGAATAGAGAAAAATGCTGGGACTTGAAAACAGTGGAGAACTGGCTAATGGCGTAGAAGAAGAAATTGTAGAGATTTAAAAAATGAACTACTTTGATGAATGACACTTAATAACACAAGAGGATGAAAAAAGGGTCGCGTTCCGGACTGCGTAGTGAAAGGGGCCGAATGCTTGATAGAGGTCGACCTAAATGGGACATAAGTCGACTTGGAACGCCGGAGTTGATAAAATTATCCCCATAAATCTAAGAAATAATGATCTCCAAGGCTCAAAGGCTAGGGAACAATAAAATGGGCTCGAAATCTATCCAAGGAAGGATCCAAAATAATGGGTAATTCGGGACATCAAAAATGATGAATAAGAGAAGTAACATAACTTGCGGGCTAAAAACAGGTGTCCACAGATGCCCCTCCTTGATGTTCGCTTTACAAGGGAACGAACAAAAGTGACGCAACGGTGAAATGGAAAGGAGATGGAGCGAAAGCGAAAGCGATGTGAAATGTAGATGAAGCGAAGATGAAGCGGAGAGAACTGAAAAGCGGGAATCAAGGTAAAAGACACCCGTCAAAACCAACAAACCACAGGAATTCTCCTGAAAACGCCGAACTAACCACCCGGAATGGATGACAAGAATGAGACATGCCTGAAGAGCTAACTAAGGAAGGAAAGGAAACATGACCAACCTCACTGGGGGACACAATCCACAGACAATGAAGGGATCAGAAAGAGACACAGCTAAAAAGCTAGAAAAGGAGAAAGTAAAACTGAACACAGAATCATGCTGGCCAATCAGACCAAGCGGGCAGATCAGAGAAATCGTTCAAATTTAGAGTGGAATGAGATCTCTTATCCATGAGAATTGAAGTGCAATTAACCATTGCTGAGGAGAAAATCTTGAACGAACTATGAGACGTGAGTGCTCAAAATGACATGATGCATGCTGGGCTAAAATAAAGAAATCATCAAAACAAATGCAAAGAAAGATAAAATAGAAAGTACTCAAGGATACTATTGCTAGACTGAGCAAGATGGGGTCAAGAGTCTTCTTGCAACCACGGCGTGCGAGACAGAGTCCATCGTCCCCCACCCGACTCAACCGAGTGGCTTATCCAACGGTTAACCGTGTGCTCCTAGATCATCATCGTTTTTGTTAAAGGAGAACATCAGATCCCAGAACACACGGGAAACCAGTCGGTCCTTGAGAGGCTATAATAATGTAGATATTATATAGTAATGCAACAATGAGTAGGGATAGAGAGCCATACCTGACTTACGTGACAAGCGAAATGTCATTTTTTTAGATTTTTCAAATTTTCAAATTTTTATGGCTTTTCATGTATAAGACAAATATGACAAATAAGCAAACATAAACATAACGAAGATAACATAACGATCAACTGAACGACAGATAACACAACATAACATAACGATCAAATGAATAAACAATAATGCAACATAACATAACAAAGACAAACAAGCACATATGCAATGGCATGAACAAACAACATGCATGCACGAACATGGTGGGACAAGACAACAACGCGGTGGGACAACACACGGTTGGGACAAGAACATGAGGGATGACCATACGGTTGGGACAAAACACGGGACATAGAGGGACGACTAACAACATATGCAAGACAACTAACAACACGCGGTGAGGGACAAAACAATATACGTGGGACAACGATATACATAAGACAACCACAGGTGGGACAATGCATCAGTCAACCACAGGTGGGATAGAACAACACGAGACATGACAGATATGCTCTCCAATCAAGCCCAAGATCAGATGAAGCAGAACCGCCGGGTTCACAATCGTGAGGCAAAGAGCCCTCTCATGAAGATACGATGAAGCGAGGCAAGCTAAGCAAAGCATGAGAAGGACATAAGTTTCACAAGAGATCAAGAGACAAGATTGAAGAAGAGAACGGCTCAGAAGACGTGAACAGGAGCCAGAGCGAGAGAGATGCAGCAAGGAAGCCTGAACACCTACAACCTACACACTTAACAAACATATCATATCCGTCCTCAAGATCAATAGATAGGAACACATCAAAAAGAGAAACAAAAGACACGTATTTTTTAGATTTTTTTGTATTTTTTGATTTTTTTTGTTTTGAAAATATTTGATTTTTTTTGGATTTGACATATCTATGTTTTTTATTTTTTGAAGTATTTTACTCTTTTTTTTTTGGAATTTTGAACTATTTTACTTTTTTTTGACAATAGAGCAATCTGCAGCACCTAAGATGGACTCAAATTACTGGCCAGGGATCGGCGTCCCTCCCCCCCTTTTATTAAATATTTCTCTTGAGCAGGGCGTGCATTTGAAGGTGGCTCACCACAACCAACTGCCTCTAAAGAATGGTGCCCCTACTAAGGCCATACCCGGGATACAACCCACCCTAAGAGGGAAAAATAGAAGAAAAATTGGGATAAACTTTATACAGGATGGGAGATATCAGGGTTTGAATTCCTTCCAGGGCACTACCCCTCAAAGAGATAGTCTGTTGCGTCGGGGCTTTGTGTCTTTCATTCTGAGACCCATATTTATAGGCACGCATGCGATCGGGCTCATGACGTCATGCAGGGAACTGTACTGCCACTCTTGCCATGCCTTTGATTCATAATTTTACATTTTAATTCATTGATTTTGATAGCCCTTATTGGCTAGATTTCTCATGAAAGCTCACTTTTGAGGGTCAAGACTACCCCTATTTGAGACCTCTCTCATATTAGGGAGCACCTAGGTTGGTCATCTCATCCATCAATCTCTTGCCCCTACATTTGGCCAAGAAGAGAAAATAAAAGACTTTTGTGCATACCCATGGTATGGCCAAAGCAGCAACGGTATTGCTCTAGAGAGATCGACTATGGCTCACCGTGAAGTGTGTGAAAAATCAATACTCAAAGGTCACCCTCAACGATCGAGGAAAGAAACTAGACTCCCAGCACGGAGCTATCACCAGCCTAAGGATGCTGCAGAAGCGAACTCTTTTTAACTGAATTACTCAAACTTCCTAACGCCACTCAACCGTGTGAGGAAATAACATTATCTTAACAATGCGCATGAATAATAGAAATAATGAAAATGAAAGTATATTCTTGCACAAAATAAAGATACCTTGCAAATCCATAGCGTGAAAATAACATCCTGAAGCGATCTTGACCATCGAACTTTGAGCAGCACGAGCTTTGTATTCCTTGCTTGACAGGATCAAGACGAAAAAGATAGCAAGGCTTGAAAATTCCCTTACACGGAGGAGCAGTGGACACCAAACTGGACAAAGAAGGATAAAAAGAAAAAGAGACGAGGGCTGGAACTTCCTCGTTAAGGCACAGAGACCTTGATAACAAGGAACATAATACAGAATCAACAGAGATTAATTGAGATCAAGGCGGGCTAAAGCCTCAAAAATAGCAAGAAAAAGGGTGACGACCCCGAAAGGGTAAGGAAGAATGAATAGGAAGATGAGAAGGAAAATCATCCGACGTGGTCGGAGAAAAGGAATGAGAATCATCTGATAGGGTCGGAGAAGGAGAATGAGAATCACCCGACAGGGTCGGGGAAAGAGAAGGGTAATCACCCGACATGGTTGGGGAAGGATCAGAAACAGAGCCCGGGGATACCAGAGGGGAAGGATCAGAAGAAGTCCCAAAAGTGGGATGAAAGGATGACATAGGCCGAGGCCTAGGATCATGAGAAAATGGAGGATCCGGAGGCTCTGGATGAGGAGAGAAAGAAGAATGGGGGTTTGCGGACCCGAAAAGAGAGGAGGAAATCATGGAAACTGGATTAGAGGAAGGGAGGTACACCACCCAAGGGTGGGAGCTGAGCAATAGAAAGGATGAATGAAAGGAAGAGGAAGAGGAAGAAGTGGACCCTTGAGTGCACAAAGGACGGCCCTTAACCTTACGCCGCCGCTTCTTCTTAACTGACACTTCTTGATCATGGACCCGCCTGACGTGGACTCGAACCTTCGGCCTTCTAAATCTATAATACTTTCTCAAATAACGGGCCCACCTGGCAGATGGCTTAGCCCAGCTGTGAACATGCAACTTCATCGGGGCGGTTGCCCCTAGACACCCAGTGCTAACCATAGGCAGACATTTTTGAAGAGATAACTCCTCAAATGAATGAATATCAGAGAACCACGGAGTTTTGTCACTTGGCACTAGCATCATGAGATTTGGCATCTCCACTAGGTAATCGGGCATGAAGCATAACTCCCTTAATAGAAGAGAAGGACAAAACTGAGGGAGAGTAATGCGCGGCGTTGACGTGGCCGGCTTACTGATAAACCAAAGGAGATTGCATAAGATGTGCAAGATTTCCTTAGAGAACTTTAAAAATACGGCCAATTGCCCTTTGAATAGGGAATCCATCAGACCCTTGGTGGCCGTATGTGTTAGCACAAAGTAAGTAGAGAACCCCTCTTGGCCAGTGAACTGAACAGCAATGGAGTGAGAGGTGATAACATCATCGATAATCAAACCTCCGGCGAGCAATGAGATTGCCACCGGCCTCACTTGTGAAGAAACTCGTGCTAATGTGAGAGAGCTCCTTGTAGATTCTAATAAAATCCACTTAAAACAAAGAAATATTAATAAACAATAAGCGTGAGCACGAGGTGCTAAGGGGAGTGTGTGATCGCCAGAGACACAAGGTCTCAAAAATATAACAATGAAAGCATGGGAGAGATAATCGCGAAAAATACCTCAAAAGTACGGGGATGTGAGTGCTTCCTTTCTCTTCAAATCGGCCGGCCGATGAAGAGAGTTCTTGCTTTTATTACCCTTGCAAAACAAACAAATACCACCAAAAGAATTGAATTAGAAACAAGGTGGGTGTAGCATCAAATTCTTGAATAGATGAGCATGAAATATCATAGGATTAAGACACACCTTGTGAGTGGTTGGCCCTTAAACCCCTATGCAAAAAGGGTGGGGGAGATGTGATGGATGTATGCAAAATAAAACAAGGGGAAAGAGTGCAAGAGATGCACTCAATGGGAGTTCTCAACGTGGTTGAGTTTTAAAAGAATAAATACATGAATGATCATGCATGCAATCGAATGATGCAGTAAAAGAATAATAATAAAAAAGGAGAGAAGAAGCCTGTTGCTTTGGCTTTGATATTCAAGGGGAAGTGAGCTTCAATAGGATGATGAAGAGCGCGCCGTGGAAGCCCCTCCTTCAGCCAAACACAGCCGCACAGAGCAACCTACAAGAAAACAAAGCAAAAGAAAAAAAACGCGGAGGGGAAGAAGGGGGTCCAACCCGTTAATAGAGCAGCAGAGCTCTATTAATAGATTGGAAATAGAGGGATAAGAACGGCAAGAGTCCAATGGAGGTAAGATAAGAACGGGCAAGAGCCCCAATCAAGGCAGAAGTCTAATGAGGCAAGGACTCTCTGGGGAAAGGGCTGCGAAGCCAGCAGATGAAACACGCCCTTGGTCAGGGCGTCAATTCAAGAATTGACGACCTGTCATCGGGCGTTAATTCAAAACACACCTTGGGTCAGGGCGTTTCTTCCTAGATTAATTTTAGAAATAAACATTTCTTTTATTTGGAAATTCTGTAACACGCCTCCGGGAGAGGCGTTAATTGAAACACGCCCCAAAGAAGGGCGTTAATTAACATTTTTCAAAACATTTATTCTTTTTCGAAAATTAGATAATGCCAAGAATTGACGCCCTCATCTAAGGGCGTCCTTTCATCAAGAAACGCCCCAGATCAGGTCGTGTTTTAAAACACGCCCTTCACCAGGTCACGAATTTATAAAATAGGTAAAATGGGGAGAAATAGATAAAATGGGGAGACACGCCCTGGATCAGGCCGCGTTTTAAAAACACGCCCCTCTCCAGGGCGTTAATTTTTAAAAAAGAGGGAAAGGGGAGAAAATCTATGAAAAATAGAAAAAACACTCAAATAAGCTAATTTGAGGGTTAAATGGGGCATTACAAGGCAATATGAGAAATACTCAAAGTAATGTCAATTTTGGCGTGTCTACAGCTGCCCCGCCTTGGCGTCTGCTTTGCAAGGGAGCGTAGCAAACTGAAAAGTAGATGCCAAGGTGTGATGAGACACGCAATCAACATCACTTGATGAGAATCAAATCAAAAGCTCGAGATGAAGCAAATCTCGGGAAATTCAATGAAATCAACAATGTTTGGATAAAAGGGGAGATGTGCACGCGGTGCACGAAGGAGATAAAATAAAATGATCAACTTCCAGCGCGGTGGAAGTACCCCAGGTCACAAACCTGTAGATTTCACCATTGGGGAGCGGTTACCAGCCAATGTGGATGTGCTGCAGCCAAGGTGGATCAAAGGAAAGGAGATAAAAAAAGATGATAAAAATCCAAACAAGGAGCTCTCGAGAAAAGACCCAAAATAGCAATAAAACGAACTGAGGATCCAATTCGACAATGAAAATCTCATATCGAGAAAGATTAAGATCAATTCAACTCTCAACATCAGCTTATCAGAATAATTTTCCAATGTTAATTCAAAGTCCTACATGAATGCATGCTGGGCTAAAGGAAAAATAACAAATGAAAATATAATATAATCAAGGATAATATTGTTAAACTACCCAGACTGGGTCAAGAAACCAATTCTGCGAGCTGATACTAAGCCGAAGCCCGTTTATCCACGTACCAACTCGTAAAAAGGGAACCATCGTCCCCAGTCTTGGACGGCTCAACGGCCTATCCGTGTGACTAAGACTTCTCTGGAATCATCATTGTTTTTGATGAAGGGGAACTCAAATCCCAGATTTACCAAAGCCGCAAGGTCCTTGATATAATCTAGTAACATATGTAACATATAGTAGAATGCATACAGGGAGATGGTGATATCAATAAGCATGGGAACTGAGAAATGAGCTGCAAACACCGTGGGACTTTTGAGTGATGATGCCCTGCCGGTGGGACCAAGAGCTTCTTATCCTGCGCTCAAAAATTCATTAGCCAAGATATAACAAGCAATGAATAAGGCATTTAAGCATAGCATGTATATGGCATGAATAGCATAAGTCAAATCATGGCATAGCAAAGCATCATTATTTGTTGTTTTATCATGAGGATGCCAACTTGGCTAATCAAGTTTTGGAGTTAAATGATCAAGATCTGATATAATGCCCATTGGCGGAGTAATCAGATGAAACGAGCAGGAGTTGATTGAGAGATTTGGAGATGAATAATCATGAGATATGATAATCAGAATGATATAGGGAGATGATGCCCCTGGGTGGCATGTCATGAGAATATTGGGAAGAATCAATAGATTGATAGCAATAAGTAGAGAGAGGACTCATCCCGTGCTTTTGGTCTCTGCAAAGCTATTCCTGCAAAACACCATCAGAAAATACAATGCAAATTTTTGGATTTTTGGAAATATGCAAATTTTTATGAGTTTTTGAAATATGCAAATTTTTATGAGTTTTGGAAATATTTGAATTTTTATGGAGATTTTTGGAAAATATTTTGAATTTTTGTTAGGATTTTAAACGGGAAATATTCAATTTTTTTTTGGATTTTGGCTTAGACATTGTTAATGCAGCATCAAAGGGTTGTTTTAAACCACTGGCTAGGGGTCCTTGTTCCTTCCCTTTTCGCTAAAACTGCCCAAAGCTGGACGTGCATTGAAAGTGGCATCCTATAACCGACCGTCTTTGATCAACGGTGCCCCTACCAAGGCCATACCCGAGAAACATTCGGTCTTGGAGGGAGAAAAGAAGAATAATTGGAGATAAGCTTTATGCAGGATGGGAGATGTCGGGACTTAAATTATTTCCAAGGTGTTCCCTTCAAAGAGGTAGTCTGTTACGCTGGGGCTTTGTGCCTTTGATTTTTAGACCCTTGACATGCATACGACCAGGGTTTTCCCTACGGGGACTTTGCCACTCTTGTCATGCCATAATTCACAATCTTGCTTTTATCGAAATTCTGACTTGATTTTCATAATAGCCCTTTTGGCGAGATGTATATCATGAAATTCATATTTATTTTGGGTCAAGACTGCCCCTATTTGAGACTCCTCTCGTATTGGGGATTACCAAGGTTGGTCGTCTCATCCGTCAACCTCTTGCCCCTGCACGTGGCCGAGTAAAGAAGAGAAAAAGACTTTCAGATATACTCATGGCATGGCCAAGGTAGCAACGGTGCTTAACCAAAAGAGCCGGCTAAGGACGCCGTGAAGTGTGTGGAATGCCCAGCTGAGGGTTGATCTTAACAAGCAGGGAGAGAATGTTGAATTCCCAGCGCGGGGTTCTTATTAACCAAGGTGCTGCAAAAAATAAGCCTAAAGGACTCTTTTGAGAATGATTTCAATTAGACAAAAGCTTAAGATAAAGGTTTAAAACACCACTCTTAATCTCGTTAAGAAGCACTTCATTTTAAAAATCATGCGTGAAGTAATGAGGGAATGATATCATAAAAATGCGTACTTACGCCAATATGTTACCTTGCAACCTTTGTTAAAGCAGCTGTCAGAGGCGAGGTTGATCATCGTGGGATTTGTCCTCTTTGGCAGTCAAAAAGGATTGGAAGCAAAGGATTGAAAGTGGCTAAACAAGAAGGAGTGGTGCCAAGACCAGATTCAGACGAATAAGGAGAAAAAGGAAAAGAGGCGAGGGCTAGAACTCCCTTACTAAGGCGCGGAGACCCTGATCACATGGAACAGTCTACAGAAGAAGCGGAGAATTAGAAGGAGGAATGAGGACTAAAGCCTCGGAAGCAATGGGAGAATGGGCAGATGCCCAAGGTAATGGATGTTGAAGAAGTTGGGTCGGACCCAGAATCAGGAGGAATTAGAAGAAGAAATTGGTAGATAGAAAGAGGCGGATCCGGAGGGTCCGGAGGCAGAGGAGAATCGTGAGAGGAGAAATCATCCGGAGGCTCCGGAGGGATGACAAAAGAAGGGACGCGATGCCCTGAGAAAAAATAGGGAAAAAGATGATGGGTAAGGAAGAAGAAAATGAATGATGTGATATTCTGGAAGATCAGAAAGATGAATTGGAGGAAAGATGGAGGGTCCGGAGGTTCCAGAGGAAGAAAATGGAAAGGGGCGTCGTGCCCAAAGGAAAGGTATGAAGGATCCGGAGGTTCCGGAGGAGGAAGGTGGAAAGGGGCGCGATGCCCGAGAGAAAGGTCCGGAGGTTCCGGAGGATGGAAAGGGGCGCGATGCCCGAGGGGAAAATCCGAGGTTCCGGAGGGATAGAATCAGAAAGGGCGAGATGCTCAAAGAGGAGGGATAAAATTCCTGGAGGTTCCAGGGAAATAGCAGGAAAAGGGACGCGATGCCCCAGGGATAGTGGATAAAAAGATGAAGATGAATAAGATGGGAAGTGCGGAATATCCGGAGGTGCCGGAAGGCGGGGAAGATACGGGTTTGGAAACCCGGGAAGCAGGAGGTGCAAATGCATGCAATGGGATGGATGCGATGAATGCATGAAATGCAAAGAATATGAAGAATGTGAAAGGCGAGAGGATGAGATCCTCCTCCTAACCCTGGGAATGGCCCATGAATAAAAAGTGATAGAGATGGATGAATAGAAAGTGGAACAAATAAGGGATGGCCCCTTAGCATTAAGGTAACTGCCCCTCCACGGCAGTGAAAGTATATGAGAAATAGCCCCTGTCGAAGCTTCAATGGTGAATGTCAATTCCCTTGGGGAGTGCAAAGTAATGGTGTGAGGGAGTTGGAAAGTTGGGCTCGGAAGCATTATGTTGCCCAAAGATTCAAAATTTGGAAATTGGAACAAAGGGTGCCCTGCCCGGCCCTTACACAGCATCAATGCTTGGCATGGCGACGACTTGGCTTCTTCGACCGTGCTTGGCACAATAACCCGGATTGGCATCCGGCAAATGAATTCTTGAATCTTGAATGGCGCGGCCAAATCCTTGCTGCCCGGCTCTTGATTGTCCTCGGCACCTGTGCTTGTAGAAGGCCCCCCATTCCGAGTAGTAGAGGGAGGTGAAGCGGAGGCGGAAGGCTCCATGAATGGTGGAGGCATGATGGAAAGCATTGGCAAATGGGTGAGCGTAAGCGGGGGTTCAAACACGTCGAGTTTCTCCCTTTGCTCGAAAGCAGTCGGGGTTGGCTCGGGTGCAAAAAGGGGTGGATCCTGCTCAGGATTAGCCATGGGTAAGGGTAAAGGGTTAAATGGTGGAATAGGCAAAGTGGGTTTTAAAGGGATAATGGAAGGCCGAGGTGGCGGTAATGGGAGGTTAATTGGGGAAGGTTTAATGGTGGGTTCGACAGAGGCTAATGGTGTGGAGGTAGATGGCTTAACGGGTGGAGGTTTAATAGTGGAAGGCTTGGGGGAGGCCAGTGTTGCGGAGGTTAATGGTGTAACTGGAAGAGGTGTAATGTATGCGGTGTCAAGGATAGGAGGAGACTTACAATGTGCCGGTGTGGGTGATTGAAGTATCGACCCATCATCGTAACACCAATTAGTCTCATAAATAGGGGTTGGATCAGGGATGGTTTCATCCTGAGCAGGAGGTTTATCAAATGAAAATGGGGAAAGCGAAAAGTTAAGGAAACTCGGAAGGGGTGTCTGCGGAGCTTCATCATCATCGTATACTGCCTCGGATTCTTCGAATGCCGGCTCTTGCTCACTTGAACCGCCGACGCCGTAATCATCCCTCCTGTCTTTCCATTCTCTCTCCATCTTTGTAATCTCGTCCAACGCGGCATGGAGAGGATTGACTGGAGTAGGAGGAGCCGTGACCCTCTTTATTTGTTCCTCCATCAAAGTAATCTTATCAAGCAGAGATTGTTGGAGGGGTGTAACTTGAGCAATCGAGGGTTGGCAGGGCCTTGAAGGAGGAGGGGTAGCGTAAAAAGGCCGTGGAGGGGAGTTGACGGGATGACCCGTAAAAGAACCCGGACGGGCCGGATTGCAAGGAGTAAATGGGCCTCAGGGCCGTGATGGAGGAGGAATAGAAGGAGGCGGGTGTCGGACCACTCGAGGAGGAGTGTGAATAGAAGGAGATGGGTAATGGGCTACCCGATGAGGAACATGAGTGGAAGAGGGAAGTGGGTGATGGGCCACCCGAATAGGATTAGAAGGAGGATGAGATGAAGGAGATGCACCCTCAACGGCGGCCTTAAGGGCTTGGATCTGTTGAGGGGTGAGATGATCTAATGCATGCAAAATTTGGGAGACCTTCTCATCATTGGGACGAGAGGGCTTAATGGGAATAGTGGCTCGAAATTGAGTTGAAGGACCATTGGATTGGACATTGCCCAAGGGTCGGGCAACACCATAAGAGTGAGGACGTGGTCCTTTGAAAGTATGGTGAGAATGTTGAATCTGAGGGGAATAAGATGTGCTAGGTTGATCACCCTCATGAACATTAATTGAATTGAACATGTTATTTTGTCTATCAAAGTTAGCCATTCAAGCAATTTAGTGTGCAAATAATTTGTAAAGAAACACACAAGTTGTGATGGTTACCTTGATTTCTTATGTTTGAATCTTGGTGAATTAAGGATTTTATCAAAGTTTTGAATGATTCATACAAGGGGGGGAAACCTAGTTTCAATATGGTTTGAACTCCAATGCCAACTAAGAACCCTCTCTCACCACGTATAGGCCAACCAACTCGGGACTTCAAAAGGGTATAACCTGCCCGGCGTCCGTGAGGGAATCCACGGGTGCGGGGACTTACGGAGGCTTGGAAAAGGGATTTCCAGTCCAAAGAGACGGAATGCTCAATGGAGGGTCGTCCCGATTCCAAGAGGGTGTGTGGATCCTAATGAAGAGGAGGGGGCTCCCAAACCAATGCAAAGAATGAATGCAACAGGGGAAATCAGGCCAACCACAATAATATGATCAATCAACATGAAATAGCATGAAAACTCACCCACGGGAAGGGTTCTGGAAACCCACAGTAAAAACACGCCCTTGCAGAGGGCGCTACTAACAAAAGACACGACAGTGTGACTGTCGTGAATCAACGTGAGGGGCCCAGGGCCGGGTAAAACGCGCCTTAGGGTGAGGCGCTATCAATAAAGGGATGCCCTGATGTGGGGCGCTAATCAACAAATAAACGCCCTTTGGAAGGGCGTGAATTCACATGCAACAATATAAAGCAGGAAAACCTGGAAATATGCTGGAAAACGCCCTGTCAGAGGGCGTAAAATATGAATAAGGCGCCCTGTATTAGGGCGTTAAATCAAACAAACGCCTCTGCCAGAGGCGTGAATTCACTTTTTCCAGAAAACTTCACGGCCAGCAGTATCAACACCCAATCACACAATCATGGCAATCAATAGAATAAGCATGCTCATCAAGAATTTTAAATAAGTGGAAATTTTAAAGAAGAATCAACAAACCGACCGATCACTTAGGGGAGGGTGTAAAACCAATGGAGGGTGCCCGAGGAGCACAAAAAGGGAGACGCACCGAGGGTGCAATAGGAGAGACGGCACACGCGGGTGCCTAAGGGGAAAGGGGTAATAAAGAGAACACAAAGCGTCCCACCGTGATCGCCAATTTGTAGATTCTAATAAAATCCACTTAAAACAAAGAAATATTAATAAACAATAAGCGTGAGCACGAGGTGCTAAGGGGAGTGTGTGATCGCCAGAGACACAAGGTCTCAAAAATATAACAATGAAAGCATGGGAGAGATGATCGCGAAAAATACCTCAAAAGTGCGGGGATGTGAGTGCTTCCTTTCTCTTCAAATCGGCCGGCCGATGAAGAGAGTTCTTGCTTTTATTACCCTTGCAAAACAAACAAATACCACCAAAAGAATTGAATTAGAAACAAGGTGGGTGTAGCATCAAATTCTTGAATAGATGAGCATGAAATATCATAGGATTAAGACACACCTTGTGAGTGGTTGGCCCTTAAACCCCTATGCAAAAAGGGTGTGGGAGATGTGATGGATGTATGCAAAATAAAACAAGGGGAAAGAGTGCAAAAGATGCACTCAATGGGAGTTCTCAACGTGGTTGAGTTTTAAAAGAATAAATACATGAATGATCATGCATGCAACCGAATGATGCAGTAAAAGAATAATAATAAAAAAGGAGAGAAGAAGCCTGTTGCTTTGGCTTTGATATTCAAGGGGAAGTGAGCTTCAATAGGATGATGAAGAGCACGCCGTGGAAGCCCCTCCTTCAGCCAAACACAGCTGCACAGAGCAACCTACAAGAAAACAAAGCAAAAGAAAAAAAACGCGGAGGGGAAGAAGGGGGTCCAACCCGTTAACAGAGCAGCAGAGCTCTATTAATAGATTGGAAATAGAGGGATAAGAACGGCAAGAGTCCAATGGAGGTAAGATAAGAACGGGCAAGAGCCCCAATCAAGGCAGAAGTCTAATGAGGCAAGGACTCTCTGGGGAAAGGGCTGCGAAGCCAGCAGATGAAACACGCCCTTGGTCAGGGCGTCAATTCAAGAATTGACGACCTGTCATCGGGCGTTAATTCAAAACACGCCCTGGGTCAGGGCGTTTCTTCCTGGATTAATTTTAGAAATAAACATTTCTTTTATTTAGAAATTCTGCAACACGCCTCCGGGAGAGGCGTTAATTGAAACACGCCCCAAAGAAGGGCGTTAATTAACATTTTTCAAAACATTTATTCGAAAATTGGATAATGCCAAGAATTGACGCCCTCATCTAAGGGCGTCCTTTCATCAAGAAACGCCCCAGATCAGGTCGTTATTTAAAACACGCCCTTCACCAGGTCACGAATTTATAAAATAGGTAAAATGGGGAGAAATAGATAAAATGGGGAGACACGCCCTGGATCAGGCCGCGTTTTAAAAACACGCCCCTCTCCAGGGCGTTAATTTTTAAAAAAGAGGGAAAGGGGAGAAAATCCATGAAAAATGGAAAAAAACACTCAAATAAGCTAATTTGAGGGTTAAATGGGGCATTACAAGGCAATATGAGAAATACTCAAAGTAATGTCAATTTTGGCGTGTCTACACTCCTCTTGGTAACCATCGTGGGAAGTGCAGGCTGATCATCCCCAAAATAGCCAGGGATCAGGATGCGGATCGACATCCGACAGATAAAATATTGAAGCTTGAAATGCACAGGCACTGAATCATCCTGACTTGACTCATTGTCTCCTGGGGACCAGACTCGAGGGGCACCAAAGGTAGCGCACTCCCGCTCCGTGGGGTGGAAATAGGTGGACTGGAGGTAGAGGGCTTGGAAGGCGTGGGTAAAGGTTTAGAAGGTGTAGAGGCCTTGGGTGGTGGAGGGCTAGCGGCGATGATAGGCTCGGGTGAAGGCAAAGGCAAAGGTGGAGGCGTAGAAGGGGGTAAAGGCGAAGGTGGAGGTGTAAGTGTAGGGATAGCTTGCTCAGGCTCGGGCAACGATGGTGAAGGGGATGGCAAAGGTAGTGGAGATGGTGGAAGTGATGAAATAGGGGTCTTTGGGAGAGGAGGCGGTGAAGGCGGTGGTGATGGCAGTGGGGGTAGTAGAGATGGTGAAGGTAGTGATGGGGATGGAGAAGGATCAGGGGATGGCGATGAAGGAACGGGTGGTAGTGAGAAAGGTGGTGGTGACAAAGATGGAGAAGGTGAAGAAGAAGGCCGTGGTGCCCACCGTCGGCGTATCGGCACGACCCGCCGGGCGGCGTTAGTAGTGGTAAGAGGAATGGAGGAAGAAGGAGAAGCATTAGCCTGAGCAGAGGCTTGGGTTTGTGGAGGTGTTGGGGACGGTGTAGGAATATGGGAAGATGATGGGGTAGATAGATTGAGGTGGAGATGGAGGTGATGGAGCAGGCGCATTGCTAGATAAAGAACCACAGGGGTGCCCCTTGTCTTGTAGTGGAGACGGCTACCTGGGTGGCACTTCTAGCTACTGCTGCTTGCTGCGGAGATATAAAATGACCTTATGGATTACAAGTCATGCAATCCTCTTCTGGGCTTCCAAGCCATAAATATAATCCCAGAATTCGGGGCAATCCTCAACCAAATGCCCCTGCTGGCGATGATAGTCATAGAAGTGAAGCAAATTCCTTATCACGGGTGGGCAAAGCACAACCAGGGGGAGTTGCAACGCGTGAGTGGCCATCAAAGTCTTGAAAATGTCAGTGAAAGATTCCGGCAACGAAGGATGGTGAGGAGCCCGCTTCGGGCAAGGTGGATGCCGAGGGATATGGGATGGTGGAGAGGGAAGCGGGGGTTGCATGGGCAAGGATGCATGGCAACTGGTTGAGGGACTAGGTGGAGGCACATGTGGAGCGGGATGAGGAGGTATGTAGTGGACGGCATCCACTTGCTCGGGGTGTGGTGTTCCCTTGGCTGGAGGTGAAGACGCGTGCGGATATGAGACGGCGGAGGGCTGACTGTGGATGGCGGCAGGTCGACTCATGGAGGGTTGATATGTGGAAATATATGGGTATGTAGGAGCGGAAGGTTGACTCATGGAAGGATGTGTGGTGGAGGGTTGACTCGTGGAGGGCTGGCTCATGGGAGATGATGGATAGTAGGCGTATATGGGCGTAGAAGGTGAGGGAGACTCGGGGTCAAGGGAACCTTGGAGTTGTTGGCGGATGAAGCGGGCTCGGCTGTAAAGTTGTTTTCAGGAGATAATTTCATTCAATGCTAGGACGAACCGATACTCGGGTGTTGCGTTGGAAATGAGCATTTTGATCTGCTCTCCCTCCGGAATATGCCCCTGAACTTGCGCAGTGACGCCAGCGGTCAGCAAAGGTGCAGAAATCCTCTTCGGGCTTCATCTTCTCATGGGCCAAATCCACCATAGAATACATGGGCCCAACATTGTCCTGATAGTGGTGGATAAACTTTTCTTGTACAGCTTGAAAACTCACGATCTGCTCTTGCGGGAGAGAAAAGAACCAATCCCGAGCCGGGCCCTCCAATGACAGACCAAACAAATATGCCATCAAACGTTGGTCATGTCGAAATTGGGCCGACTCATAAACGAACTCCTTTAAGTGCACATACGGGTCACCGACTCCACCATAACGGCGATATGTGGGAATTTGAGAGGATGGTGGAAGCCAGAGATTTTGAAATGAGAGTGGGACACTCAAGGAGGATCTGGGATCAATCCGACGTTGAATCTCATCAAGCTAGCGTTAGGTTTGAGCAATCATCTCCGGGGTAGGAAGAGATCGAGAAGAATGCAAGCCAACTTGAGCAAGAGATTATGAATATGAACCAGGATGATGATATTGGGCCGGATAAAGGGATCCGGACTGAGGAGAAGGGAATCCCATTCCAGGAGTGGAAGGATATGTGGGCTTGGAAGGATCATGAACATGGGGACCCATTGGGCCAGCAGCAACATGGGTAGAGGGGGTGGGCCCATTAAGAAGAGTATGTCCACTAAGCGAAGAAGAGGGCCCACTAAAGGGAGAAGGTCCACTAAGAGTAGAAGAAGGCCCATTAAAGGTAGAAGGGGGCCCATTAAGATGAGAAGAGGGCCCATTAAGATGATGAGAAGGCCCATTAGGAGAATGAGGCACATTAAGAGGAGGCGACCCATTAAGAGAATGAGGCCCGTTAAGTGAGGAGGGCCCATGAAGGTGATTTGCAATCAGCCTTTGGGCCTGGGCCGGGTCCATTTGACGAACGAGGCCTGATAAATGGGTCATGAGATTGGCTTGTTCCTCAGATGGATCAGAGGGATCACGAGGAGATGGGCCCGCGTGAGAAGAGGAATCCACACGGGAATAGGAAGATGAAGAAGGAGGGTACAAGGGATTAGGGTGATGCTCCATGAGGGCAAATGGAGACTTAATACAAGGAAAATCAAGGGAATACAATGAGGGAAGTAAGGGCTCGAAGATCAAGGAGGGGGACTGACTCGATAATGCAAAGGGAAAAAAGGACCTAGGACAATGAGACTAGACAATAGACACACAAAATGGGCATAACAACAAAACCTATACGAATGATGGGGGATGCAACACAAAACATCAAAAATGGGCTTGAACAAGCCTGAACAACACAAACAATATGAAGGATTTAACCCAAGTCAAACAAGTTAATATGATGGAAAATATTTTATTGTCAAAGTTTTGGTGAGTCTTTTAAATGTTTTAAATTAAGATTAATTCCCTCAAGATAGGTATCCTATAGGGAATAAGGTCCAAACTTTGGGTTGACTAAGGCTAACTCCCTCACAACGTATGCAAATGTAAAACTATGGGGTGGAAAGGTACAACCGGCCCGACGTCTGTGTGGAAATCCACGGCTCGCGGGGACTTACGGAGGTCTCGGATAAGATCACCTAGTCGAGCCCAAGGAATATGGGAGCGAGAGGATCACTTACCAAGGGGGAATGCAACTACAATATGCAAATATGCATGATCCTATGTGCACCGGAGTGCATGCAATTCTAGCCTAAATCGAGCACATCAAGATAATAATAAAACTATGCAAGCATAACCAAATGCATGAAAACTGCAAGACAATATGAATAACAATAATACAAGACCAGAAACAGGGACAAATAGGTACTAGAAGATAAGAAAAACCATAAAAGAACAACGTACCTTTGTGTTTTCCCCCGGACCTACAAGTGGATTTTATGCATAAAATGTAAAAATGAAGGCAAGTTTTAAGAATGCAAATGGAGTCCAATGCATGTAAATGATATATGGATGCGAAGATAATATAAAAGACTATGCAATGGAACCACAAAATAGCACAAATAGATCCTGAGAGGCAATTTAAATCAGCAAAGAAAATGGGCCTGTGAATCTATCCTAAATCTGTCTACAGACCAGATGCATAAAATGCAAAAATGGAGGCAAGTTTTAAATATGTAAATGATATCCAAATGATGCAAACTTTATATGGATGTAAAGACAATACAAAGGACAGTACAACAGAATAAAAATCAGCCCAATCCGATCCCGGGAGGCAAAGTTATGCTCGAATGAACAGGGCCTCCTTGAGCAGTGCGCCTATCCTACCAGAACCAAGAGGAGGTCACCTGATGACCATTTTTAAAATAGTAGCGGTCTACTGCTAGACCGCCAAGGTCCTGAGCGGCCCTGGGAATATCGCTAAGATGCCAAGAGGTGGGGTGGCCCTCTGAAGGCCGCTAACAGGGCTTGGCGGCCCTACGATAGACCGCTAATACCTGACAGACCCGAAACTAAACAGAACAGCAAGAAAATGAGGAGAATGTAACCCAAACATGCACAAACACCAACCCAACATGCAGGAGACTAAAAATATAACGTGATGGGCACTAGTTGTCCCACCGTAATCGCCAAAAAATAGGATGTAGATAGATTAATCTACCCCGCCCCCTAACTAAACAATATAAGCATGCATATAAACATGAAATTGCAAGAAAGGAAAAGGGGCGACGAAGAATAGAGAACTAACTGTGATCGCCACCAAGGAATTACAGCACCAAAAGGATGAAGAAAGGATGAAGACGGTGCCATGTACCTTGGAAAATATGGAGGAAGATGCGGCCTAAAGGGAAGCCGCTACAACGTGTGACCGCGCTTGAAAAGGGACGCAGGAACCGATGTGGGTGACACCCCCTCACCTCCTACCCGGCTAGAAAGCAAGGGCCTCACGTTCTATCAACAATCTCCTGTAAAACAAAGCCACAAACATAAGAGAAAATCCATTAGAAACATGAGTGTAGCATATGTCCCGAAATGATAAAGTAGCATGAAAGAAAGGGGGAGAACGCACCAGGGGAGGGTTCTTAACCCCTGTAAATGGGTGAAAATTAAAGGTGGGTGTATTGTGCATGCATAGGATTTGAAATCATGAGAAATGATTGAGAGAATAAAGAGAAAAGTGATGTGTAAAATGAAGAAAAAATACAGATATGCAGAAACATTGCGATTTGTGATGATTTTGAAAAAGTAGGAGATGAGAACTAAGGATAGGAGCGATGAAAACGAGCCCAAAGAGATGGAAATCAAAGATGATACTTCCCTTTTTGCAGTGGGGTCAAAGGGTTGGGTGGATGACGCAGTAAGGCTCCGCCCCGAATCGACGAAAAGTGCCCCGTCGCACAGGTTCAAAAGATATGCAGAAAACCCAGAATCTGTGACGAAATGGAAAAAGTGAGGGCACAGAAGAGAGGGCAAACGATGATGAAATGAAGCCCAAATAGAATGGATGTGAATATAATACTTCCCTTAACAGCATGGGGTCGGAGTTGTGAGACGACGATCCGACATGGCTTCACCCCAGGTCCAAGAAGAGCCCCCCCGCGAACTGAGAAATGGGCAGAATTTATAGAAGTTGCTAAAAACCCTAACTTTCTCCCACGATTTCCAAGGATAGGGACCACCAAATCTCAACATCTATTGATCAATCTCAAGATAATAGTTAGGATAAGAGCTAGGAACAAATAGGACTCTATTTAGTGGAAGGATCTGGAAGATATTCGCACTGCAAGAAGGGCCCGAAGCCTAATTTGGAAGAATTTGTTGCACGAAAATGTGTAAACCCAGAACTTGCGTCCACGATTCCCATGGATATACTCCACTAAAATTCAAGTTCTATGCCTTAAACTCGAGATAATAGTAAGGAGACGAGATAGAAATAAATGGGAGTTGATTTGGTGGAATATTCAAGAAGATAGAGCCCTGACAAGGAGACCTCGGCAGGCACAAATTGACTAGAGAGTCCAGCGGCGAAGAAATCAGAGTTCAGGATCATCTGAACTCTCTGGGGAAGAAACGGTCTATCGCGCGGCCACTTCATGAAGAAAATGGTCATAGGAGGACCGCATGGTCAAGAAAAATAGTCTAGGAGGCGACCTCCAGACGACAGAGGCGAGACGGTGCGAAAATGGCACAAAAAATGAAGGAACAGTCTTCTTGAGATCGTTTTTTGATAGTAGCGGTCTCAAGAAGACCGTCATTTGACATTTTAAAAAATAAAAAAAATAAAAAGTTACTGTTCATGACGGTCAACTATTGATCGCCACCTCAAGGTAGTGGTCAACATTTGACCACCCCACTCTAGGTAGCGGTCAACAGTTGACTGCTATCCTGGGGTGGCTGTCAGGCTCACGCGACTTTGAAAATCAGATAATATCTCGAAAACGGTGCAAAACGAGTGAAAGTGGTAGGAAAGAAATTGTACATAACAAAAAATTGAACAACTTTCATGAAGGGAGCAAGATGAGAAGATGAGCAGAAGAGAGAGAAAATAAGGGGAGAGCAAAGAAAAATGCTGGGACTTGAAAATGGTGGAGAACTGGCTAATGGCTTAGAAGAAAAAATTATAGAGATTTGAAAAATAAACAACTTTGGTGAATGACACTTAATGAATAGAGAAACACAATAGGATAAAAAAAGGGTCGCGTTCAGGACTGCACAGTGAAAGGGGCCGAATGCTTGATGGAAGTCGACTTAAATGGGCCGTAAGTCGACTTGAAAATCCAAAAGTTGATATAATTATCCCCAGGACTCTAAGAAATAATGATCTCCAAGGCTCAAAGGCTAAGGAACAATGAAATGGGCTTGAAATATATCCAAGGAAGGTTCCAAAATAATGGGTAATTCGGGACATCAAAAATGATGAATAAGAGAAGTAACGTAACTTGCAGGCTAAAAACGGGTGTCAACAACCGTCCTAGTAAGAATCCCAGGCTCACGGAGACTTACGGAGGTCCTGAAACAAGATCACCTAGTCCGGTGGAAGGAATATCCAATGGAGAGGATCACAAGTCCAAGATTGTGTGCTTATAAGTGCAAAGTGTATCTAATGGCCACACATCGGGGTACGCACCATGTACTTAAGAAAAGACTATATATGAGAGTGAATCGAGTAAAACGATGATTAAATCATTAATGTAACAAATTCATAAACCATGTGAAAATAACTTTAATACAAATTGTATGGTTTTGGTATGAAATTAGAATAAGTTTAAAGTAAGCATTTAAAACATGTAAGACATGCAATCTATCAAGGATGGTGCACAATATAACCAATATTACGAATATGAAGTCAAAACTAGGAATAAGACCTAATTAACTAGACTTAACATATAGTTAATAGGGCAAATCCACAATCTGTTTAGAGTTAACAGGGTGCAGAGTCTAGCGGTCAAGTGAGGACCGCATATTGGTGTTTCGCGGTCTATCGCAGGGCCGCTAAAGACATATGGCGGTCTAGAGCAAACCGTTTCTTCCCTGTAGCAGACAGAGTTAAAAATCGAAGAACAAGCCTAATCTAGGGCAAATAGATGTATGGAAAAATATGCCAACAGGTAAATAAGGCCTGATACAATTATATTAATACATGGAGATATATGGGGGTGCATAATTTAAGCCAAAGTTATAACTTTTCTCTTAAAGTGTAAAGGTAAGCATGCAGACTTAACCTAGATGTGTAGTCATGATAAAACATGCAATAAAACCAATAGAAAGCATGAAACGGAATGAAACCATAGGACTTTTATTCCTAACATGTTGATTTAACCTTTTCATGAGATAACCTACCTTTGATTTGATCCCTAGACTTCAAATTTCTGACTAGAAGTAGACCCTAGTTCCTAAACGTCCTGTGCCAAACCAGCAACTTCCCGCCCCTCTATCTTCTGATTCTCTTGACCTAAAGCCACAAGATTTGGAGGGTAGGTAGAAGATACGAAGGGGAACAAAAAGTTCTAAAGGATTCACTTCTAAATACCTCGATTAGGGCTTCCAATATTCTGATCTTTACTGGACCGGCGCACTGGTTCCTGTGCGACCTATAGCATACCAGCAACTTGTGGACACCCTAGTTCTTCAACGGCTGGGTTTTCTAGCACGAAAATTTGAGGGGAGTTAGATAAAACTAAGGAGAACAAATTATTCTAAAGAACTAACCTGAGAAAATGTCTCCTTACCTTCGAAATACGTGATCCAACATTAGGGTTCGCATGGGTCAAAGTTACGGTCTATTTATAGGGTTTTGAGTTAAGGCTGAGGGTTTGATCGAATTGAGAGTCCTACTTAGGGGTAGGATCGATCCCTAAGAGTCCTAGACACAATTACATGTCCACATACTTCGATCCCTGGGGATTTGGATGCCAAAGATCCAAGCTTTTCACATTTCTTCCATTTACGGAATCTACAGTGTTTGGCGGTCATAGAGGGATCGCCAGGCTGGTTTAGCGGTCTCGCGATAGACTGCTAAATGGCCATTATTTTGAAATTTTCATGTTTTCCTATTATCTCCTATCTATCCCCTAATTGGTGTATATATCCCATTTTAAATCTGTAAATTACTAAATTTACGTTTCTATTAATGGGCTTGGGTCTAAAGGTCTTGGAATTGGGTCTTTGGGCCCATTTGAGTTGGGATTAACCCTTTGGTTAATATAGGGCCTTTATATTGATTTAAATTAATCCTTAAAACACTTTAGTAGCCTATTAAGCCTCTTTAAATGCTTAACAATCATATTTAATCCTATAAAATTTCTAAAAAATTCTCGGGCGTTACACCCTCCCCCACTTTAAAGAATTTGGTCTCCAAATTCAATACATGTGATTATTAAGGAGAGTGTACTTACAATTGAATAGTTTCGGGAATCATTTGCGCATAGCTTCCTTGGTTTCCCACGTTGCATTGTATGGCCAAGATTTGCTCCATTGGACCTTGACCATGGGAATAGTCTTATTTCGGAGTTGACGTACCTCTTAGTCAATGATCTTGATTGCCTTTTGCTCGTACGTCAAATCCTTTTGAATTTCTAAGTTGTCATGACTTATAATATGGAATGGGTCATAAACATACCTTTTAAGCATCGAGACGTGAAATACATCGTGGACTCCAGCTAGTAGAGGAGACAAGGCAATACGGTATGCGACCTCGCCAACCCTTTCGAGAATTTCAAAGGGGCCGATAAATCTTAGAGTGAGCTTGCCTTTTATGCCGAACCTTCGAATACCTCGACTGGGAGAAACATTGAGAAACACATGGCCTCCTACTTAAAATTCTAGATCGCGTCTTCTATTGTCAGCATAATATTTTTGCCTATCTTGAGCCATATGGAGTCTTTCTCGAATAAGCTTTATCTTGTCGGTAGTATCTCGAATGATTTCTGGGCCTAGAAGTTGCCTTTCTCCAACTTCATTCTAGCATATCGGTGAGCGGCAGCTTCTATCATACAGTGCCTCGAATGGTGCCATTTGTATGCTAGCTTGGTAGCTATTGTTGTAGGTAAATTCTACTAGACGTAGATGATCGTGCCAACTCCCACCGAAATTGATAACACATGCCCTGAGCATATCTTCCACTATCTGTGATGCGGGACGGACACACACCCTAGGACTCTAGCTCGCGATCGCCCCTATACGAGGGAAGACGTGGGACCGTGCACGGTTGAGAAACTGGCTATGAGTCTCGGGTATCGGCCTTTCCGCGTGTACTCGGATCGAGTCACGGGACGGGTCACTCACTCTCTCTCGCAGTGGTGAATAAAAGTATAACAAACTCGATACCTAACACTCGCAGCGGCATTCAAAAATATACGAATTGAGCAAAATGCGATAAGAGAGAGAGGGAGCGAATTTACCTCCACGCTCCGGGCGTGGGGATGGCGATCCCGGCCAAGTCAGTAACTCCCAGTACAGTAAATATTTACATTACAACAGTGAATTTTGATGCCCACTCCACGCAGGGAGGTAACGGGATACAAGTGGGCCCGGGAGGACCGATCTTGGGTTGATGGGCAGCACTTGGATCCGCTCATCGGTACCGTCTGGAAGACGCTTGATGCAGGTTGTGGGGCCCACATGCGGCTCAGCCCTCCGAGTCTGGCGGGATGGGTCCTGTTGTGAATGGGGCACCTGGAGGTGCGATCCCTAGAAGGTGGTCGACCTGGAACGCCGGGAGGAGTTCAGGCGGCCCGAGCTGGAGGCCCGAGGATGTGCTGTCCACGATCTGAGGCTTCTATTTTACAGCGCGCGACCCGGCGAGTTCAGCTGTTGCGATCACTCCCGACGTCGGATCTACACGAAAGTGGTACCGTTGGAAAACTGACTTGAAGTACTTCAATCTAGGGCCAGAGAAAGAATTTTGAATTTCTCGGAGCTGGCCTTGGTCGAATTTATCATATGTTGGCTCACAGAACCAGATCTGGCAGGACAAAACTGAGTTTTCCTGAGAGTTGATGTTGATCGTGACTCAAACCTCAGATATGTAAGTTGACCTCTTCATGAAAATTATAGAGGGGTAAACAGGAAAGACAGGGATAATTTTTGTAGAATTTCTGGAGGCGGTTTGACAGGGGAAAATGATTTTATACTAGACAGGGGTCGGATCTGAACTGCACAGGACAGAATAGATTTGGGAAAAGACAGAGATTTTTAAAAATATTAAAAGGACTCCAGAAATTCCAAGAAAATTCGTGGATGATATATGTGGTAGACAGAACTTCTAATAAAATTTTTGACGCAAAAAAATAAAGGAAAAGGGGTCGAACTGAGGAAACACAGGGTTGCTATGATAGGATCTGAACAGAAGATAGACTGTTAGGGGGAAAAATGGAATTGGGAAAAATAGCTACTAAAGGGTAAATGACCAGATTTTTTTGTGGAGGCTGGGGTGGACGTGGATGACTCACCCTCCAATTTTGGACTCGATCTGAGCTCTTGATGGAGAGATAAAATTCAAGCTTTCATGCCCTATCCTGAGGTGGACAGAACTCCAGCGATAGCGGCGGCGGCGCGACGGCGGTGCGATGGCGGCGACAGAAGATAAATCAGAGGGGCTGAGGAGAAGATAGAATGGCATCACACCCTAAGAATGGCAGAAATCCATCTGTAAGAGGGGAAGGAGAGAGGAACAATGGCGCACCCTTCAATGGTTCAAGCCAATTTCACAAATTTTCATCTCATTAAACCTTACTAAACACTATACATTGGTTTATATAGAAGGGGAGGAAGGGGGAGGGGGTTGGGATTTCGTGGGAGAGAGGGGAGGGGTAGCATTTTCTTCCCCCATGTGGTAAATTGGCCTAAAAAAAGAAAATACAAAATGTCATTTTAATGGGGGGCACCCCCTTGACTTAAGGGGAGGCATCTTGGACATATTTCACCCATTGTCCCCTTGACTTGTCCAAGAAGGAAAGAATCCTTCTAGGAGCCACCTTGGCATTTGACCAGCCCCACATGGACCCCTAGGGCTTAGATGGACCAATGGGAAAGGAGTGAGGGCCCCCTTCCTGGACCTACTGAACTTTTACATAAAAACCCAAAGATCCTTAGGGAATAACAAATTGGCTTATAAAGCCTTACAATTGCAAACCTACATTCCCAAGGATATAAAAGAAAACTAAAAAGACACAAATACAAAAATAAAATGTTAGTGCCCGGTGTCGATTCCCATCAATTCTCCCCGGGTGGGAAGAACTAGACCCTATCGAGTAAGGGGTAGCTGCTCGTGTGTCGCTCCGGCGGATCCGTCACCGCACCAGGAAGCGCGGAGTACGCTCCACTCCAAGTAATCGACACCGGCTCATCCTGTATAGATTCGATATGCACATGCTGCTGGGGAGGAGGCTAGAGGTGGACACTCCGGGGTGGGGTCACTCTCAAATGAAGGGAGGCGGCTCAAAGGCTTACTAGGAATCACCGCTTGTCCCTTATGTGACTAGATCCGATATGTGAAGTAGAATCGATCCCAAAGTCCGACAAGTCTCATACTCGAAAGGGACTAATAACGCGAGCGTACAAAACTGACTTGACTCGATGTATGCACAGACAGACAAGGCCCTCGACACACCAAATGTTAGTCCGACCTACGCATAGGCGATGGTGGAACAGGACACCTGAGTGTGTGCCATGCATGCATTTGACGTAACCGGTGGTTGACGGAATGGAGAATTCATACACCTCCTAAAGTAGACCATGCATGCACATTGGACTTGGATGTAGGAAGGCCAGGAGTACCAAATGCATCTTCTTCATTTCCCCTAGATGATGGTGTGTCTCGCAAGTGAACGGGCATGGTGGGTGTAGATGACCCGGCCCGTGGGGAAGGGGTGTGGTAGTGGACTCCCTCGAAGAAGTGAAGTATGTATGGTGGGTCTAGGGGTCCACTAGGGAATGGGTCAAAGGGATCAAAGAAGGTATGATCCCTTGTGGTGGGTTCCCACAAGTCATGATCCCATGTGTGGTAGTCTTGAAGGTGTGGATGATCACCTTCATGCATTATGGTAGGTGGGACGGTGATCATGTGTAGAAATTAAGATTCCTCCCTTGGGCAAAAAGGAATGAAGTCGGGCTCGGTTGGCATGGGGAGGAATAAGAGGATCTCCGTGGTGACACAACCCACGGTGCACACGGAGGTAATGGACCCTAAGGCCGGATGGGTGAAGCTAAGACTAGTGGGTTGGTCATAACCACGGGCCAATGAGTGCGTCAACTTCTATTGCGAGTCTAATCCCACAATAAGGTCATCCAATGTATCAACATGGTGACTAGACCGAAATGTGGTATGGAATGAGTTGACTGGCGCTAATGGTAGGGTGGGGTCCATGGATGGGTAAGGAGGTGGGACCAAGCCATCCTTGAGCCAGCTAAGAAGTGGCTCGGCTATAAAAAGCGTACCCGTTAGAAACACGGGAGGCTCGGGATGAGGTGGCTCCAAGTTTGATGGCTCCGGATGAAGTTCGGAAGGAGAGGGTATCGACGGAGCAATCACGGGTGGTGCTATCCTATCCAACCAGTCTGAAAACATTTTCATGAATTCGTCAAAGGTGCGGGTTGGAGTAGGGGCCTCGGGGTGGACTCGCTCCTCATCTCTCGGCCCGGGTGCGTGCCTAGGCTCGACAATAAGTGGGGCTTCCATTTGGTTGGAGGTGCTTGGGTGGGATTGGATGGGGGTACCAAGGTGATGTTGGCTGGAGGCGACTGGGTGGGCCACTTGATTGGGAGTGCTTTGGTGGACTTGGATGGAGGTGAAGGGGCGGGGTTGGTTGGAGGTATGGCCCACTTGATTGTGGGTGAGTTGGTGGGGTCGGCTAGTGGTATGACCCCCGTGGTTGAAGGTAGGTGGGCGGGGAAGGTAGACCCTCCTAAGCGCTCTCTTCATATCCCACCATGACTCGATGGGCCTTAGCCACCTATCCTCCCGGAAGTATTTGATGTCCCTCCATGTTTCGGCGGCTTCATAAAAAAGTCACCTTTTGGCAAAGTCAACTTGCATGGGACCGGACATAATGTACACCTCAAAGTAGTTGTCCATAACGGCTTCCCACTCTAGGTAGTCACTCGGGTTTTTGGAGCCATAGAAATCTCGGGCTACGGGTCTACGGGGGTGGTCCGGGTGGTTCTCCCATCTTTGGTAGTATCACCACCATGCATAAGATGCGATCCCTTGGCAATCCATGGGACACGGGGAAGCTAGTGAATGGACATGCCAACAGTTGATGACAAGACACTAAACACGACCAAAACTAATGCAAAGTTGGAATGTAGACTCGACTACCAACCTAGACACAACTAAGATCCGGTACAAGGCGGAGGTTCAATCCGAAGATCTCCTCACGCGAGTGAATCACCTCCCCGATAGGTGTAACCTAATGGTCGGGCGACACCTTTTTATATACCGAACAATGGTATGCTGATGCAACCTTAGACTGACTTAGACTCTCTTAGACATAAATGACACACCTTTTTTTTGTTTTTGACCAAATACTTCCCTAGACTCAACTGGCGCTCTGATACCAAATTGATGTGGGACGGACACGCGCCCTAGAACTCTAGCTCGCGATCGCCCCTATGCGAGGGAAGACGTGGGACCTTGGTCGGTTGAGAAACCGGGTGTGAGTCTCGGGTATCGGCCTTTCCGCGTGTACTCAGATCGAGTCACGAGACGGGTCACTCACTCTCTCTCGCAGTGGTGAATAAAAGTATAACAAGCTAGATACCTAACACTCGCAGCGGCATTCAAAAATATACGAATTGAGCAAAATGCGATAAGAGAGAGAGGGAGCGAATTTACCTCCACGCTCCGGGCGTGGGGAAGGCGATCCCGGCCAAGTCAGTAACTCCTGGTACAGTAAATATTTAAATTACAGCAGTGAATTTTGATGCCCACTCCACGCAGGGAGGTAACGAGCTACAAGTGGGCCCGAGAGGACCGATCTTGGGTTGACGGGCAGCACTTGGATCCACTTGTCGGTGCCGTCTGGAAGATGCCTGCTGCGGGTTGTGGGGCCCACAGGAGGCTCAGCCCTCAGAGTCTGGCGGGGTGGGTCCCGTTGTGAATGGGGCACCTGGGGGAGCGATCCCTGGAAGGTGGTCGACTTGGAATGCCGGGAGGAGTTCGGGTGGCCCGAGCCGCAGGCCCGAGGATGTGCTGTCCACGGATCTGAAGCTTCTATTTTACAGCGCGCGACCTGGCGAGTTCAGCTGCTGCGATCACTCCCGGCGTCGGATCTACACGAAAGTGGTACCGTTGGAAAGCTGACTTGAAGTACTTCGATCTAGGGCCAGAGAAAGAATTTTGAATTTCTCGGAGCTAGCACTGGTCGAATTTACCATCTGCTGGCTCACAGAACCAGATCTGGCAGGACAGAATTGAGTTTTCCTAAGAGTTGATGTTGACCGTGACTCAAACATCAGATCTGTAAGTTGACCTCTTCATGAAAATTATAGAGGGGTAAACAGGAAAGATGGGGATAAGTTTTGTAGAATTTGTGGAGGCGGTTTCACAGGGGAAAATGATTTTATACTGGACAGGGGTCAGATCTGAACTGCACAGGACAGAACAGATTTGGAAAAGATAGAGATTTTTAAAAATAGTAAAAGGACTCCAGAAATTCCAAAAAAATTCATGGACGATGGATGTGGTGGAAAGAACTTCTAATAAAATTGGTGACGTAAACAAATAAAGGAAAAGGGGTCTAACTGAGGAAACACAGGGTTGCTGTGATAGGATTTGAACAGAAGACAGACTGCTATGGGGAAAAAGATGGAATTGGGAAAAATAGGTACCAAAGGGTAAATGACCAGATTTTTTTTGTGGAGGCTGGGGTGGACGTGGATGACTCACCCTCCAATTTTGGACTCGATCTGAGGTCTTGATGGAGAGCTAAAATTCGAGCTTTGATGCCTTATGTTGAGGTGGACAGAACTTCGGCGATAGCAGTGGCGGCGCGACGACGGTGCGATGGCGGCGGCAGAAACAGAAATCAGAGGGGTTGAGGAGAAGATAGAAGGGCATCACACCCTAAGAATGGTAGAAATCCATCTGTAAGAGGGGAAGGAGAGAGGAACAAGGGCGCACCCTTCAATGGTTCAGGCCAATTTCACAAATTTTCATCTCATTAAACTTTACTAAACACTATACATTGGTTTATATAGAAGGGGAGGAAGGGGGAGGGGGTTGGGATTTCGTGGGAGAGAGGGGAGGGGTAGCATTTTATTCCCCCATGTGGTCAATTGGCCTAAAAAAAGAAAATGCAAAATGTCATTTTAATGGGGGGGCACCCCCTTGACTTAAGGGGAGGCATCTTGGACATTTTTCACCCATTGTCCCCTTGACATGTCCTAGAAGGAAAGGATCCTTCTAGAAGCCACCTTGGCATTTGACCAGCCCCACATGGACCCCTAGGGCTTAGGTGGACCAATGGGAAAGGAGTGAGGGCCCCCTTGCTGGACCTACTGAACTTTTACATAAAAACCCAAAGATCCTTAGGGAATAACAAATTGGCTTATAAAGCCTTACAATTGCAAACCTACTTTCCCAAGGATATAAAAGTAAACTAAAAAGACACAAATACAAAAATAAAATGTTAGTGCTCGGTGTCGATTCCCATAAATTCTCTCCGGGTGGGAAGAACTCGACCCCGTCGAGTAAGGGGTAGCTGCTCGTGTGTCGCTCCGGCGGGTCCGTCACCGCACCAGGAAGCGCGAAGTACGCTCCACTCCAAGTAATCGACACCTGCTCATCCCGTATAGATTCGTTATGCACACGCTGCAGGGGAGGAGGCTAGAGGTGAACACTCCGGGGTGGGGTCGCTCTCAAATGAAGGGAGGCAGCTCAAAGGCTTACTAGGATTCACCGCTTGTCTCTTATGTGACTAGATCCGATATGTGAAGTAGAATCGATCCCAAAGTCCGACAAGTCTCATACTCGAAAGGGACTAACAACGCGAGCGTACAAAATCGACTCGACTTGATGTATGCATAGATAGATAAGACCCTCGACACACCGAATGTTAGTCCGACCTACGCATAGGCGATGGTGGAACAGGACACCCGAATGTGTGCCATGCTCGCATTTGACGTAACCGGTGGTTGGCAGAATGGACAATTCCTAGACCTCCTAAAGTAGACTATGCATGCACATTGGACTTGGATGTGGGAAGGCCAGGAGTACCAAATGCATCTTCTTCCTTTCCCCTAGATGATGGTGAATCTCGCAAGAGAACGGGCTTGGTGGGTGTAGATGACTCGACCCGTGGGGATGGGGTGTGGTAGTGGACTCCCTCGAAGAAGTGAAGTATATATTGTGGGTCTAGGGGTCCACTAGGGAATGGGTCAAAGGGATCAAAGAAGGTATGATCCCTTGTGGTGGGGTCCCACAAGTCACAGTCCCATGTGTGATAGTCTAGAAGGTGTGGATGATCACCTTCATGCATTGTGGTATGTGGGACGGTGATCATGTGTAGAAAATAAGATTCCTCCCGTAGGTAAAAGGGAATGAAGTCGGGCTCGGTCGACATGGGGAGGAATAAGAGGATCTCCGTGGTGACACAACCCATGGTGCAGACGGAGGTAATGGACCCTAAGGCCGGATGGGTGAAGCTAAGACTAGTGGGTTGGTCGAAGCCTCGGGCCAATGAGTGCGTCAACTTCTATTGCGAGTCTAATGCCACAATAAGGTCATCCAATGTATCAACATGGTGACTAGACTGAAATGTGGTATGGAATGAGTTGACCGGCGCTAATGGTAGGGTGGGGTCCATGGATGGGTAAGGAGGTGGGACCAAGCCATCCTTGAGCCAGCTAAGAAGTGACTCGGCTATAAAAAGCGTACCCGTTAGAAACACGGGAGGCTCGGGATGAGGTGGCTCCAAGTTTGATGGCTTCGGATGAAGTTTGGAAGGAGAGGGTGGCAACAAAGCAATCACGGGTGGTGCTATCTTATCCAACCAGTCCGAAAATATTTTCATGAATTCGTCAAAGGTGTGGGTTGGAGTAGGGGCCTCGGGGTGGACTCGCTCCTCATCTCTCGGCCCGGGTGCGGGCCTAGGCTCGACTATAAGTGGGGCTTCCACTTGGTTGGAGGTGCTTGGGTGGGATTGGATGGGGGTACCAAGGTGATGTTGGTTGGAGGCGACTGGGTGGGCCACTTGATTGGGAGTGCTTTGGTGGGCTTGGATGGAGGTGAAGGGGCAGGGTTGGTTGGAGGTGTGGTCCACTTGATTGTGGGTGAGTTGGTGGGGTCGGCTAGTGGTATGACCCCCGTGGTTGGAGGTAGGTGGGCGGGGAAGGTAGACCCTCCTAAGCGCTCTCTTCATATCCCACCATGACTCGATGGGCCTTAGCCGCCGATCCTCCCGGAAGTATTTGATGTCCCTCCATGTTTCGGCGGCTTCATAAAAAAGTCTCCTTTTGGCAAATTCAACTTGCATGGGACCGGACATAATGTACACCTCAAAGTAGTCGTCCATAATGGCTTCCCACTGTAGGTAGTCACTCAGATTTTTGGAGCCATAGAAATCTCGGGCTACGGGTCTACGGGGGTGGTCTGGGTGGTTCTCCCATCTTTGGTAGTATCACCACCATGCATAAGATGCGAGCCCTTGGTAATCCATGGGACACGGGGAAGCTAGTGAATGGACATGCCAACAGTTGATGACAAGACACTAAACACTACCATAACTAATGCAAAGTTGGAATGCAGACTCGACTACCAACCTAGACACAACCAAGATCCGGTACAAGGCGGAGGTTCGATCCGAAGATCTCCTCACGCGAGTGAATCACCTCTCCGATAGGCTTAGCCTAACGGTCGGGCGACACCTTTTTATATACCAAACAATGGTAAGCGGATGCAACCTTAGACTGACTTAGACTCTCTTAGACGTAAATGACACACCTTTTTTTTGTTTTTGACCAAATACTACCCTAGACTCAACTGGCGCTCTGATACCAAATTGATGTGGGATGGACACGCACCCTAGAACTCTAGCTCGCGATCGCCCGTATGCGAGGGAAGACGTGGGACCATGCGCGGTTGAGAAATCGAGTGTGAGTCTCGGGTATCAGCCTTTCCGCGTGTACTCAGATCGAGTCACGGGATGGGTCACTCACTCTCTCTCTCTGTGGTTAATAAAAGTATAACAAGCTAGATACCTAACACTCGCAGCGGCATTCAAAAATATACGAATTGAGCAAAATGCGATAAGAGAGAGAGGGAGCGAATTTACCTCCACGCTCCGGGTGTGGGGAAGGCGATCCTGGCCAAGTCAGTAACTCCCGGTACAGTAAATATTTAAATTACAGCAGTGAATTTTGATGCCCACTCCACGCAGGGGGGTAACGGGCTACAAGTGGGCCCGGGAGGACCGATCTTGGGTTGACGGGCAGCACTTGGATCCGCTCGTCGGTGCCGTCCGGAAGACGCTTGCTGCGGGTTATGGGACCCACATGCGGCTCACCCCTCTGAGTCTGGCGAGGTGGGTCCCGTTGTGAATGGGGCACCTGGAGGAGCGATCCCTGGAGGGTGGTCGACCTGGAACGCCGGGAGGAGTTCGGGCGGCCCGAGCCGGAGGCCCGAGGATGTGCTGTCCACGGATCTGAAGCTTCTGTTTTACAGCGCGCGACCCGACGAGTTCAGCTACTGCGATCACTCCGGACGTCAGATCTACACGAAAGTGGTACCGTTGGAAAGCTGACTTGAAGTACTTCGATCTAGGGCCAGAGAAAGAATTTTGAATTTCTCGGAGCTGGCCTTGGTCGAATTTAGCATCTGCTGGCTCACAGAATCAGATCTGGCAGGATAGAACTGAGTTTTCCTGAGAGTTGATGTTGACCGTGACTCAAACCTCTGATCTGTAAGTTGACCTGTTCATGAAAATTATAGAGGGGTAAGTAGGGAAGATGGGGATAATTTTTGTAGTATGTTTGGAGGCGGTTTCACAGGGAA
Organism: Amorphophallus konjac; assembly: GCA_022559845.1. NCBI lineage: Eukaryota > Viridiplantae > Streptophyta > Magnoliopsida > Alismatales > Araceae > Amorphophallus > Amorphophallus konjac. The sequence continues at coordinate 274,129,291 of CM040119.1, read as the reverse complement.
AACGATTTTATACTAGACAGGGGTCGGATCTGAACTACACAGGACAAAACATATTTGGGAAAAGACAGAGATTTTTAAAAATAGTAAAAGGACTCCAAAAATTCCAAGAAAATTCGTGGATGATGAATATGGTGGACAGAACTTCTAATAAAATTGGTGATGCAAACAAATAAAGGAAAAGGGGTCTAACTGAGGAAACACAGGGTTGCTGTGATAGGATCTAAACAGAAGACAGACTGCTAGGGGGAAAAAGATGGAATTGGGAAAAATAGCTACCAAAGGGTAAATGATCAGATTTTTTTTGTGGAGGCGGGGGTGGACGTGGATGACTCACCCTCCAATTTTGGAATCGATCTGAGGTCTTGATGGAGAGCTAAAATTCGAGCTTTGATGCTCTATCCTGAGGTGGACAGAACTCTGGCGATAGCGGTGGCGGCGCGACGACGGTGCGATGGCGGCGGCAGAAAGAGAAAACAGAGGGGCTGAGGAGAAGATAGAAGGGCATCACACCCTAAGAATGGCAGAAATCCATCTGCAAGAGGGGAAGGAGAGAGGAACAAGGGCGCACCCTTCATTGGTTCAAGCCAATTTCATAAATTTTCATCGCATTAAACCTTACTAAACACTATACATTAGTTTATATAGAAGGGGAGGAAGGGGGTTGGGATTTCATGGGAGAGGGGGGAGGGGTAGAATTTTCTTCACCCATGTGGTCAATTGGCTTAAAAAAATAAAATACAAAATATCATTTTAATGGGGGGGCACCCCCTTGACTTAAGGGGAGGCATCGTGGACATTTTTCACCCATTGTCCCCTTGACTTGTCCATGAAGGAAAGAATCCTTCTAGAAGCCACCTTGACATTTGACCAGCCCCACATGGACCCCTAGGGCTTAGGTGGACTAATGGAAAAGGAGTGAGGGCCCCCTTGCTGGACCTACTGAACTTTTACATAAAAACCCAAAGATCCTTAGGGAATAACAAATTGGCTTATAAAGCCTTACAATTGAAAACCTACTTTCCCAAGGATATAAAAGCAAACTAAAAAGACGTAAATACAAAAATAAAATGTTAGTGCTCGGTGTCGATTCCCATCAATTCTCCCCGGGTGGGAAGAACTCGACCCCGTAGAGTAAGGGGTAGCTGCTCGTGTGTCGCTCCGACGGATCCGTCACCGCACCAGGAAGCGCGGAGTACGCTCCACTCCAAGTAATCGACACCTGCTCATCCCGTATAGATTCGATATGCACACACTGCTAGGGAGGAGGCTAGAGGTGGACACTCCGGGGTGGGGTCACTCTCAAATGAAGGGAGGTGGCTCAAAGGCTTACTAGGAATCACCGCTTGTCCCTTATGTGACTAGATCTGATATGTGAAGTAGAATCGATCCCAAAGTCCGACAAGTCCCATACTCAAAAGGGACTAACAACGCGAGCCTACAAAACTGACTCGACTCGATGTATGCACAGACAGAGAAGACCCTCGACACACCGAATGTTAGTCCGACCTACGAATAGGCGATGGTGGACCAGGACACCCGAATGTGTGCAATGCATGCATTTGATGTAACCGGTGGTTGGCAGAATGGAGAATTCCTAGACCTCCTAAAGTAGACCATGCATGCACATTGGACTTGGATGTGGGAAGGCCAGGAGTACCGAATGCATCTTCTTCCTTTCCCCTAGATGATGGTGTATCTTGCAAGTGAACGGGCTTGGTGGGTGTAGATGACCCGGCCCGTGGGGAAGGAGTGTGGTAGTGGACTCCCTCGAAGAAGTGAAGTATATATGGTGGGTCTAGGGGTCCACTAGGGAATGGGTCAAAGGGATCAAAGAAGGTATGATCCCTTATGGTGGGTTCCCACAAGTCACAGTCCCATGTGTGGTAGTCTTGAAGGTGTGTATGATCACCTTCATTCATTGTGGTAGGTGGGCCGGTGATCATGTGTAGAAAATAAGATTCCTCCCTTAGGCAAAAGAGAATGAAGTCGGGCTCGGCCGGCATGGGGAGGAATAAGAGGATCTCCGTGGTGACACAACCCACGGTGCACATGAAGGTAATGGACCCTAAGGCTGGATGGATGAAGCTAAGACTAGTGGGTTAGTCGAAGCCTCGGGCCAATGAGTACGTCAACTTCTATTGCGAGTCTAATCCCACAATAAGGTCATCCAATGTATCAACATGGTGACTAGACCGAAATGTGGTATGGAATGAGTTAACCGGCGCTAATGGTAGGGTGGGGTCCATGGATGGGTAAGGAGGTGGGACCAAGCCATCCTTGAGCCAGCTAAGAAGTGGCTCGGCTATAAAAAGCGTACCCGTTCGAAACACGAGAGGCTCCGGATGAGGTGGCTCCAAGTTTGATGGCTCCAGATGAAGTTCGAAAGGAGAGGGTGGCAACGGAGCACTCACGGGTGGTGCTATCCTATCCAACCACTCCAAAAATATTTTCTTGAATTCGTCAAAGGTGCGGGTTGGAGTAGGGGCCTCGAGGTGGACTCGCTCCTCATCTCTCGGCCCAGGTGCGGGCCTAGGCTCGACTATAGGTGGGGCTTCCACTTGGTTGGAGGTGCTTGGGTGGGATTGGATGGGGGTACCAAGGTGATGTTGGTTGGAGGCGACTGGACGGGCCACTTGATTGGGAGTGCTTTGGTGGGCTTGGATGGAGGTGAAGGGGCGGGGTTGGTTGGAGGTGTTGCCCACTTGATTGTGGGTGAGTAGGTTGTACCCTAAGAACCCTGGAACCTTTCTTTGTCACGTCACTTTGAAGAAACGTGATGTTTGGCCCTCAAAGAGTGCTGTTCTGGCCTCTATTGAGAAGTGTGTTGTATGTTCTGAATCTGCGACCTGGACTTGGACGCCAGAAAGAATTGGTGCCCAGTCAGGGGGCACAGTTTACTGTTATAACAACTATAATGTGGATGCTATTTATGAATGAGCGACTGATTGAGAAGTCACTAATTCTTCGTGCCTGGTCCATAAGAATGAGCGACCATACGGTGGATGATATTTCTGTTATTGATGGTGACTGAGTAGGCGCCAATTACCCAGTTTCACGACATTGTCTTGGTTTTCGTGTGGTTTAACGTGGAGTCATACTTGTTCCAAGTTCAGTCCTTGAACTACTTCATTCGTGAAAATCTACCTTATCATCCTACAATGGTTTATTCCTTGGAACTCTACATTGGTTATAACTAGTGTATGTCTAGAAACTTTACATGACCCAATGCCTGCGCATATAGGGCCCGATCTGGTCCTGGGAGGAGCACTCGAAAGTACTTGTGCCCATGGGAGCTATATTGATCATGGTGTGACATTGTACCGGAGTACTTGTCGTTCTAGATATAAGACATTCCACCCACTCTCTTGTGACATTACCTGCGTGCTTGACATGACTTGCGTGGCCCGAAATGGGCAAGTACTTGCTTGATTGAAATAGCTAATTCTAGTAACACGTACTTGATATTTCATGCTTGAACAATGGTTCTTTCTTTCATTGAGTATTTTGTAAACACTTGATAGTACCTTATCGTTACCTTGAAATCATGCAATGTTCTTCTCTAAAGTTCTTGATATCTTGCTCGTCCATCATGCATAGCTTTACCTACATTGCACGCAACATGTAACTACTTAAAGCATTACTAGTTCTTGAAATATAAATTCTACTATGCGTTCGCTCACGCAGTTTCATTCCAACCTTTTTCAGGTAACTTGGATAACGACAACCAAACAGATGGGAACGAGACCGATTGAAGAGTGTAGTGCTCCCGATTATCGAGCCGTTGCCGAGTCGTGTCCCGTCATATCTTGTCCTTTATCGAGTCCTATGCTATTTTACCTTCTTGTCATTTGGGAACCTCGTTAAGGCTTGTAGCATTGTAGTTTGATTTGGATAATTGATGTCATGGATTGGAAGTATCGTCGTTATGGATAATTGTTTAGGTTATGGAATTTAATTATGGTCGTTATTATATTACCTTGTCTTTTGCGCACTCTATCTTCGTGTCGAAATTCTTATTACTCTCATTGACATGATCGATATAAACTCGTCATGCGTACCGGGTTCTTTCCGCGCTCGGGACGTGACAGTTTTTGTGGTATCAGAGCCTAGGATTTCAAATTCCTAGGAAACACAAGTCCAAGGATAGGTTTACACCTTATACCCGGTGAGATGGGTAGAGCCACGGGTTAAGTCCTATGTAGACGTCCATGATTTATAATTAGAAACATGAAACTAATTAGATCAAAATCTATTGTAGGATCATGGCCACTGAAAGAGCACAATGGCGCGAGATGCAGCGCATAGTGCAAGGTCCTACACAGGTGCTACAGCAAGTGTCGCAAGGCGGTGCTAACCATGGAGCTGGTGATCTCCACAGAGGTTTCTGGAACATGAACCCACCTAAATTCACTGGCTCGTCCGACCCCGACGATGTCAAGAATTGGTTGAAGGAAATCGAGAGGATATTCCATGTAATGCAATGCACGGACGACGAGAAGGTCTTACTAGCCTCGTTCCAATTGGAGCAAGATGCACATTGCTGGTGGGAGGCTGTTGGAGCTACATTGCCAGAAGAACAAGTCTCATGGGCTGACTTTGTTGAGCATTTCAACAACAAATACTTCTCTGACCGCATCCAAGAGAAAAAGGCAGCGGAGTTTGCCACACTAAAACAACGAACCTTGACAGTGGCCGAATATGAGGCCCAATTCTACAGACTGTCCAGATATGCACCTCACTTGGTGTTCACTGAAAAGATGAAAGCGAGACGGTTTCTGAATGGCCTTCAGCCGTAATTCATCACTCAACTTGCACCGATGGACATTCAAGTCTACCCGGATATGGTACGACGTGCACAACTACTAGAAGATGCCACGGAGCTGTCCGACAAGATCCGTGAGAGGGGCAAAAAGGAGAATGTCACAGGCCCCAACAATTTCAAGCCATCATACAACAAGAAGCGGACCAGTAATGGAGGAGAGTCCTCCAAAGAAAAGAAGTATAAAAAGCCTTTTTCTATCACCACACCTTCTAAGGAAGTGTGTAAGCACTGCTACAAGGCCGGCCATAAGGTCGAGGAATGTTGGAGAAGGCTAGGAGCATGCCTCCGATGCGGGAGCCTAGAACATCGGATCTCTGATTGCACGTTGCTGAACGAACAAACCACTAAAGATGAGAAGCGTCCAGCTAAGAAGCAAGGGCGGTTGCAAGCACTCCAAGAGGCGGAACATGCAAAAGGTGGAATCGTGGAAGGTACATTAACTATTTGTTCTAAGTCTGCACAAGTTCTATTTGATACTGGCGCAACCAATTCATTTGTGTCCAAGAAATTTGCTGCTTCTTTTTCCACGGAACCTGAATGGTTAGACTTAGTCATATCTACTCCTCTCGAGAACGAGTCCGATATCACATATCACTACCCAAATTGTAAGGTTATGGTTAAAGGCCAAAATCTACCTGCCAACTTGGTATGCCTAGATATGGAAGAATATGATGTCATTCTAGGTGCCGACTGGCTGTCCACCCATAAGGCAATTATTGATTGCCGGAATGGTATGGTAACCTTTGAAGGATACTCGGAACTAGTTTACACTAGCCCTCGGACCTGAAACAAGTCACCTATTTCGGCCCTCCGAGCTTGCGAGCTTATAAACAAAGGATGTGCAGCATTTCTAGCATTCGTGACTGCCACTGAAGCTAAGGTGTCTAGGCTGGAAGACATCCGTATAGTTCAGGAATTCCCCGACGTCTTTCCAGAAGATTTGCACGGCTTACCCCCGGAGCGAGAAGTGTCGTTCACAATCGACCTTGCCCCTGGTGCCAGCCCTGTTTCTAAGGCATCGTACAGAATGTCCCCCGCTAAGTTGAAAGAACTAAATGATGCGGGATAGGATGCGAACCTGGGACTCTAGCTCGCAGACGTCCCTAAGCGAGGGAAACGTCCGGATCTGCGCGGTTGAGAAACCGGCAATGAGTCAAGGGTATCGGCTTTTCTGCGTGCTCATGGGACGGGTTACACTCACTCACTTTCGTAGCTGTGACTGAATTGAATCGAGCTAGTTAACCTATCACTTGCAGCAGCATACAAATATATACGAGTAAAGCAAAATGCCGAGAGGGGAGCAGAAACGATACCTCCACGCTACCGGGCGTGGGGAAGATGACCCCGGCCAAGAACGGTGACTCCCGGTACAGTAAATGTTAATAATTACAGAAGTGATTTTAAGGCCCACTCCATGCAGGGAGGTAATAGGCCACAACAGCGGTCCATGAGTGCCGATTCTGGGTTGACGGGTAGCACGTTGGAGGGGTTCCAGGCGGTTAAAGACAGCAAGTCCGGATCTACGATTTGCAGGCCGACAGGACAGCGTACGAGGGCCTCCAAAGGGACGTCATCCTCTTGGGATCTTTTGAAGACGGCACTTGGCTGGGACGATGGCGGGACGTCCCTGGTCGACTCCCAGAAGTGGCGGTCGCTGAATCAGAGCTTTGATATATTATTGGGAATTATTTCCCAACACCTTCTTTCTAACCTGGCTCGGAGCAGGAATGCACGCCTCTACAAAAAGAATTTCTGCGCTCATATCCGATATCGGATCGAGGCAAAATTGGTACCAATGGATAGAGGACTCAAAAAGCTACAACATATAATTATTTCAGATCCATACAGTAGATGGATTAGAAATGAAAATGACTGTAGGTTGTAGTTATTTCGGGCTCGGAATTACAGACACACATGGCAGAAGAAGACTTGTCTGAAAATGAATTTTGACCGAGGGGAAGGTGGTATATCTGGGAGCTAGGGATTTTATGGGGGATAGAAGGAGATGTGAGGGACGTGCAAGAAATTTTAGGGATTTTTCTGATGAGGGTTGAAGGGTGGGAAATATAGAAACAGGTACCTATCTCGCAGATCTGCTGAATGACAGATTGCGCAGGGTGGAGATTAAAAGTCTGGAAAAAAGGCAAACAGTGGTGGAATGGAACAAAATTTATATGGATGGAAATCTAACACGAAGAGGAACAATCCCTCAAAACCTCAGCTCGATCAGAGCTGGGAGCTGGGAGAGCCGACCTGTTCTTTAGGCTGCTGTTCTGGATTTCGTGGTTTAGGACAGCAAGGTGGAGGGTGACTTGTGGCGGCTCGTTGGCGACACGAATGGTGGCGACGGCGGAGATGGCTGAGCTTCACACCCAGGGGAAGAGATAAACCTTGGAATCCACCAAATTTTTGTAGGGAATCCACCCTAGAAACACAGCAATCTTGCTGCAAGAGGGAGAAGGAGATAGGGGCGCCCAAGGGCCTTCTCAATTTTTCACAAAATTCTTCTCATTAATTATCTGAAAATAGCTAATTACAAGGGTTATATAGAAATGTAAAAAAGACCAAACCTACCCTCAGATCTAGGGTTAGGGGGGGTAAACTAGGGATATCATTTTCTTCCCCCATGTGGTCAAATGACCAAATTAAATAAAAATACTACATGGAATAAACTATATTATAAGGGGGCACCCCCTTGACTAAGGGGAGTCCAACTTGGACTTTCTTCCTTCCTTGTCCCCCCTTGGTCCAAGTCCAATCTTGGACTTTGAACCAGCCCCACATGGGCCCTAGAACCTAGGTGGACCAATGGGAAAGAGGGTGGGGGACCCTGCTAGACTCACTGGCAATTTACATAGAAACCCAAAGACTTTAAAGTCTAACCCTTTGGCTTATAATGCCTTACAATTGCAAACCCAATTAGCCAAGGGTATAAATACAAACAAAAGACACAAATGCAAAATAAAAATGTTAGTGCCCAGTGTTAATTCCCATCAATTCTCCCTGGGTGGGAAGAACTCGACCCCGTCGAGTAAGGGTGCTGCTGCTCGAATGGCTCTTGCGGATCGGTCACCGTACTAGATAGCGCGGAGTACGCTCCACTCCAAGTAGTCGTCACCTACTCATCCCGTTTATATTCGGTATGCACATACTGCTGTGGGAACGAGGTTAGTGGTGGACACTCTAGGGTGGGGTCACTCTCAAAGGACGGAGATGGCTCAATGACACACTAGGAATCACCGCTGGGTCCCTTTATGTGACTAGATCTGAGACATAGAATGGTAGAGCCGATCCCAAATTTCGGCAAGTCTACAACGTACGCATTAGACCCGACTTGCCTCACACTCGAAAGGGACTGACATCGCGAGCTGACATTAGACCGACTCATATGCAGACTCTCACAGACTATACGAAACAAACATTCACACATGACCCTAGGCCATACATGACCCTAGGAAAACTTAGACACTCATAGTAATAACATGGACAGACGGAGAGACAAAGCCTAACGACTTCCTAGGACTGAAGACAAGCACACCTGACGCTCTAAGGAAGACCAGGTAGGCATGTTGGACACCGTCGACATACTCCAAGTGTAAAGATAGACTCACCCACAATTTGATGTTGTGAGTCTCAACTCTCATCAACCGTCTCCGGTTGGAGAAGACTCGTCCTCGGGTACAGAAATATGTGAGGACAAGGAGGTGGGTGATGGGAAAGTCATCCGGACGTTTGGTGTGGAGCAGGAAAAATGGGAAGTCCGGACAATGTCTCTCGTACGCGTGGCAGAAATCGAACCATACCGCGTCAACATAGGGTGTCGACAATGGTACGGTAGTCACTAGCGGCTACGCTACCGTAGGAGAGGCAGGTAAAGGTGGGACGGCTAACTGCATGGGGTCGGCGGATGGCTCATGTAGCACCCCGATTTATTAATGAATAAAAATTTTGAGAAAAATTAATAAGAAATTCCTTAAGAAATAGGATAAGTAAAAATTCAACCATTTATAAAAATCTGGAAAAAATTAGAATCTTGTAAAGGATAAAACGTTAAGTAAAATTGTCTTCTATGACCAGCCCAAATAAAATTCGTAAACAAGTCGAATTAATAGATAAAGGCCCAAAACCACACTTAGCCTAATCGGACCTTAAAACGTGAAATTCGAGCCCAATACCCGACCATTTACGCTAAAACCAGATGCAAATGAAAGGCTAGGATTAACTCATCGTTTCCCCTCTGGTTAACCTCCGAAACCTTAACCCTAGAGAGCATATTTTGGATGAGAACGGCGGCGGCGCCCTAATCCGCGTAATTCGCACGCAACCGAGTTTGTGGACTCTTATCTCCACGATTAGAAACCTCTAGATGTGATTGAACCTATAAAAATGACCCTTAGCAACCCTAGAATCATTTAGTTGCTGTGGCGGCCGGAGAGGAGCTCGATCGAGGGAGGATTTCGGCGATCATCGGCGGTGTGTACCTAGCACGATCGGCTTCCCTCTTCCTCCTTCATCCTTCGAATAAGGTAGGTGATACCAATCCAAACCCTAACTATCATATATGAATAGAAGCATCGTCCTGTCCTCTTTCCATTGATCTAGAAAGCCTTAAATTTCATCTAGTATCCTGCTAGGATTTCAAGTTTTAGTGGAAGCATGCTATAACTAGGGTTAACTATGTTCCAACTCGATTTAAGTAGGGATTTCAGGCACTAAACATTAAATTGACCATGCTATCTTGTAAAACTTTTCGTTCTCATTCTATTGACTATAAAAGCCCTAATTTTGATGCTTTATATTGTGCGTATTTAACTTTGTTCCCAACCCTAGCCAACCCCACCGGCGACAGGCAAGGCAAAGGGGTGGCAGACTGATTTAATTTGCACGGCCTCATGATAGACCGCCCTCCAGGGTAGGCAGCTAGTTCTTGACCACCCATGTATTTTATTTCGATCGGTTTCGTAGACTGCGCGGCAGAACCCTAACCGCCCTTTTCTTTAAGCGGCCATTCCCAGACCGTGCACTGTTCCCAGCGGCACATTACAGACCGCTCATCACCAGCAGGCCTTCGGACCAGAGAAAGTGTGAACGGCCTGTCATGCGACCGCCGAGTCCAGTGAGCGGCTCTGCATGAACCGCCCAATTATTCAGAACTGCTTGCTTTCACTTTGGCATGATTTATATTAGTAGATTAGTGGTTAATTGGTAAATTAGCAACCCACATGATAACTGGAACTTATTGAAGTAAACAATTACGAATTCTACTAGTTTGTCTTCATTTGATATTAATTCTTCATGGCCTTAGCTTATTTCCATATGTTAAATTCAAACACGATTTCATGAACCATGCTATTAGGATTGTTTGACAGTCGTTCTACTCCAGTAGGATTGACTGACCGCTCTACTGGTTTCCGATGATTGAAAGCCTCATTTCCTTGTAATGGTTGGAACTCTCCGCCAGATATTCCTTCCGTTGGACTAGGACCTTCATTACGGGACCTCCGTAAGCCCCCGCGAGCCTGGGATTCCCACTAGGACGCCGGGCAGGTTGTACCACCAAAACCTGAACTTGTTTTACTATGCTGTGAGTCACGGCTCAATTTGTACTGACTGAGTTTTGAACGGTTGTAATCGACTGTTTAACTCAATAGGCGGCCCATTATGAACCGTGCATTTCTGGCCAAGTGCCACTTACATTGGTCGATTAACCTTGTTCTATCTTCGACCAAATCATGTTTAGATCGACCCAGTAAGCCCTACGTTGACCAGTGGAGAGTGGGCTGGACCCTGGTTCAGTTTTGCCCCACCTATGGCAGCCGGAGCCCATTTGGGTAGATTTCTAGTTTATTATGTTAAGCTCTGTGGAACGGACTGATTGGAACCGTCCATATTAGAGTGGATCTTATTAGACCGTCCATCCATTGAGCGGCCCTATAAGGACCGTTTACCTTGTTCTTGGGCTTCCAGCTCTTCTAGCCACGAGCGGCCCATTATTGACCGTCCATTTATTTGAACGGCCCGATATGGACCGTGTATCTTCTGTAAAATGATTTTCGTGGTTATTGTATTTGAATTCAAGGACCTGGTTGGTTCTTGATAACTTGAACTTTCTGGTCAAAGTATCTCTTCACTTACCCTTGGAATTTTTTTCGAGGTAAGTTCTATACCTTGTCATTATTGGCCATTTGACTTGATTAATGTCTAGACATAACTTGGATCTTGGATCCATTAAATAAATGCCAATGCATCATAAGGGCCCGGTCTAGTCCTGGGAGGAGCGCTCGAAAAGTACTTGTGCCCCGGGGAGTTTGAATGACATGGTGAGGTATTGCACCGAGTACATGACTAGCGTGATGTCTACGACAATAATCTGTTACTTGAATCTCTTCTTGAATTGGTTAGTTCTTGCTTGTTGGTCAATTTCTAGTTATATCATGATCTTGTCTTCATCTTACTATATTGTTTCATCGTATCATCATTTCATGCCATTCTTTATTTTCTCGCATATAATTGCAATCAATTGGTTAATCACTTAAACTTGCCTGTTATTATCTACTGAGCGTTCGCTCACCCAATTGTTCCCCTTTTCAGGTAGCTCAGGTGATGATTCACAGACTGACGGTGACGGGCAAGAGTGATGGCCGTGGAGCGAACCAATTAGAAGCCTGTGGAGCCAGTCGTAGTTGTTGTGTCTATTTATGTTTAGAGAGTGTGTTGTAAAAAAATTGTAATTTTGGAGTTAGCGAAATGTAGTATTATCTAGTGGATGTTATGTCGGAGGTATGTTTAAGTGAGTTTATGTGTTTGGAACATGGATCATTTAAATGTTAATTAATGAGTGAGATTGTTTTCTATTTATGGTATGGTGTGATCTCTTAGCTTTAGTATATCATGTCTGTAAATCAACATATTATTATTACTTGTTTCTACTGCCAGTCCCAATATTTCGCATTGGGGCATGATAGTTTGGTGGTATCAGAGCCTATATTTCTAATATTCCTAGGTTTTTCCAAGTTCTAGGATTCTAAGTGATGTCGTAGAACCTATAACCTTGTTATAAGTATAAGGACCCAACCTAGTGAGAATTAGGTAGAGACTTAGGTTGAGTTAATAATATAATTCTCAACTGTTCCTTCTAAATGGTCCAAAAATAATTTATTCTACGTGCAGGACGTTCAAATGGCAGCCGAACGTGCGCAATGGCGAGATATGCAGCGAACGGTTCAAGGACTTAGTCGGGCCTTGCAGCAAGTGGCGCAAGGAGGAGCATCGAACCACGGAGCTGGCGATCTTCATCGGAACTTTCGTGGGATGAATCCCCCGCGTTTTGGAGGCTCGACCGACCCCGATGAAGCCGAGCACTGGCTAAAGGAGATGGAGAGGATCTTCGAGGTGATGCAGTGCAACGATCAGGAGCGTGTTCTTTTAATGACTTTCTAGCTAGAACGTGATGCTAGAACCTGGTGGGATGCAGTGAAGGCTACCCTCGGCGATAGACAAGTTTCATGGAAGGAGTTCAAGGAGCTCTTTAATGGTAAATATTTTTCTGATAGAGTACAAGAAAAGAAAGCAGATGAGTTTGCTGCTTTGAAGCAGTGGAATCTATCTGTGGCTGAATACGAAGCTTAGTTTTCTCGATTATCTCGTTATGCCACTCACTTGATATCTACGGAAAAGATGAAGGCCAAACGTTTTCTCAACAGGCTGAAGTTACATTATATTAACCAATTGGCACCATTGGAAATTCAAACGTATGCGGAAATGGTAAGGAAAGCTCAAGTCTTGGAAGACACCTTGGAAATGACGGAGAGAATCCATGGGAAGAATGTTAAGAAGGAACAACCTACTGGATTCGGGAACCCTAAACCTGGTAATGGTAAGAAGAGGCCCAATGGCGGGTCTGGATCATGGAAGGGCAAGGTACTGAAGAATGAAGACAAGAAGCCTGGCCCGATTGTGCCGTTTAAGGGCATGTGCAAGTTTTGTGACCGTCCAGGTCACATGATGGAAGAGTGCTGGCGCAAGCTGGGCACTTGTCTGCGTTGTGGTAGCAGGGACCATCGTATTCCGGAGTGTCCCCTTTTGTCAGACCAAGCTACCCCTGTTGGAACCCTAGTTTTGATAATGACTTTCTATGAATCATGTTTGGATTAAGGTGTTTAAATCCTTCAATTCTATCTGTTATGTATGGTCCATTTGGTGCAGGTTATTTCATAGAATAAATCATAGTCAGTGCATGTGTTGTCTCGCTAAAAATCTAGCTCGGTGCAAGTCTAGCTTAGTTTTGCATTTCACGTATAAGTGCTTGCCTCGGTGCAAGTTTCTGTTCTCACGCACACTGTCGTCCTGTTTCTCTCTCGGTGCATTATCTGTCTCATACATAAAGGGGTCAGTGCATTTCAATGCATCATGCGCATTAAGGTCCTTGCATATCTTGGCTTTGCATCTTACCTCTCGGGGTCGGTGTAATATTTGGGTCCGTGCAATTCTTGACCAGCACGCATTGTTTAGACTCTCCATTTAGTGTCAGTGCATTCCACTCCGCCATCTTGGTGCAAGTTTTCACTTGGACAAGATACCTACATCTCGGTGCAAGTTCTTACTTGGACTAGAAATCTTGTCTCGGTGCAAGTTTTGTTCTGCACATCTCTTCTGGCATCTCAGTGCAGCTCTCGCTTGGATTGCAAATTCAATCCGGTGCAGGTTTTGTCTTAGACATTTCTCCTATCTGTGCATTTCTCTCAGGAATCTCGGTGCATGTTTTTGCTTAGGCTGCACATCTTGACTTGGTGCATGCTTACCATGTGCAAGACTGTACTCGGTGCAAGTTGCATCTCTTGCCCTTTACGGTCAGTGCATCATTTGTCCTAGATATTTTTCGAGTCAGTGCATTTCTCACCTTTGCTCATATCAACTCGGTGCAACTTATGCCGCTACAATTTTTGATGTCGGTGCAATTCTCTGTTCATCTTATAATAAGTCAACGGAATGGTTGACCTGCACACTCCTACTCAGTGTTGTTTATGCTTACTCTCTTGTTACGTCGGTGCAACTTGTGCTAAAGTGTCTGACTAAATGTCTATTATTTTTTCGACAGAGTTTCTCTCCGGAGAACCAAGACCGAGTGATTCCAATCTACAAGGAGGGGCACGTGACCCAAGGTGGATCGTCCTCCAAAAGACTGCCACGTGGAAGGCTACAACGCTCAGATGGTGACACGTGGCTGAGAGCCTTCTGGAAGCATTTGGGCGGGTGTTCTCCATCCACACGCCCAATGCGTGAGCACGGGATTCCGAAATGGAAGTCACATATAAAAACTCTCTCTGAAGTCTGAAGAAAATAGAATGATTGAAGAGTACTAGGAGATTATACGAGGTTGCAGATCAAGGGTAGAAAAGATTACCAGCCAGCCTGATCCGGAGAGCAGAAGAGAAGGAGAAAGAGATAGAGAGCTTGTGAGTACGATACAGAAGTAGAATCAGAGAGAAAAAGAGGAGTTCGAGCACCTGAAAAGAAAAGAGACAGAAAGAGAGAGAGAGATAGTTTGAAGGGAAGCAAGAGTAGCACATTGAAGATCAGGTTTTCTATGGTGTTCTCTGGATCAGATCCGAGACACTTGGCTCCTGCGTGAGCATTTTTAGCTTGGATTTATTGACATCCCTCTGTTGCTGTGTTTTGTTCTTTTTGTTCCTTCTTCTTTGACACTCGTTCAAGCTGTTTGTCAGCGGTTGCAGAGGAGGTTTCCTCTGGTCGGCTAAGCTGTAAAGCCCAGCGGGTCAAGATGTTTGTCACCGTTGTAGAGGATTGGTTCCTCTAGATAGCAAGCTGTGTTGCTCAGCGGTTGTAGACAAACTGTGAGGCCCAGCGGTCTTTCAAGATGTGAGTCAGAAGAAAGCCATACTCTGGTTGGAGTATGGGGTGGATGTAGGTTAGCTGACCGAACCACCTAAAATATCTTGTGTAGTGTGGTTGAATATTTTCTCGTGTGAGATTGATTATTCCTAATCACTTAGATAGCTTCCGTTGGTATGTTTTCAAGTAGTTGATTAGGCGTGCATCTCTAGTGTTTGAGAAAGTGTCCGCTGAATAAGCCATCATAGTTCTATTCAACTTTAAATTGGGCGAAATGTTTTAAGAAGATCCATTCACCCCTCTCTAGATCTACATTTCTTCCTATTTCTGCACCCATCAATTGGTATCAGAGCAGTTGTCTGCACAGAGGGTCCCATGACCTGCAGATCCGTTCCTGGATTCGATTTCGGTGCGTTTTGGTTTGATCAGTGTTTCTTATCTTTGCCTTCAATTTGTCCTGCATTTAGTTCTGTGATTTAATCTGAGGATGTCTTCGATGTTTGATCTCCTAAAATATGAGGGTCTGGGTTTTTATAACTGGCTCAACTAGTTCAGGGAACATGTGATGCAGATTAATCCAAATCTGTGGATAATCTTTGCACACAGCCCTTATGAAGTTCCAAAGGATTGATCCGTATGGAAAACTTCAGATAGACTAAAATTCTCTGAAAATCAGAGGGCCCTGGACCTAATCAAAAGGGAGATAAATACTGATAAATTTCCTTGCATAGTCAAATGCTGTAGTGCCTCCGAAGTGGTCGACATGTTAGCAGCCAGCAGGAGCGGGGACGAAGTGAAATGCCTCATGGCTTCAGATGAAGACCTGATTCAAACTGAAGAAACTTCATCACAGGTAAACTCTGACATTGTCAATTTTTCATTTGAAGATTTGGTGGCTTTGAATGAACATTTGTTGATCAAGTATGATAGAATTACATCTGAGAAAAGGAAATTGAAGAGAGAGCTGGACACATTAAAATCTAAGAATAAGAACCTGAAAAACAATCTAACTGGAAATGAGGGTTCGTACAATGAATATGCATTCTTAAAGGAATTGATTAAAGATTTAGATTCTGATGATAATATGTAGAAAAACTTAATCACTTCCTTGAAGGAAGAAAATGATTCTTTGCTGGCTCAGAAGAAGGAAAATGATCAATTTCAAGATAAGGTGATTGAAGAAAACATGTATCTTAAAGACTAAAATAAAAAGCTAATGGCTCTTAATACTGTTCTCTCTGAAAAATAGCTATCATTTGAAAAAGGAAAAACTGTTGTGAAGGAAAATGAGAACTACAATGAAATGAAGGTTCAACAAGAAATGAAACTCTGAAGAACCTGAATGATGCTTTGCAACAGCAGCTGATTTCCAATGATTCTGAGCTAAACAAATACGAAGCTAACTTTGTGACTCTTAACTCTGAAATTGAAGACCTAAAGAACTCATTGGCAAGATTTGTAAAAGGAAAGAATAATCTGAATAAGTTACTTGGAGTCAATGTGAATTTCCAGAAAGAGGGACTGGGTTACAGTCCAGTTGCGAAAAAGGTTGATGGGAATCAAATAAAAAATATTTTTGTTAAGAGCTAAGAACAAGATAAAGCTTCTACTTCATCTGTTTTCCAATTCACTGCTCAGAGAATTGAAAATAAGGATAAAAATTTGAAAAATGAAAGAAATCAGAAAAGGACTGAAAGTAAAAGGAAAACCAAATTCTCATCTATTGCTGTTAAGGCCTTCTTTGACTCTGTTCGACCTCATGATCATGTGCATGGTACAAAGCATTTCCCCATCCAGTCGCATGCACACACCAAGAACACCTCATGTCATTACTGTGGCATATCAGGTCTTCATATGCCTGAATGTAGAATAATGGTTCAAGATGAATTGAGTGCTAAGATTATTCATGAAAAACCCCATGCATTCAAAAAGAAGAAGAAAGTCTATTGTTTCCAGTGTGGGAAGCTGGGCCATGTTGCGGCTCACTGCTGGCATGCCCAGGGAGGAAAAAGGAGTTCAAAACCTGAGAATTTTCTTTAAGAACAAAACTGTCTTTAATAGAAAAACTCCTGCATATTTTGAATGTGGCAAATTTGGCCATCGAGCCTTTGAGTATTGGCATGTGAAAAGAAATATCAATTTCCATGGTAGAAATATCTTAACAAATGTCCATTCACAAAAATTCCATGTTCATCATGTCAAAAGGAATTTGAACTCCGCCATTAATTGTCATTATTGTGGGAGAATAGGACATATCATGAGTAACTGCCATGATTTGATGTTTGATGATAGAAAGACTTGGAAACCTAGGAGTACACCTGCTAGAGGTGTCACTCAACTAATAAGACCCAAGAGTCTTTGGGTCCCCAAATTCGCAAATTGATCTTATTTTGCAGGTGTGCCTTGAAGAAGGGAAACAAAGGAATAATAAAACCAAGCCACACAAAGGTCAGTTGAGTTCAGTTTCTTCCCTTGTTTATATTTGTTTCTTTACAGTTAGTACTGCCTGCATGATCTCTCTTTTTCTAATGTGATCAACGTCATGTCATTAATTCATGCTGTTAGTTGGTGCAATCTTGTGATGAATGCTAGATAGTGAGTCTCACTCTGAAATTGATCATGCTGAATGATTAGGAATCTTGCATGTAAAATCAGCTTGTCATGAGCATGCAGTTTGATATAATGTCATCATTTAGAGTTGACTTTCTGTGAACATTAAGAAGAAACAATAATGTTTGATTGAAATCTCTGCACACTCTAAGGGGGAGTTCAGATAAGTTGAGGCAGTTGATCTTTAAAGATTTTTGTTGAGAAAGAGAGCATAAGTGCTGGTGCTTCACTAGATGCTGAGCTCGAGGTGTGTGGTCTGCTGTGAACCTTGTTGCTGGAAAAGTGTCGATGGCTTGGATACAATGAGTTAAGTTGCTATCTTGTGGTTGGTCAAATTCTTGAGAGGCTGTGGTGTGTCTAAGTGAGAGTCACCTTGTGGTGCCTGATGGGCTGAAAATTCATCAGTGTGGCTCTGACATTGGCGTAAGCTTGAGTTTGATTGAGAAGTTTGCCTGAAGGCTGGATGATAATTAACTTACAAAGAGAAGTGCTGGTGGATTGATGGCCTTTTAAGTTGTGGCTTTTGGACATGCTCTTTCTTTGCTCACGTATGGCATCCATCCTCCTCACATTGTCCTTGGTCACTCTCTCCTATCATTCTCTGCCTTCTATAAATGTTCCTGGTTGTTCTAGTAAGGGGGAGTAGTATATAAATACTGTCATCTTTACCCTCTTCAATAATTAAATGTCTAGATCACTCTGAACTAAGAACATCTTGCTGATCTAAATTGAGATGTGATTTACAGTGTATGAACATTAAATCTTATCTGAATAGTTCTCACAAATAACTGTGAATGATTTCTCAATGATTTTGAAACAGTCTAAATTGAAAATCGCTATGTAGAAGGTCTAATATCTGAAAGTCTTTAGTAAAGTCAACCCGTTGAAAACCTAAGGTTTATATGTTTTTTACATCTTGTTTAAAGAGATTTTTCTGATAAAAGAACCGGGAATACGCCATCATATAATAAAAGTATTAAAAGAAATCTTGGAAGAGCAATGGCATGATATTTGAGAAACTGGCCATCTGTTTCAAAGAAACTCAGAGGTTATGTCATGACAATTAATGCTAACTCTGTTCATTTCATGAAGTATGAAAGTTAATTGCACTAAGTAACCAGGGATTCTGGTGTTTGATCGACATGTCTCCTTGTGTAAAAAGGTGTAGTTATACTAGAATACTCAATAAATTCTTTGAAAATAAAAATGGTGTTTTATATATGGTTGACCCAATGGTTCTCTCAGTTAATTTCTACAGGCTTAAGAAAAATATAAAACTGGGTTCTTTAATCAGATTTTGGCTAATGAAAAGGACCAGTAAGATTAATGATCTTTCTGTCTGAGTTGTTTCCTTGATTAAGTTGTTTTATTTTCATTGACTTCAATTCATAGAGATATCTTGTGAAGAATTACCTTGAAAGATATAATCTCATATCCCGTAAATCGCTTCTCTACGAAGAAAGGCACTTTATTTTTTAGTTAAGGGTATTTTGGTTATTATCTACTGAAGATTGGTAAAGTAGGCTATATTCCTTGATATAAGAAACCCTATCTACTTTACCCACCTTACCCTTCCTTTCGAAGCTGAAGCGTCCTCCCGCTCTGTGTCTCCTTCGCGCGTGCACAACCTGCAAACCTTCGCTTCTCCAACCTTTCTCTCCTCCCAATGCATCCCTTTCTTCCCCACATTTCGTCATTCCTCCATCTTTGCTGCCGCCATGTCTACTCCGTCAGCCGTGAGCAAAGGGAAGAGGAAGGCAGTGGAGCAGCCGCAGCCAGAGGATACAACGTCCACGGCGGCCGCAGAGCAACCTCAAGAGGCAAAAGGCAGAAGAAAGTAGCTTCTACCACAAGAAAGGGAGATACATCTACTAAGGCTACAGAGAAACCTCTGCTAGTACTGGAAGCCGGGAAGATTATACCCCCTTGGTATGTTGACTTCAATGATCAAGAAATGCTTTTCGAGTTCCCTAATGTGCTAGAGTTGTTTGAGTTCCAACAATGGAAAGAATTTTTAGGCATGCATCGGGTGTATTGCCCTAATCTCGTAGCAGAGTTCTACAGCAATTTGAGGTACGATGCTGATAATTTCATAGTTTTCTCCTTGGTCAAAGGAAAGGTGATAGAGCTATCTAGGCAGTCCCTACACAGGACTCTAAGAATTCCTATAGATGGAGAGGTCGAAGGAGGGTTTACATTCAATCTACATGATGCTTTTGCCCTCATTACTGACTTGCCTAGAAACATCCGTGACAAGCAACAGACAAAGCTTGGTCATTTCAACACCAACAAATTTTCTACACCCAAAAGACTGCTTCATCACATTCTCACCTCCATGATCACTCCACAAGTTGGAGGAAGGGGAAGATTGACAGATTCCCAACGGTTTATTCTTTACTGTTTGCTGAAGAAAATTAAAGTCTGTTTGCCGCAAGTAATTATTGAGGTTATGAGAACTTGCAAGGACTCAAGAAGATATTTTCCTTATGCTGCTCCTTTGACTACAATCTTTAAAGAGGAAAACATCTCCCTAGATGGTGAAGTTGTGTCATCAATCCCCAAGATAAACATCTACAACATGGGCTTCATTAATACTTTCATGAGGTTGAAAGGAACTAAATGAATGAGTACTCCCTCTACAAAGGATACTCCATTGGAAAGAGATAAAGAGACCCAGGTTGAGTTAGTGTCTGAACAGCCCACTCAAGCTTCACCCGAAGAAACTCATAATCTTGAGTTGATTCAAAATGAAAGTCAGTTAGCTCAGTCTCCTTTGGAACCTATTCGTAAGGGGGAGGATCAACCTCCAGCTCAAGTATATGCAACTGAAGGTTCTGATGAGCAGGAACTACAACGGGACACAACTGCAGATTCAGCACTTGAGGAACCTCAAATTCATGAAACATTTGAACATGATGTTCAGGATGAGGATATTATTCAGAAATTAGATCAACATATCCATGAGATATTTGATGTTTTTTGACAACAGTCTCAGGAAAGATTAGTCACTAATCAAACAGAGCTGGCACAGGAAGAGGCTCAAATAGAAGAACAACTAGGTGACAGAGAAAAAGAAATTATCCTAGATGAAGAGGAATTGGCTGAATTGGTCGACGAGGTCGTGAAAGAAGCTGATGAAGTGATCTATGAAGAACTTGCCGAGTCTGTGGTCAATGAATAGGAAGATGAACAACAAGGAGCTCAAGGATCTGCTGAAGAAGCTCCACATGAGCAACCAATTGCTCCAACTCTAGGGGCAGCTGAAGAAGAATCACAAGAATATGTTATGGGACCTGCCCCTCACCACAGAATGTATCCAAAAATGTCTTTCTCTCCGGCGTCCACATTTTGGAGAATTGATTAGTCTTAGCATACCACCTCCTCCACCTCCTGAACAGCAACATGAGTATTTCACTGAGTTACAAGACTCTAGTGCCTCCACTTCTAGCTCACATGGAACAAATGCTGAACCTAATATTGCACAGATGTTGTCCAACTTGACAGAGATTGTACTTAATCAAAACGACTTGATGAACAAACAGTTTTTGCTCCATACTTTTCAAATGGACAGAGTAGAGGCCCGACTGAAACATCTGGAAAAGATTGTAAAAGTTCAAGGGATAGAGTTCTTAACTGCTAAACGAAAAATTGATGAAGCAGTACGAGAGATTTTAGAATCTCTTATGGGTATCAGCACTAAAGTGGGTGACATGGTCAGCAAAATTTAAGATACCCAAATTTCCATCTTCAGCAATATGGCTACAATTCTTGGCCATACTTTTGATCTGAAAATTGAGCTTGAACTGATGAAGGGGACATTAAACAAGATAGCGGCCAGTCATCCAGAAATCATCAAAAAGTTTCAAGTTGTCCAATCTAATTTACAGACCCTCTCAGAGATCGTTAAACAATCTATCACCAAACAAGAGTCAACCACCTCTCTAGTGGAAAGACTGGGGAATACTGTGCATCAAAAGCTCGATAAACTGGCAGAATCCATTAGAGATCTTCATACCTCATTGATGAACAGACTTCCCATCTTTGGCTCTAGTTCAGCATATCCTCCAAGAGACAGGGGGAGCTACTGAGGTCACTAATTTCTCCCAATTCCCCATTTTTGATAATGACAAAGGGGGAGAAGAAGACCTCATGTATGCTACTGGGTATGTGTATGCTGAGTAAAATGACAAAGATATTGTCAAGGGGGAAAAGATCTACTGCGATCTGTTTCTAATACCTTTTTGTGTAAAGAGATGCACATTCAAACACTAATGTTTGTTTTCTTAATACACACAGAAGTATCTTCTTATTCTTACATGTTGCATATTTGCATTTTGTTCGCTTGCACACCTGTTGTGTTCAGTTCACTCTCTGTCTTGTCTGCGTGTGAATAAATTTTGAACATGCTCCAACAGTCTATGAACACATTTGTTTGAATGCTGAGTATTGAATATATTTTTTTGTATGGTTTAATCATACATGACTCATAGTTGTCATAATCAAAAAGGGGGAGATTGTTGGAACCCTAATTTTGATAATGACTTTCTAAGAATTATGTTTGGATTAAGGTGTTTAAATCCTTCAATTCTAACTGTTATGTATGGTCCATTTGGTGCAGGTTATTTCATAGAATAAATCATAGTCAGTGCATGTGTTGTCTCGCTAAAAATCTAGCTCGGTGCAAGTCTAGCTTAGTTCTGCATTTCACATATAAGTGCTTGCCTCGGTGCAAGTTTCTGTTCTCACACACACTGTCATCCTATTTCTCTCTCGGTGCATTATCTGTCTCATACATAAAGGGGTCAGTGCATTTCAATGCATCATGCGCATTAAGGTCCGTGCATATCTTGGCTTTGTATCTCACCTCTCGGGGTCGGTGCAATATTTGGGTCCGTGCAATTCTTGACCAGCACGCATTGTTTAGACACTCCATTTAGTGTCAGTACATTCCACTCTGCCATCTCGGTGCAAGTTTTCACTTGGACAGGATACCTACATCTCGGTGCAAGTTCTTACTTGGACTAGAAATCTTGTCTCGGTGCAAGTTTTGTTCTGCACATCTCTTCTGTCATCTCAGTGCAGCTCTCGCTTGGATTGCAAATCCAATCCGGTGCAAGTTTTATCTTAGACATTTCTCGCGTCTGTGCATTTCTCTCAGGAATCTCGGTGCATGTTTTTGCTTAGGCTGCACATCTTGACTTGGTGCATGCTTACCAAGTGCAAGACTATACTCGGTGCAAGTTGCATCTCTTGCCCTTTACGGTCAGTGCATCGTTTGTCCTAGATATTTTTAGAGTCAGTGCATTTCTCGCCTTTGCTCATATCAACTCGGTGCAACTTATGCTGCCACAATTTCTGATGTCGGTGCAATTCTCTATTTATCTTATAATAAGTCAATGGAATGGTTGACCTGCACACTCCTACTCAGTGTAGTTTATGCTTACTCCCTTGTTACGTCGGTGCAACTTGTGCTAAAGTGTCTGACTAAATGTCTATTGTTTTTCTGACAGAGTTTCTCTCCGGAGAACCAAGACCGAGTGATTCCAATCTACAAGGAGGGGCACGTGATCCAAGGTGGATCGTCCTCCAAAAGATTGCCACGTAGAAGGCTACAACGCTAGGATGGTGACACGTGGCTGAGAGCCTTCTGGAAGCATTTGGGCTGGAGTTCTCCATCCACACGCCCAATGCGTGAGCATGGGATTCCGAGATGAAAGTAACATATAAAAACTCTCTCTAAATTCTGAAGAAAATAGAACGATTAAAGAGTACTAGGAGAATATATGAGGTTGCAGATCAAGGGTAGAAAAGATTACCAGCCAGCCTGATCCAGAGAGCAGAAGAGAAGGAGAAAGAGATAGAGAGCTTGTGAGTACGATACAGAAGTAGAATCAGAGAGAAAAAGAGGAGTTCGAGCACCTGAAAAGAAAAGAGATAGAAAGAGAGAGAGAGATAGTTTGAAGGGAAGTAAGAGTAGCACATTGAAGATCAGGTTTTCTGTAGTGTTCTCTGGATCAGATCCGAAACACTTGGCTCCTGCGTGGGCATTTTTAGCTTGGATTTATTGATAGCCCTCTGTTGCTGTGTTTTGTTCTTTTTGTTCCTTCTTATTTGACACTCGTTCAAGCTGTTCGTCAGCGGTTGTAGAGGAGGTTTCCTCTGGTCGGCTAAGCTGTAAAACCCAATGTGTCAAGCTATTTGTCAGCGTTGTAGAGGATTGGTTCCTCTGGGTAGCAAGCTATGTTGCTCAGCGGTTGTAGGCAAGCTGTAAGGCCCAGCGGTCTTTCAAGCTGTGAGTCAGCAGGAAGCCATACTCTGGTTGGAGTATGGGGTGGATGTAGGTCAGCTGACCGGACCACCTAAAATATCTTGTGCAGTGTGGTTGAATGTTCTCTCGTGTGAGATTGATTGTTCCTAATCGCCTAGATAGCTTCCGTTGGTATGTTTTCAAGTAGTTGATTAGGCGTGCATCTCTAGTGTTTGAGAAAGTGTTCACTGAATAAGCCATCATAGTTCTATTCAACTTTAAATTGGGTGAAATGTTTTAAGAAGATCTATTCACCCCCCTCTGGATCTACATTTCTTCCTATTTCCGCACCCATCAACCCCGACTAAGCCCCAAGGAAACAAGAAGCAGTAGGGCAAGCTCCATGCCCTACAAGAAGATGAGGCAGGAACCGCCGAGGAGGGTGGACTCATTGAAGGCACTCTTATTATTCATGATAAGCCAGCATTCATTCTCTTTGATACTAGTGCCACTCATTCTTTTGTTTCTCGGAATTTTGCTAAGTCGTTGGCTGTGAAGCCAATTTTGATGAACTCCCCGTTAGAGATTTCGACCCCTATTGGTTCCAGTTCAGCAATTAAGTATTTCTATCCTTCTAGTAAGGTTATGATTAATGAACAAAACTTGCTAGCTGACTTAGTTTGCATGGATATGAAGGATTATGATGTAATTTTAGGAGCGGATTGGTTGGCTAAGCATGAGGCTAATGTTCATTGCAGTTCTAGTTCTGTATCTTTTTCTGACACCCTGGACTTTCTTTTATAGGGGTTAGGCACCATAAGTCCGTGCCACTTATTTTGGCCCTTCGAGCTGATAAGTTTATGAGGAAAGGATATCAAGCTTTTCTAGCCTTTGTTTATGTGACCCCTGAAAAGAAGATTGAGGTTAAGGATATTCCTATCGTTCGAGACTTTCCGGATGTCTTTCCTGAGGATTTGCCAGGGCTTCCGCCAGAGAGAGAGGTTATCTTTTCTATTGATTTAGTTCCTGGCGTGACCCCTGTTTCTAAGGCTCCTTATCGTATGTCTCCTGCGGAGCTGAGGGAATTGAAGCAATAGTTAATGGAATTACTTGAGAAGGGGTTCATTCGTCCAAGTACATCCCCGTGGGGAGCCCCAGTATTGTTCATCCGGAAGAAAGATCGTTTGATGAGGTTATGTATCGATTATCGGCAATTGAGCCAACTTGAACAAATACCCATTGCCTAGAATTGACGAGTTATTTGATCAGATAGCAGGAGCTCAGTATTTTTCTAAGATTGATCTTTGATCTAGATACCATCAGTTGCGGATCAAGGATGATGATATCTATAAGACGGCATTTCGTAGCAGGTATGGGCATTTTGAATTTGTAGTTATGCCTTTTGGTCTAACGAATGCACCCACAGCTTTCATGCTGTTGATGAACAATGTGTTTCGACCCTATCTTGATCAGTGGGTCATGATGTTTATTGATGACATCTTGATTTATTCCAAGAGCGAGGTGGAGCATGCTGAACATTTGAGGATGGCGTTGCAAATATTGAGAAACCATCAGTTATACGCCAAGTTTAGAAAGTGTGAATTCTGGTTGCAAGAGGTGTCCTTTTTAGGGCATATTATTACAAAGGAAGGTATTTCTGTTGACCCCTCGAAGGTAGAGGCAGTGAAAAATTGGGATAGGCCTACTAATGTAACTGAAGTTAGAAGTTTCCTAGGCCTAGCAGGTTATTACCGAAGGTTTATTAAGGATTTCTCCAAGATTGCGGTGCCCTTGACAAGATTAACCCGCAAGGAGAACAAATTTGATTGGTTCGAGGATTGCGAGAGAAGATTTCAGACCTTGAAGGAATGTTTAACTACTGCCCCTGTGTTGACTTTACCATCTGGAGAAGGAGGTTTTATGGTGTATACTGACGCTTCAGGCATTGGCCTAGGTTGTGTGCTCATGCAGCATGGGAAAGTGATAGCCCATTCTTCTAGGCAGTTGAGGAAGCATGAAGAGAACTATCTTGTTCACGATTTAGAACTTGCAGTTGTGGTTTTTACTTTGAAATTATGGACGCACTACTTGTATGGAGAGATATTTACGGTGTTCTCAGATCATAAGAGTCTGAAGTATATATTCTCTCAGAAGGAACTAAACATGAGGCAGAGGAGATGGCTTGAGTATTTAAAAGACTTTGACTTCTTAATAGAGTATCATCTTGGAAAAGGTAATGTAGTGGCGGATGCCTTGAGTCGCAAGGCAATAGCTAAGTTGTCGCATCGCATATTGCAAGAATGGAGACTTTTGGAGTAGTTAGCTAGTTTGGATCTTAATGTTGACAAGGATCGGGTTACGATCGCTCAGATTTAACTCAGACCAGAATTGTTAATGGAAATCAAGTCCTTGCAAGACAATGACCCAAAGTTGGTAGAGATCAAGGAGAGCTTGAGTAGCAGACCTGATTTCATGGTAGTTGACGATGGCAGATTGTTGTTTCAAAGAAGAACCTGTGTACCTGATGTAGCTTAAATAAAGAATAAGATTCTTGAAGAAGCTCATAGATCCAGATATACTATTCATCCGGGAGGTACTAAGATGTTTAGGGATTTGAAAAGATCCTTTTGGTGTCCGAACATGAAAAAGGAGATTGCAGAATTTGTGAGTAGATGCTTGGTGTGTCAGCAAGTCAAGGCTGAGCATTTCAAACCTGCGGGGAAACTGAAACCGCTTGATATACCCCAATGGAAGTGGGAGAGTTGGCATGGATTTTATTATGGGTCTACCTAGGACTCGTAGTGGGTTTGATGCAATTTGGGTTATTGTTGACAGATTGACGAAGTCTGCTCATTTCTTATCCATTAAGTCTAAGTGGACAGTTGACGTCTTGGCAACTTTATATATAAAGGAAGTGGTAAGACTCCATGGAATTCCAGTTAGCATTGTGTCTGATAGAGATCCCAGATTCACCTCACACTTTTGGAAAGGATTGCAAGAATCGTTAGGAACCCGCTTGAATTTCCGTACTACTTTTCATCCACAAACAGATGGACAGACTGAAAGAACCAATCAGATAGTGGAAGATATGCTTAGAGCCTACATGATTGATTTTGGAGATAGTTGGAATGATCACTTGGCTTTGATTGAATTTGCCTACAACAATAGTTATCAGTCCAGTATTCAGATGGCTCCGTTTGAAGCTTTGTATGGAAGAAGCTGTCGATCTCCATTATGTTGGGAGGAGGTAGGTGAGAGGCAATGGCTAGGACCGAATCTCATTTCTGAATCTGTTGTGCCCCTGTGGTTTTGATGATATCAAACACTATAAGTCACCATATGTATGTGTGCATAAAAGACCTTGCTGATTCATTTAAGTGCATTCATATGTGTTCATGTATTTGTGAATGTGTGCTTGTGAATGACATTCCATTATATCTGTCTGACATCTGGTCGATGCATTCATGTAACAGAGTTTGCACATTGCCTGTAGACTGCACAGAGTCTGCACATTCGTTGCTGCATAGTCTGCACATCGCTGCATAGTCTACACATCCTTGGCTGCTGCACTCACAAGTCTTTACATTGAAGTCTGTACAGCCCTTGCATTGCATATACATTGAAGTCTATACATTCATGCACAGCAAGTCTGCATGCATTACTTTAACAAGTCTATACATCACTGCACATGCCTTCTATGAAGTCTGTACATCCCAAGCATAACATAGTAAGTGCATGCCTTCTTCGAAGTTTGTACATTCTTCAAGGGCATAGTCCATGGATTCAGATCAAGTCTATACAGAGCTCGTAAAGTCTGTACATTCCTTAGCATCTTGTGCATGCATCGTCTAGCAAGTCTGTACATCGCTCACTTGCATGTTCATCAAAGTCTACACATTGCACTGTACATCGGACCAAGTCTGTACAGTCTCTTTTAGAGTCTATACAATGCATGCTCGTTCATTCATAGTCCATGCATTGTCAAGTCTATACATTGGACTTGAGCATATAGGAAGTCTGTACATCGTCAGTGCATTTCTCATTGAACTCTCAAGTCTATACATTGGCATCTTTACCTACGTTGCACTTGCAAGTCTGTACAGCCTGTGAGGTCCGTCTCACTCACCGTCTCAGTTGAGCTTTAAAGTATGTACATCCATAGTCTCACTTGAGCTTTAAAGTCTATACATCGTCTAGCGTCTCATGTTGCGTCTCTTTCAGTGTCTCATGCAAGTATGTACATCGCATGCATTTCACACAACAAGTCTGTACACTGTCATGGTTGCTTTGATGCCGTATCAAGTCTGTACATCCGTGTTCTTGTGCACACTTCGTGCATCAAGTCTGCACATTGTTTGCACTCGCTCAAGTCTATACAGCCAGTGTCTATATGTTATTTGCACACTACTCGCACACAGAAGTCTGCACATTCCTTTCTGATATGTTCATACATCATTTGTCAAGTGTGTACATTGAGGTCGCATGAAGACATTCAAAGTCTACACATTCTCACAATGTACATACTTGCCTATATGTTGCATCTAAAGTCTATACACTACTTTCTCATATGCATTCAGAACTTCACGCCATCAAGTCTGTACATTGCATGTGTCGCAGACATAGCAAGTATGCACATCACAGACAAAGTCTGGACATTCGCCACCATGCATTAAGTCTCAAAGTCTGTACAGCCTTTTACATTGGACTTAAAGTCTATACATTGGCAAAGTCTGTACATCGTTGGCTTGTGCATGCATCGCTAAGTCTATACAATGCATCATCTCATGCATCGTCACCCAAGTCTATACATTGTCTAGCACACACACATCAAGTCTGTATAGCCTATACACACAAGTCCATTCGTTGTCATCGCCGCACGCATTCTAAGTCCATACACTGCATTTAGGCATTGTTCTTCACAGCAAGTCATTACACTGCTTTCTCATGCATGTAATCAAAGTGTGTACAGCCTGTGTTCGCATCGGTTAAGTCTATACATCGCTCATGCATTACTTCAAGTGTGTACAGCCAGTGCATTATTTCAAGTCTATACATCCCGTTTGCACTAAGTCTGTACATTGCCTGTGCATTCACTTGACTGGTTGCATGAGACACTAAGTCTATACATCGAGTGAAGTCTGTACAGCCTATTCTTCATACAAGTTTGTTCATATATTATTTCATTAAGTCTATACATTCATTGTTGATCGACTGAAGTAACTTTGTCATTATACAGGCTGATGAATGGGCACGTGATCCTAGGTTATCTGGACGGAGAGGGCACAAGCCCTGCACACGCCCTACATCTGCTGCTGATATAAATAGAAGCGATCGAGCAAGAGTGATGAAGAATGGAGACTGTGATAGAAGAAGGTGAGAGCAGCAGAGAAGCAGAAGAAGAAGAAGAAGAAGAAAGAAGAAGAGTGAGCCTGAGCAGAAGAGAGATCGAGAAAGAGAAGCTGAGAGCCAGAGTGAGAGAGCAGAAGAAGAAAAAGAAAAAGAGAAAGAGAGAGAGAGGGTTCGTGAAGAATAAGAAAGAGGATTCTTCAGAAGATCTGTTCACTGGCATTTAGATCAAATCCAAGCCAGACTTGCTCCTGCGAGAGCTATATTTTACATTGCGTTTCCAGCTTTTCGATTGTTGTATTTTCATTTCTTGTTTTCCTTTTATTTGATCACTGTGCTTTCCGATTCTCTGGTTAGAGATCAGTGTTCCTCTTGTGCTCTCAAGAGAAGGGAGACTTGTCTCCGATTTGCAAGTGACAGGTTGTCACTTGTGGGTTCCCCTCCAGTTTAGAGGAAGGGAGATTCATCTTTGGTTTTGATCTTGTGGGTTGCAAGTCCAGGTGTTCCCTCTGGGTTTCAGAGGAAGAGAGACCTCGGTCTCTGGTTTGCTAGTGACTGGGTGTCACTAGTGGTTCCCTCCGGTTTGGAGGAAGAGGGGAGGTTGTTCCCCTGGTCAAGCTGTTTGGCAGCAAGTGTTTGCAGACTGAGTCTGCTGTTCTAGCGTTAGCTAGTGGAAGCCTCACTCCGATTTGGAGTGAGGGGTGGACGTAGGTCTTGGTGACCGAACCACCTAAAAATCGTATGTGCAGTGTGGTTGGGTTTGTGCGCTTGTTCCTTGTCTTCTACCTCCTTCACAGGTTGTCTGAGCATTCTTGTTTCTACCTGTGCAGTGGGTTGATTGCTCTCCTTTGCTTCCGCTAGTTGATTGTTTAGGCGCGCCTTATATATTTGCTCATTGGTTTAAAAGAGAATTTAACTTGTTCTTCAGATTGTCTATTTTGCCCTGTTAGTGTTCTAGTCTTTTATTGAGCGAAAAGTTTTTAAGGGTGGGATTCATTCACCCCCCCCCCTCTGAATCCATCGCACCGATCCTATCAGAATCATCCAAGAATATATGTATTATCAGAGATCGATTGCAAGTGGCTCAATCAAGACAGAAGAGCTATGCCGATAACAGAAGGAGAGCCTTAGAATTTGAGGTTGGTGAGCATGTGTTTTTGAAAGTTTCTCCCATGAGAGGGATTCGAAGGTTTGGCATTCAAGGCAAGCTGAGTCTAAGATATGTTGGTCCATTCGAGATTCTAGAAAGAGTGGGGGAGGTTGCTTACAGTTTAGCACTACCGCCTCATTTTTCAAGAGTACATAATGTCTTCCATGTGTCTCTGCTGCGAAAATATGTGTATGAGCCCACTCATGTCATTCAACATGCGGATTTGGAGCTGAAGGAAGATTTGACTTATGAAGAAAGACCTGTCAAGATTCTGGATTATAAGCAGCAGTAACTCAGGAATCGTTCCATACCTATGGTTAAAGTGCAGTGGAGTCGGCGTGGAACTGAAGAGGCTACTTGGGAGTCAGAAGACACCATGCAGAAAAAGTATCCCAACTTATTTTAGGTGAGTTATCTCACTCCCCATTTTATTAAGCGTAGTGAATTTGGAGGACCAAATTATTTTAAGTGGGGGAGGGTGTAGCACCCCGATTTATTAATGAATAAAAATTTTGAGAAAAATTAATAAGAAATTCCTTAAAAAATAGGATAAGGAAAAATTCAACCATTTATAAAAATATGGAAAAAAATTAGAATCTTGTAAAGGATAAAACGTTAAGTAAAATTGTCTTCTATGACCATCCCAAATAAAATTCATAAACAAGTCGAATTAATAGATTAAGGCCCCAAACCACACTTAGCCTAATCGGACCTTAAAACGCAAAATTCGAGCCCAATACCCAACCATTTACGCTAAAACCTGATGCAAATGAAAGGCTAGGATTAACTCATCGTTTCCCCTCTGGTTAACCTCCAAAACCTTAACCCTAGAAAGCGTATTTCGGATGAGAACGGCGGCGGCGCCCTAATCCGCGCGATTCATGCGCAACCGAGTTTGTGGACTCTTATCTCCACGATTAGAAACCTCTAGATGCGATTGAACCTATAAAAATGACCCTTGGCACCCCTAGAATCGTTTAATTGCTGTGGCGGCCGGAGAGGAGCTCGATCGAGGGAGGATTTCGGCGATCATCGGTGGTGTGTACCTAGCGCGATCGGCTTCCCTCTTCCTCCTTCATCCTTCGAATAAGGTAGGTGATAGCAAGCCAAACCCTAACTATCATATATCAATAGAAGCATCATCTTGTCCTCTTTCCATTGATCTAGAAAGCCATAAATTTCATCTAGTATCCTGCTAGGATTTTGAGTTTTAGTGGAAGCATGTTAGAACTAGCGTTAACTATGTTCCAACTCGATTTAAGTAGGGATTTCAGGCACTAAACATTAAATTGACCATGCTATCTTGTAAAACTTTTTGTTCTCATTCTATTGACTATAAAAGCCCTAATTTTGATGCTTTATAGTGCGTATTTAACTTTGTTCCCAACCGTAGCCAACCCCGCCGGCGACGGGCAAGGCAAAGGGGTGGCGGACTTATTTAATTTGCGTGGCCTCACAATAGACCGCCCTCCAGGGTAGGCGGCTAGTTCCTGACCGCCCATGCATTTTATTTCGATCGGTTTCGTAGACTGCGCGGCAGAACCCTAACCTCCCTTTTCTTTAAGCGGCCATTCCCAGACCATGCACTGTTCCCAGCGGCACATTACAGACCGCTCATCACCAGAAGGTCTTCGGACCTGAGAAGGTGTGAATGGCCTGTCATGCGACCACCGAGTCCAGTGAGTGGCTCTGCATGAACCACCCAATTATTCAGAACTGCTTGCTTTCACTTTGGCATGATTTATCTTAGTAGATTAGTGGTTAATTGGTAAATTAGCAACCCACATGATCACTGGAACTTATTGAAGTAAACAATTACGAATTCTACTAGTTTGTCTTCATTTGATCTTGATTCTTCATGGCCTTAGCTTATTTCCATATGTTAAATTCAAACACGATTTCATGAACCATGCTATTAGGATTGTTTGACAGTCGTTCTACTCCGGTAGGATTGACTGACCGCTCTACTGGTTTTCGATGATTGAAAGCCTCATTTCCTTGTAATGGTTGGGACTCTCCGCCAGATATTCCTTCCGTCGGACTAGGATCTTCATTACGGGACCTCCGTAAGCCCCAGCGAGCCTGGGATTCCCACTAGGACGTCGGGCAGATTGTACCACCAAAACCTGAACTTGTTTTACTATGCTGTGAGTCACGGCTCAATTTGGACTGACTGAGTTTTGAACGGTTGTAATCGAACTATTTAACTCAATAGGAGGCCCATTATGAACCGTGCATTTCTGGCCAAGTGCCACTTATATTGGTCGATTAACCTTGTTCTATCTTCGACCAAATCATGTTTAGATCGACCCAGTAAGCCCTAGGTTGACCAGTGGAGAGTGGGCTGGACTCTGGTTCAGTTCTGCCCCACCTATGGCAGCCGGAGCCCATTTGTGTAGAATTCTAGTTTATTATGTTAAGCTCTGTGGAACGGACTGATTAGAACCATCCATATTAGAGCGAATCTTATTAGACCGTCCATCCATTGAGCAGCCCCATAAGGACCGTTTACCTTGTTCTTGGGCTTCCAGCTCTTCTAGCCACGAGCTGCCCATTATTGACTGTCCATTTATTTGAACGGCCCGATATGGACCGTGTATCTTCTGCAAAATGATTTCTGTGGTTATTGTATTTGAATTCAAGGACCTGGTTGGTTCTTGATAACTTGAACTTTCTGGTCAAAGTATCTCTTCACTTACCCTTGGAATTTTTTTCGAGGTAAGTTCTATACCTTGTCATTATTGGCCATTTAACTTGATTAATGTCTAGACATAACTTGGATCTTGGATCCATTAAATCAATGTCAACGCATCATAAGGGTCCGGTCTGGTCCTGGGAGGAGCGCCCGAAAAGTACTTGTGCCCCGAGGAGTTTGAATGACATGGTGAGGCATTGCACCGAGTGCATGACTAGCGTGATGTCTACGACAATAATCTGTTACTTGAATCTCTTCTTGAATTGGTTAGTTCTTGCTTGTTGGTCAATTTCCAATTATATCATGATCTTGTCTTCATCTTACTATATTGTTTCATCGTATCATCATTTCATGCCGTTCTTTATTTTCTCGCATATAATTGAAATCAATTGGTTAATCACTTAAACTTGCCTGTTATTACCTACTGAGCGTTCGCTCACCCAATTGTTCCCCCTTTTCAGGTAGCTCAGGTGAGGATTCACAGACTGATGGGGACGGGCAAGAGTGATGGCCGTGGAGCGAACCAGTTAGAAGCCTGTGGAGCCAGTCGTAGTTGTTGTGTCTATTTATGTTTAGAGAGTGTGTTGTGGAAAAATTGTAATTTTGGAGTCAGCAAAATGTAGTATTATCTAGTGGATGTTATGTCGGAGGTATGTTTAAGTGAGTTTATGTGTTTGGAACATGGATCATTTAAATGTTAATTAATGAGTGATGTTGTTTTCTATTTATGGTATGGTGTGATCTCTTAACTTTAGTATATCATGTCTGTAAATCAACATATTATTATTACTTGTTTCTACTGCCAGTCCCAATATTCCACGTCGGGGCGTGACAGCTCATCCACTGAGGATGAAGTGGGCCGGGAAGATAGCTCTGGGACGAACGGTGGGGTTGGGGTGACTAACAGACCCTGGTCCACTATTGGATGACTCTCTAACCCCAAAACATCAGCGAGGTATTCCTCGGCCAACTCTTGGTCAGCCTTATAACTCACTAGAATAAGCCTGGGTGGGGCATCCTTGGAATGTGTACCCTCTAAGATAGGGGAATGGGAAGGACATTGGCCGGGAAAATGGCTACTCCCACTATGGGGGGCCACATGAGTAGGCTCCGGGTGTGGTGGGTGTAAGGTGTAGGTCCTCCTATCCCGGTCAAAGGTCGCTCTCCTCTCTTCCAAGCGTGTGCCTAGGCCATCTACACACGTAACTGACCCATCCAACTTATCCACTTGTGTACTCAACCCATCAAACTTTTCCAGAAGAATTCGGAACATGTCGGTCACAGATGGCTCATCGAGACTATGGCCTCGGGGGTCTGCCATGGGGCTGGCGGATAGTTGGAGATGCGAATGACAAGGGGTTGGAAGGCACCGACCAAGGCGAAGTGATAAACCTAGACGTAACCAATATCCAACACATGGCGGAGGTATGATCCGAAGACCGAACTCACGCAAGTGTGCTACCTTCCCAATAGGCGTAACCTATCGTTCCGGGAACACCTTTTGATATACCGGATAAAGGGTGCAATACGACACCTTGGACAAGCTACCCTAGACTCGACACGCTCTGATACCAATTTGATGCGGGACGGGACGCGAACCTGGGACTTTAGCTCGTGGACGTCCCTAAGTGAGGGAAACGTGCAGATCTGCACGGTTGAGAAACTGAGAATGAGTCAAGGGTATCGACTTTTCCGCGTGCTCGGATCGAGTCACGGGACGAGTTAGACTCACTCACTCTCGCAACAGTGACTGAATTGAATCCAACTAGTTAACCTATGACTTGCAGTGACATACAAATATATACGAGTAAAGCAAAATGCCGAGAGGGGAGTGGAAACGATACCTCCACTCTACCGGGCGTGGGGAAGACGACCCCGGCCAAGAACGGTGACTCTCGGTACAGTAAATGTTAATAATTACAGAAGTGATTTTAAGGCCCACTCCATGTAGGGAGGTAACATGCCACAACAGCGGTCCGGGAGTGCCGATTTTGGGTTGATGGGCAGCACGTTGGAGGGGTTCCGGGCGGGTTAAGACAGCAAGTCCGGATCTGTGATTTGCAAGCCGGCAGGACAGCGTACGAGGGCCTCCAAAGGGACGTCATCCTCCTGGGATCTTCGGAAGATGGCACTTGGCTGGGACGATGGCAGGACGTCCCTGGTCGACTCCCAGAAGTGGCGGTCGCTGAATCAGAGCTTTGATATATTATTGGGAATTATTTCCCAACACCTTCTTTCTGCCCTGGCTCGGAGCAGGAATGCACGCCTCCACGAAAAGAATTTCTGCGCCCAGATCTGATATCGGATTGAGGCAAAATTGATATCGATGGATATAGGACTCAAAAAGATACAACATATAATTATTTCAGATCCATACAGTAGACGGATTAGAAATGAAAATGACTGTGGGTTGTAGTTATTTCTGGCTCGGAATTACAGACACACAGGATAGAAGAAGATCTGTCTGAAAATGAATTTTGACCGAGGGGAAGATGGTAGATCTGGGAGTTGGAGATTTTATGGGGGATAGAAGGGGATGTGAGGGACATGCAAGAATTTTTAGGGATTTTTCTGATGAGGGTTGAAGGGTGGGAAAAATATAGAAACAGGTACCTATCTCACAGATCTGCTGAATGACAGATTGCGTAGGGTGGAGATTAAAAGTCCGGAAAAAGGCAAACAGTGGTGGAATGGAACAAAATTTATATGGATGGAAAGCTAACACGAAGAGGAACAATCCCTCAAAATCTCAGCTGGATCAGAGGTGGGAGCTGGCAGAACTGACTTGTTCTTTAGGCTGCTGTTTTAGATTTCGTGGTTCAGGACAATAAGGTGGAGGGTGGCTTGTGGCGGCTCGTTGGCGGCACGAACGGCGGCGACGGCGGAGATGGCTGAGCTTCACACCCAGGGGAAGAGATAAACCTTGGAATCCACCAAGTTTTTGTAGGGAATCCACCCTAGAAACACAGCAATCCTGCTGCAAGAGGGAGAGGGAGATAGGGGCGCCCAAGGGCCTTCTCAATTTTTCACAAAATTCTTCTCATTAATTCTCTGAAAATAGCTAAATACAAGGGTTATATAGAAATGTAAAAAAGACCAAACCTACCCTCAGATCTAGGGTTAGGGGGGGGGGTAAACTAGGGATAGCAGTTTCTTCCCCCATGTGGTCATATGACCAAATTAAATAAAAATACAACATGAAATAAACTATATTACAAGGGGGGCGCCCCCTTGACTAAGGGGAGTCCAACTTGGACTTTCTTCCTTCCTTGTCCCCCCTTGGTCCAAATCCAATCTTGGACTTTGAACCAGCCCCACATGGGCCCTAGAACCTAGGTGGACCAATGGGAAAGAGGGTGGGGGACCCTGCTGGACCCACTGGCAATTTACATAGAAACCTAAAGACTTTGAAGACTAACCCTTTGGCTTATAATGCCTTACAATTGCAAACCCAATTAGCCAAGGGTATAAATACAAACAAAGGGCACAAATGTAAAATAAAAATGTTAGTGCCCGGTGTTGATTCCCATCACTATATGAGCAACTAATGGAATTGTTGAAAAAGGGTTTCATCAGGCCGTGTACTTCCCCATGGGGAGCACCCGTGCTATTTGTCAAGAAGAAGGACGGATCCATGAGACTCTGTATTGACTATCAGCAGTTGAACCACCTTACAATCAAGAACAAGTACCCGCTGCCAAGGAGTGATGAGCTATTCGATCTAATATCCGGAGTTAAATACTTCTCCAAGATTGATCTCCAGTCTGGTTACTACCAACTGATGATCAAAGAAGAAGACATTCATAAAACGGCGTTTCGGAGCAGGTATGGGCATTATGAATTTATAGTTATGCCTTTTAGACTGACAAATGCCCCTGCCACTTTCATGCAGTTAATGAACAACATCTTTAGGCCCCACTTAAACCATTTTATTGTAGGCTTTATTGATGATATTCTGATCTATTCAAAGACTGAAGAAGATCACGAAGTACATCTGAAGAAGGCATTGCAAATATTGAGGGAAAATAAATTGTATGTCAAATTTAGCAAGTGCGAGTTCTGGCTCAAGGAAGTATCCTTCTTGGGCCATGTAGTCTCGAAGGACGGAATTTCTATCGACCCTTCAATGGTCGAGGCCGTGAAGAATTGGGAACGACCAACAAATGCAACAGAGATTCGGAGTTTCTTGGGGCTGGCTGGTTATTACCGGCATTTCATTAAGGATTTCTCAAAGATTGCTATTCCTCTCACGAGGTTGACTTGCAAGGAGGTGCCTTATGAGTGGAATGAAGACTGTGAGAAGAGTTTCCAGGCATTGAAGGATCTCTTAACTACTGCTCCAGTCTTATCCTTACCAATTGAAGGAGAGAGGTATGAGGTATATACCGATGCTACTGGTATTGGCCTTGGGTGTGTCTTGATGCAACAAGTAAGAGTCATTGCATACTCTTCCCGGTAATTGAAGAAACATGAAGAAAACTACCCGGTGCACGACTTGGTGCTAGCCGCGGTAGTGTTCGCCTTAAAGATCTGGAGACACTATCTCTACAGAGAATAATTCATCGTGTACTCCGATCACAAAAGTCTCAAGTACCTATTCTCCCAGAAGGAACTAAACATGAGACAAAGGCGTTGGCTTGAATACCTCAAGGATTTCGACTTCACGATACAATACCACCCTGGTAAGGGAAATTCCGTAGCGGATGCCCTAAGTCAAAAACAGAGAGTAATATTGGCCAACTGTATGATACAAGAATGGAAGTTATTGGAAAAGTTCTCTGAGCTTGATATAAGCACGGACAAGAAGGGGTGTGTTATTCTTTCTGACATGAGTGTACATCCGGGTTTGCTGACCGAGATTAAGAAGTTACAAGATGAAGACCCTGTGCTGGTGGAAGTAAAGGATAAACTGGAAGAACAACCAGACTTTAAGCTGGCATCTGATGACAGATTGCTATTCCATGAGAGAACATGTGTACCAAACTGTCTCAAGTTGAAGAAGAAGATTCTAGAAGAAGTTCACCGATCAACGTACACAATTCACCCTGGAGCAACAAAAATGTACCAAGAATTAAAGCGGACCTTCTAGTGGCCTAATATGAAGAGGGAGGTAGCGGACTTCGTATCTCACTGCCTGACATGCCAACAAGTGAAGGCGGAACACCAGAAACTCGCCGGAAAGTTGCACCCGCTAGATATTCCCAAGTGGAAGATAGAAGACATCGGCATGGACTTCATCCTGGGTTTGCCTAAGTCTAGGGTCGGACATGATGGAATTTGGGTAATCATCGACCGTCTAACTAAATCGGCTCATTTCTTACCTATCAAAAGCCGTTGGTCGGTCGATGTCCTAGCCGCATTATACATTAAGAAGATTGTAAGATTCAATGGTGTACTTGTGTCGATCGTGTCTGACCGAGACCCGCGCTTCACTTCCCATTTTTGGAAGGGTCTACAAAACTCCCTGGGGATGAAACTCAACTTTAGCACTGCTTTCCATCCCCAGATAGATGGTCAGACCGAGAGGACAAACCCTGTTATCGAAGATATGTTAAGGGCATGTGTCATCAATTTCGGCGGAAGCTGGCATGACCACTTGCCCCTGGCTGAATTTGCTTATAACAATAGCTATCAGGCCAGTATTCAGATGACTCCATTCGAAGCACTTTATGGCAGGAGTTGCCGATCTCCTATATGCTGGGATGAAGTAGGCGAAAGACAAATACTAGGCCCGGATATGGTGAGAGACACAACCAAGAAGGTCCAACTCATCAGGGATAGACTCAAGATAGCTCAGTCTAGGCAAAAGTCATATGCTGACAATAGAAGAAGAGATCCGGAGTTCCATGTTGGAGATCATGTTTTTCTTAAGGTCTCTCCTGGTCGAGGCATTAGAAGATTCGGTGTTAAGGGTAAGCTTACACCGAGGTTTATAGGTCCGTTCGAAGTGTTGGAAAGAGTTGGCGAGGTAGCCTATCGCATTGCCTTGCCTCCACAACTATTTGAAGTACACAATGTGTTCCATGTTTTGATGGTGAAGAAATATGTGCACGATCCTTTCCACGTCATCGACCATGATAATTTGGTGATACAGAAGGACCTCACCTATGAATAGAAGCCGATAAAGATCCTCGACCGAGAAGAACGAGTTCTGAGGAACAAGACTATCCCTATGGTGAAGGTGCAATGGAACAATTGCTTAGAACAAGAAGCCATGTGGGAAACCGAAGAATCTATGTGGAAGAGATTTCCTGATTTATCCTAAGCTGTAAGTAATTATACCCGCTACCTAATCGTAAGCGCGATTGAATTTTGGGACCAAATTCTTTTAAGAGGGGGAGGGTGTAACACCCCAAACAAATATATGTGTGTATAATATGATGGAGATGAATTTAAAACAACAAAACCCAAAATACACTAAGGGCCCAATTGAAAGAGTCTTTAACCTCTAATGGGCCTTAGTTAAAACCACATAGTCAAAAACCCATATATGGGCCTCACGTGAATAATGGTGAAGAATGGGCCTTATGGGAACCCTTTTTGTCTAAACCCAGATGGTTTAAAAGAGTATAAAGTGGGCCTTTAGTCCATACCTTCCTCACGTATGAAGAATGCCCAAGCCCATTAAACGTTCAAAGCTTGCATGAGTATAGGACTTTAGGGTTTTATTCTAAATAGGAAGGACAGCTGCGGATATAGTAGCAAGGGCTTTGCATGGGAAAGTTTACACATGTTAGGAATGCTACGTGGGAAGGTTAAATCCATTAAGAAACCTAAGCCCACAACCTTATAAATAAAGCCCCTATCGAACAAGCAAAGGCTAATGCTGTTGCTTTCGAAGGAGTTCTGTTCCCTCACGTCGACATCGTCTTCCTCCTACCGTCGTCATCCTCTTCATCCTCTTCCTCCTGTTGCTGTTGCGGTCGTAGCATCCTTGCCGCCGCAGTTGCAGTTTCTATTCCCGTTGCCATAGTTGCTGGATGAGGAAGTCATCTTCTTCCTACTGCTGTTATATCTTCTTCCTCGACATCGTTGTTGCAGAGATATTCTTCTTCTTGCTGCAGTTGCTACTGCTGATATACGATCTCTGCAAACGTCTGCAGAGATATATTTCTTCTATTCTTCTTTCGTTCGTCGATCCAATCCACACACGAGGTTGGTGTTCTCAAGTAAACGAAGCACAACATGTTAATCAAGTAAAAATGCATGCATATAGGTCATGCGGTAATATTTTCCATGAGTTTTAGCATTGTTTTAGCGAGTTATGAAAATAGTGACCAGACTCTGGGCGTCAATTGATCAACGACCATGCACAGAGTCGCGAATTGAAAATTTTGCGACAGACCCTTGGTCGTCCATTAATCTGCGACCCTAGCCATGTCGCACTATCTTTTAACATGATTTAATAATTATGCATGCTTAGAAATTGAAGAACTATGTAACCTAAAGCTAAAATTAATGCATGACCATTCTTTTGAAACATATATAGTTTCCTCTATCCATCTATGGCTTTAGTTTCCAGTTTTGATAAACGAAAAATTTAATGAATCTATGATTGTACTTGCCCGATGCGTAGCATCACAAAGAAAAAGAGCGACAGTAATATAGTCGCGATTTAAAATGAACGCCCCTATCTAGAGGTGTTAATTGTAAAGATATTTGTAAAGAGCAAAATATATGGTAATTTAATATTTTGCGCCCTAACAGTAGACGTCAATTAAAGATTGAGCACCCGTGTAATCGGACGCTAATTATAATTAATTATATTGTTATACTAAAAATAATTAGAATTAGCGCCGCGTGCTGTGTCGTTAATTTTTATTATTCTATGAAAATTTTAGTTATAAATAAGATTGAGCGACGGCTCATAAAGTTGCTATTTCATTAAATAGCGAATGTTGTACATGCGCAGTTTTCCTGTTTCACACATTTATCAGTTTTCTGGCCCATACCGCGGGTCCATGGCACTGTGTCTCAGTCCGTAGATGCAGTCCCACGTTTCACGTCATTTTTCTGTATAGCCCCTAACTCTCGGTGATGATTGAGCCCTCCGTGAGATATTCCTTCCTTCGGACTAGTGATTTCATCATTGGGACCTTCATAAGTCTACGCGAAGCCTTGGATTCCCTCAAGGTCGCCGAGCAGGTTGTACCCTAAAGACCCTAGAACCTTTCTTTGTCACGTCACTCTGAAGAAACGTGATATTTGGCCCTCAAAGAGTGTTGTTCTAGCCCCTGTTGAGAAGTGTGCTATCTGTTCTGAATCTGCGACCTGGACTTGGACACCAGAAAGAATTGGCGCCCAGTCAGGGGGCGCAGTTTACTGTTATAGCGACTGTAACATGGATGCTATTTATGAATGAGCGACTAATTGAGAAGTCGCTAATTCTTTGTGCCTGGTCCACAGGAATGAGCGACCATACGGTGGATGATATTTCTGTAATTGATGGCAACTGAGTGGGTGCCAATTACCCAGTTTCACGACATTGTCTTGGTTTTCGTGTGGTTTAACGCGGAGTCATACTTGTTCCAAGTTCAGTCCTTGAACTACTTCATTCGTGAAAATCTACCTTATCATCCTACAATGGTTTATTCCTTGGAACTCTACATTGGCTATAACTAGTGGATGTCTAGAAACTTTACATGACCCAATGCCTACGCATATAGGGCCCGATCTGGTCATGGGAGGAGCACCCGAAAGTACTTGTGTCCATGGGAGCTATATTGATCACGGTGTGACATTGCACCGGAGTACTTGTCGTTCTAGATATAAGGCATTCCACTCACACTCTTGTGACATTACTTGCGTGCTTGACATGACTTTCGTGGCCCGAAATAGGCAAGTACTTGCTTGATTGAAATAGCCAATTCTAGTAATACGTTCTTGATATTTCATGCTTGAACAATGGTTCTTACTTTCCTTGAGTATTTTGTAAACACTTGATAGTACCTTATCGTTACCTTGAAATCATGCAGTGTTCTTCTATAAAGTTCTTGATATCTTGCTCGTCCATCATGCATAGCTTTACCTGCATTGCTAGTTCTTGAGATATAAATCCTACTAAGCATTCGCTCACCCAGTATTATTCCAACATTTTTTAGGTAACTTGGATAGTGACAACCAAAGAGATGGGAACAAGATTGAGTGAAGAGTGTAGAGCGTCCGATTATCAAGCCGTTGCCGAGTCATGTCCCGTCATATCTTGTCCTTTATCGAGTCCTATGTTATTTTACCTTCTTGTCATTTGGGAACCTTGTTAAGGCTTGTAGCCTTGTAGTTTGATTTGGATAATTGATGTCATGGATTGGAAGTATCGTCTCTATGGATAATTATTTAAGTTGTGGAATTTAATTATGGTGGTTATTATATTACCTTGTCTTTTGAGCACTCTGCCTTCATGTCAAAATTCTTATTGCTCTGATTGACATGATCGATATAAACTCGTCATGCGTACCGGGTTCCTTCCGCGCTCGAGGCGTGACATTACCTATTGGCCTCGCAGGGATCCAATGGAGAATTTTAATTTCCTATCTAGAAATGGCCCCCACCTAAATAGTCGGGGAAATGCCACCTGCCTTAGTGGCTGCCGCACCCACGTGTGCTCAAAAAACCAGACATGTAATATGAAATACATCAAGTTACTTTACAATGAAGTAGAATTAATGATTGACACATTATTACACAACAAAAATAAAAAAACTTACAGCAAGTGTGGCAGAACAACCAAACATAAATGTATGGGCCTGGGATGCATCTCCGGCTCTTCTCTTAGCACTGCCAATTATACCTGACCGTCGTTTCTAGACCGCCGACAGTAATTGTTCAAACTTGTGCATCATTACCTATTGCACGACGGCTGCCCAATTGTAATCTGAAACTCTCTCAATGTCATCTAAGCATGACAGCAATTGTTGTGGACAAGAATGCGTCGATCGTGGGCAAAGGAAAGTGGACAATAGGAGTACAATCCACAGCCGAACAGTGTCGGCCACATCCTGCTCTTCATCGGACCGAACAATTTGCTGGATGAGAGAGCACACTTTCTACCAGTTAAATGTTGCTGCAAACCCAAATCGATGCTGCAACTTGGACTTCTATTTTACAGATCCATAATGTTGAACCGGCTGACCGGAGCAAGGTAATCCTAATATTATGGCCACATCTTCCACACTGAATGTGACCTCCTTACTACCCATACGGAAGTAATTTCCTCCACTATAGGTGCAAATTATCTCCTCCAATATTGTCATGGTGAAGGAGACGGGTGAAGCATTGTCAACATATGGACCAAAGAGTGTGGTCCTCATCAATGACTTATGACATTCCCGAAATGCCATCTGATCCCTATCATTCATGTAAATGTCCATAGAACACTGGGCCGAGATGACCTCTGTGTTCACTAGATTTAAATAAATGTGTAAACAAGAAATTTAGTTAATTGACTGATCAAGAAATACAAAAAATATTAAGATTAAGACAAGGGTGACAAATGTATAGACAAGAGAGTTTAGGTGTGGCAAATAGGTGTTTAAGGGTGACAAATGTATGAAATTCGGTGACTGATAGGTCTTTAAGAGTGACAAATAGGTAGATAAGCGTGACAAATAAAAAAGGCCATAAGGGGGGCAAATAGCTATGTAAGGGAGATAAGAAACCCCCCTATAGTCCTGAAGTGGAGCCCTTAGAAACCCTAGGTTCCTCAGACATTTCTTCTTCGGCCATAGGAACCGTAGCTTCCTGAGATGCAGGTGGGACATCCAGTTTACGGCGGACGAAGCGTTGCACGGGTGTCTCCTTCGGCTCCATGGCTGTCAGTGATGAAAGAGAGCTCACAATTGAGGGTGACCGCACAGCAAATGATGGAGAGCTTGCAAATGGCTTGTAGGGGAGACGAATAACACCGCGAGGAAGACGAGATGTTGAGCACGATGGAGAGACGAACCGCCTTTTAGTAGGTTTGTTAAGAGCCAAGACATGGTGGGAAGGGTAAATAAGGAATTACGGATTTTAAATTT
Organism: Amorphophallus konjac; assembly: GCA_022559845.1. Taxonomy (NCBI): domain Eukaryota; kingdom Viridiplantae; phylum Streptophyta; class Magnoliopsida; order Alismatales; family Araceae; genus Amorphophallus; species Amorphophallus konjac. The sequence continues at coordinate 274,085,554 of CM040119.1, read as the reverse complement.
CGAGGTCCAATTTGGCGTCATCATTTCTGTTGATGTGGACTGCGGTGTTGCATTGACGGCAATATGCGAACAACACCCCCCGTGGCCGACGTGTCCCGTTTTCTACGTGGACCAATTGGAGCTTAACAAATGTGTCTACACGGGTGACAAATGGGTTAGCAAGGGTGAAAAATACCCTACTAATGGTGACAAATAGGGCCCAATGGAGACAAGGCCGACGTGCGGCTTTCAAGGCAGTGTAAGAGTAAGGGCGACGGCTTCTGGACTTTAGTGGTGACAATTAGGTGAGTATGGGTGACAAATGCTCAACTGGAGTAATAAATAACTTCACATTGGTAACAAATGAGAAGGAAGCTGAAGGTGAAGAAGAACAGAAGAAAAAGGAATTGGAGGAGAGAGAGACGTGCTCACTAGAAGACAAAGGACCTACAGTGCTCACAAGAAGACAAATGTGAACAGTGATCCCAAGGGCTCTAAAGTAATCTAAAGAACAAGCTGTTAGGATCGGTGCGGAGGATTCAGAGGGGGGGTGAATGAATCCCACCCTTAAAAACTTTTCGGCTCAATAATAAAACTAGAACTCTAACAAAGCAAGACAACCAATCTGAAGAACAGGTAGAATATCCTTTTAAACCAAAGATCAAATACGTAACCTGCGCCCAAATAAATGACTAGCGGAAGCAGCATAGATATAAACGAGAAAGCAATGTAACCTGTGAAGTAGATAGGAGATATGGAGCAACCAACCACTGCACAAAGATTTTTAGGTGGTTCGGTCCACGGACCTACATCCACCCCACACTCAAACCGAGTGTGGCTTCACTAACAGCTGGGCAACACAGCTTGCCAACAGACGCTGATACACAGCTTACCTAGGGGAACAATCTCCCCTCTTCCTCCTACACGGAGGGAACCTCTAGTAACCCACGGTCACTAGAAACCAGAGACTCACGTCTCTCTTCCTCTATACCAAGAGGGAACCCCACTAGTAGCAGCCCCGCTACCAGTGAACCAGCCAGTAGCACTCTGCTACCAGCAGTCCACCAGAGGCCTAGCCACTCTTCCTCCTAGCCCGGAGGGAACCCACAAGTAGCCCCCCTGCTGCTTGCAGACCGGAGATCAGATCTCCCTTCTCCTAACCCACCAGGAGGAACCCGACCTCAGTCCAGAGGATCGGAAGAACAATAGCAATAGGAGTATAAAAAAAATAAGAAACATGAAAAGCACAGCAACGAAAGCTGGAAATGAATCACAATAGTCATTCTGGATTTGATCCACGAACAGACTGAACAGGTCTTCAATAGACTTCTCTCCTCTTCTTCTTTTCTTCCTCTTCTTTCTTCTTCTCAGCTCACGCACTCTTTCTGTTCTGCTCCTTCTCTCTTTCTTTCTCTTCTGCTCTCCTTTTCTCTCACGCTGTTCTCTCCTTCTTCTCTTCAACTCTTTTTCTTCTTGCCGGCTCACTCTTCTTCTATTTCTTCTTCTTCTCTTTTTATGGATCGAAGGGCTTTCTACTCTCCAGGCTTTTTCTTCGATCAGCCTCCATCTGAAGATGAAGGCTCCAATATATACCAGCAGCGGCTAGGGCGTGTGTCTTCCACATTTCCTGCCCAATACTTGGCCCACGTGTCAGCAACTAGAGTCAGGTAGCGTCAACTCACTTGCTCCAAAGGGTTGACGCAGTCTTCAAGGACATTCTACAGCAAATCTCAAGTCTGCTGCGTTGACTCCATCAGCCTGCTGCGTTGACGCATCAGTGATCCAGTGATTAAGTATTCAACAAATAGACGTGCTGCGTCGACGCTCTCAGCATGCTGCGTTGACGCATTGGTGTTCCAGCATCTAAACTTAGATGGCTTCAGCCCTCTCACGTTTCGTGTGGAGTGCGTTGACGCATTGTGCAACTGCGTCCACCCTCTGGTCACCTTGTCGATCCATCAACCTGCTGTGTCGATGCCACTTGATGAATGCGTTGACGCACCAGAGTAATCCAGTAAGCCATTGGCTCTTCCTTTGTAACTGCTGCATCGACGCCACTTGATGAATGCGTTGACGCAGTGAAATAACTTGTGAAGGTCTCTGCTTCGTGGAGTTAACATTGTGGATATCAGTGAAGGCTTCTTCAACTGATGCGTGGACGCTTTAAGCTCCCAGCGTCGACCCTGTTCCTTTCTAGCAACAAGAATGAAATCAAGTGAAAGTATTATTGAATGAAAATTTAAGTCATCACTGAATTGAACACATCATTCAAATCTCATGGTTGTCATCATCAAAACCAGGGGCCCAACACAAGCGAGGGCTAACCACAGTCGTCAAAGTCAATGCCAGGACAAGGAAGGCCCTAGTCAACTGAGACCTTATGTTGACCCAAGTCACCAATACTCCTAGCAAAGTCAATAGTCAAAGTCAAGCTTTTGCAACTTCTGAAGTCCAGTCAAAGCCCGGTCAAGCTTTTGCCAGCGACAGTGGACACAGAAAATGACAAAAGAGGAAGAACAACAGAAGAAGACTAAGGGTAACAATACTCTCCTAAGGGTGACAAATGAAACTTCAGCGGTGACAAAGAGATATATAAGGGTGACAAATGGATTTAAGACGACGATTCCAGCTTTGAGTGTGAAAAGAGTCGAAGGCGACGGCTTCAGCAAATAAGGCAAACAAATATCTTCATAGGACTGACAAATATGGGTTAAGGCCGATAAATAGAACATTAAGGGTGAGAAATGCTATGCATGACTTTGCATAACTACATAATTACATGACATGCATGACTCTTGACTATAAACTCCTATGATTGGTCTTCTCTGACCCTGCCTCTTTGACTGTTTCAGCTCTGACATCTTTGACTTTTTCTTTGACTCTGTATGACTCTGACTCATTTTCTTCTCCCCCTTTGCCATCAGCAAAAAAAATGAGGGGTTCTGTGACAGCATCCCTGATTATCACTCTCCAAGTGTGTCATCAGTATGAGTGGACACATCTTGTGTAGGAGGACCGTGAGGAGGGAGTGTAGCATGCTAAAGTGAGGCCAGTAGTTCTTCTGCATTCTGATTGACCCTTTGACCAACTGTTCTGAGGTTTCTGTCAGTGGAGAAATGCCTTTCAAGTAGAGCTTCATGAAACAACTCTATTTTAGCGCTGAGCACAGTTGTTTGATGATGGATGATATCAGCAATATGGGTTAGTTGTGCATCATACTGAGTAGCCTCGATAGGAAGTTGACAGGATGACTCTAGAGCCATACCAGGTGACCATCTGTCTCCTTGGTCATCAAAAGCTGGCTGAGGGTAATGATCCTTGAATACTTCAACCATGTATTTAATGTCATCTATAATCATCTGTAATTGGTCTGTCATATGATCATAATTCCTGACAAGATGATTGTGAAAATATTCTGCAGTGGTGAATAACTTATCATCGTGATGGTTGAATCTATCAGTCAACCTACCAATCTGATTTCCAGCAACTCCAAGAACTCCTTGAATATCTTAGACTAGTTTGTGAAAATTCCTGTTGGCACAAGTCCCGTCTTTGTTGATTTCAACAATTCTACTGTTCACTTCCATCCTAAGATGAGTCAATTTCTGATCATTTTTTTGACATTTCTCTCATTCCAGAGTTTACTTCTCCTCTGAACTGAATCATCTGATGCTCAAAGTAGTTTGACTATTCTTTCAATGTAGAATGTAGCATCCCAAATTGTGCAGATATGAAACGAAAGAGAGTGCCTGTCTCTTGAACAGATGATGTAGAAGATCGAGAGGTTTGAGGATCTGCAGCTACAGCTTGTCTCGCAGGATGGATGTTCTGCAGTTGGTGTTCTGGTGATGCTTGAGGTTCTTGATGATCCAGTTGAACCTCAGCCATTTCTTGTTGAATTTCTCGTTGATGCTCCTATTCTGGCAGCTGCTGCTCTAACTGCTGCTGTTGCTGTTCTAGCGCTTGCTGCTGTAGTGGAAACTCTAATTGCTGCTGCGGTTCTGCTTGTTGTTGCTGTTCTTGTTCTTGCTGCTGCTGTTGCATTTGCTCAACCTGCCGCTCCATCTGTTGAGCTTGTTCTTCAGGTTGATCAAGTTGTTGTTCTGGCTACTCAGGCTGATGTTGAGACTGCTCAACCACTTGTGGTGGATTATCCCCAGATAATTACCTTAAAATCTTACATATGACCTTTTTAAATTTCATATACTTTTCAACAAAATCCATTGTATAGATATTTGACGTGGGGATTTCCTTGAATTTTTCATTTTTCAACGGAATCTTTATTCTCTTGAATAATGCAGTCAACTGCGCTGCATATGGTAAATGTCTTCCAGCATTCTTATAGAAACCCATTATCTGAATCATCAGGTCTGGCAAATAGACCTTGATGTTCTTGAACATGCAGTGGAATAGGAATCTTTGGGTCACAGTTAACTGACCCCGACCACCACCTTGAGGTGTTACGATTGTAGTAAAAATGTGGTGTAGCAACCTTTGTAGGGGAGGAAACCAATTGGTGTTGAAGCTGGTGATGTAGGTTTGATTTTCATCCTGAGGATTGCTGGGTAAACCAGTCATAATTGAATATGCTTCAAATTTATCATAGACAAAACCAACTTCTTCAGCTCCACCCTTTGGAATTCTAAGAGCTTCATGCAATAGATGCTTGGTGATCTCAATTTCAACTCCTCTAACATGAGCCCAAAACTTTGGAATGCTAGCATCATATTTCAGGTTTCCATAGAATTCAGTCACCAACTTGGGATAATAGATTTTATGCTTACTGACAAACTTCTTCCATCCTTGAAATTCAATCATCTCCATTAATTCAGGAAAATTTTCAAGCAGTTGGTGGTCATCTATATCAATGTACCTTGGAAACAAAATTTGCACTGCTTCACTTGGTTCGTCACCTTCATCTCTGAGCTCTATCCTTTTTAAACTCTTCTTAACTCTTTTCTGAGTTGCCCCTCTTTTTCTGACAGGTGAATCTGACTCTCGGTCCTTCCTTTTTGTCACCTTTGTTGACTCCGACTGATGAGATCCACTGGCAGATGCATCTCGGTCATGAGATCACTTGGATTGAGATTCCTTTCGTCGGGATACATCAGCCACAGGCTATTTCTCTGAGACTGTCTACTTTCCTCTTCTTCTTGTAGTTGGCGAAGACATTAAAGTAGACGAGAGGCCGGAGAGAGATACTGTAGGAGATAGGGTAACTGTAAAACAAGGAGAGGTGGGTTTTTGACTTTAACAGGATGATAGAGAGATGGAGGGAAACCTATGGTGCATCGAGGTATGAAGGTGATGCTCAGACTTAGGGTTTTCAGGGCGTTACGGAGAAGGATGATGATGCACCGAGGCAGAGAGAGCTTGGCTGAGGTTGAAAGAAGCAGACGATAATAAAAGCTTAGAAGTGAGAGATAGTCGAGAAATCAGGGTCCGCTTTATTTACCAATTTAATAGGGTAAATTACCAAAATGTCTTTCCTTAAGAGTTAACCTTCGAAACTCTTATAAAATATGCTTCATGAGATATTGCAATAGGTACTCAAAGAATCTAGACTCATGCATATTCATGAGGACAAGCAAAAAGGTGTGAATGAATACATTAAACTATTCAGATGCGTCGATGCATCAAGTAGGTGCATCGACCTATCTATCCAATCATGATGAACAGCTGCAACAAGACAACACAATTAGTGGCATAAGGGTGACAAATGTGGAAACAACAGTGAAAATTTTCAAGGCAGTGGCGACAAATAGAGCGCTAAGGGTGAAAATTGAGTTAGCGTGACGGCTTCAGTGTAACAGGGAAAATGCTAAGGCAACGACTATCAGCCGTAAGGGTGACAAATAGATGATAAGTCTGACAAATAGCCATTAAGGGTATAAAATGGGTTCGCAAGGGTGAAAAATAAAAAATTATGGAAACCTTACGCTGAAGCTGAGATTCGAACCCGGAGAAACCCGTTCAAATGGCGGAACACTTAACTAAATGAGATAACATATGATTTGAATTAGTTTATTCCATTATATATATATATATTATAGTTTTCTGTATCGGTACGCAACGGTACCGTGCCGTCCCGAGCCGTGGCCAGGACGGCCACACCTGCCCCGAATGATGTGCACGTGACTCAAGGAGGTTGGCACAAGATCGGAGATCTTCCACGTGGCATTCCCCGCGAGGAGCCCTAGCTCCCGAAAAATCAATATAGACGTGTCGGTAAAATCACAACACATGAGTTTGAGGGGGCACGGAACAATAAGGAAATGGTCAACATGCATGTGACCGATACGGCTCTGAATACCTTTTCACACCCCGACGTGGGGCTTTCAAGGCTTTTCAACACACTCTCTCTTCTTTTTATAGGAATCAACTTATATCAGCCGTGCAGCCCCATTACTTGCGATTAATTATTAAATGTTTTCCCCTCTTAACGTTGTGACCTTATTTATGGCACGGCGGGTCTCCAGTCCCGACCCGATGCCCACCATCGTCCGCTTAGTCAGAAGGAGCACACCTTGGGTTAGTCCAGACCATCCCAGTATTGGAACCTGAACACATTGTCACACACGTGACTGGCACGCCCTCACACGATGAAACCGATAAAAGATACAATAATATTTTATTATTATTCTGATTGCTTCCAACATGCCCTCATGAGGAGCCCTATGTCCCGAAAAATCATTATAGACGTGTCGGTAAAATCACAACACATGAGTTTAAGGGGGCACAGAACAATAAGGAAATGGTCAACATGCATGTGACCGATACGGCTCTGAATACCTTTTCGCACTCTGACGTGGGGCTTTCAAAGCTTTCCAACACGCTGTCTTTTCTTTTTATAGGAATCGACTTATATCGGCCATGCAGCCCCATTGCTTGGCGATTAAATATCTAACGTTTTCCCCTCTTAACGCCGTGACCTTATTTATGGCACGGCGGGTCTCCAGTCCCGACCCGATGTCCACCATCGTCTGTGTAGTCAGAAGGAGCACACCTTGGGTTAGTCCAGACCATCCCAGTCTTGGAACCAGAACACATTGTCACACACGTGACTGGCACACCCTCACACGATGAAACTGATAAAAGATACAATGATATTTTATTATTATCCTGAGTGCTTCCAACATGCCCCCGCGAGGAGCCCTAGCTCCCGAAAAATCATTATACACGTGTCGGTAAGATCACAACACATGAGTTTGAGGGGGCATGAAACAATAAGGAAATGGTCAACATGCATGTGACCGATACGACTCTGAATACCTTTTCGCACCCCGACGTGGGGCTTTCAAGGCTTTTCAACACGCTCTCTCTTCTTTTTATAGGAATCGACTTATATCGGCCATGCAGCCCCATTGCTTGGCGATTAATTATCAAACATTTTCCCCTCTTAACGTTGTGACCTTATTTATGGCACGGCGGGTCTCCAGTCCCGACCCGATGCCCACCATCATCTACTTAGTCACAAGGAGCACACCTTGGGTTAGTCCATACCATCCTAGTCTTGGAACCTGAACATATTGTCACACACGTTACTGGCACGCCCTCACACGATGAAACCGATAAAAGATACAATGATATTTTATTATTATCCTAAGTGCTTCCAACATTCCCCCACGAGGAGCCCTAGCTCCCCATCGTCTGTGCCGCTGCTCTCTCCCACTCTAACATTCATGGGTTTTGGAGGGTTTCCGTGCATGGGTCCCATGTTTCGTTTCATAAAAAAAGTTAAAAATTTCTAAATTACAGATCTTCGGATCTCTAAATAATAAATAATATATTTTTTTAGATGTAATGATATTTTATATTGAGAGAGATTTTATCCTATTGGAAGGAATGAATGAATGAGAAAAAATCACGAATGAATGAATGAAAACATGGCGCCAAATGAAAAAATGGCAGCAAATAAAAAGAGACAAGAATTAGAAAAAAACGTCCCCTCTCCTCCTTAGTCCTTCCCCCTTCCTCCTCCTCTCGATCTCCCTTTCCTCTCTCACGATCGCACCCCCCTCTCAATCTCTCACCGGCGGGCAGTGGAGTGGCGAGGGCGAGCGGGCGCGGCGGAGCTACCCAGGGACGCCGGTGAGGGGTGAGCGGAGGCGGCACCGGTAGTGAGGGCACAGTAGCGAAGGTGAGCTCCGACAGTGGCGGCGGTCAAATTCTTTCCGGCAGACACCCCCTCACCGCAAGTATTCCCCTCTCTCCCTCTCCCGTTGGCCCCCCTCCCCGTCCCTGCTCTCGCCCTCTCTCACTCTCACACATACAAACACAGGGAGGGGGAGGGGCTCGGTTGCCAGCAAAACTAAAACCAGTTGGTGCAAAATATCCTGATGTTAAGATTTTACATTCTCAGTTGCCAGCAAATGGGTCCTTCCCTTTTGGATTCACCACATGACAATCCTATTCTCGTGGATACTTTGGCAGATTCTGTTATCCATATTACCATGACTGAGTTGAAACATCATGACCCTTTTACTGTGGCGACGAAGGATTTTGGAGATAAGGCTCGTTAAAGAGAGACTGATGCAATTGTTGAAATATTTGAGGATGGAAAACCAGTAAACATTGTGCAACTCGAGGGCCATACCAAGAGTGGGCTCTGCAAATGCATGATCAATAGGACGAAGAAATAGATGGCGGTGAGGACGAACCTGTCCTTGTTGATTGTCCATCCAATAAAAAAAGGGGCTTGGAATTTCATCTGACGTTGTAAGAGTACACCATGTGATAAGAAGAAAAGGTTCGTCTTGAAGATTAGACATGGAGGTTAAAATTCTCAAAGGAGCAGTTGGTTTTCTTAAAGGTAATATGTACTCAAGAGTTGCATAGAGATTACTTTTCAGAAAACCAACTGCTCCTTTGAGAATTTTAACCTTCATGTCTGATCTCCAAGACGAACCTTTTCTCCTTATCACATGGTGTACTCTTACAACATTAGATGAAATTCCAAGCCCCTTTTTATTGGGAGGGTGGGAAGAGGGATGTGGATATAAATGTGTGTGCGTAAATGTGGATATGACCCTTTTTTTTATTTTTGCTCATTCAAGACTTTTGTTATGATATATGTGATTAGTATGCTTGGATGTGAATTAAATTTGTAGATAGGTGTGGATGCCGATATGTGAGAAAATGTGTATGTGAATGTGAGTATTTCACTAGATTTTTTCTAGAAGATGATGTCGATGTCAACGTGGGTGTGTGAATATGGAAGTGAAAGTGGATGTGGATATGTATATGGATGTATATGTGACCAAATAGGATGTACAAATGTGGAAAATAGTCAATATTTAGGGGAGATGTTGTCAATATTTTCTTAGAAGTAGTGATAAGATATATTGATATGATTTTTTAATTTGTTAGGTAAATATGGCTAGAAATGATCGTTCATGGATGAATCGTAGAATAGTTGATGGAGTGGTGTCAGAGGAGTTTAAGGATGGAGTTGATAGTTTTATTCAGTTTGTATTGGGGCATCCAACAGTAGTGGACCAGCGTGGTAACATCCGATGTCCTTGTTTACTTTGTAAAAACAAGAGATTTCTTTCGCTATGGGATGTGCAAGTTCATTTATATAGGAAAGGGTTCACGAAAGGTTATATGAATTGGGTGTGTCATGGTGAGGACTTCTGGTCGTATGAGCCCGGCAATGTTGCAGGCACAAGTACCTATGCAGACATGGTAATTGTAGAGCCCCAAAATTTATAAAAGTAATTTCTAGATATTTAAATAATATTCTGGAATTAATTGGGCTAAATAATCAATATAAGGCCAAAATTGTGTTAATCAATTAACCCAACCTACTTAATTGAAGTCCAAAAAGGTTTAGGACCTAGACCATTAGGTTTGGCCCATATTCTAGAAGGTATTTAAGCCTATCCATGGATATTAAGGATAAATACTAATAATATAAGATAATGATTTAGATAATTAACAAAAGAGTTTTTATAAATTGAAACTCTAAGCTTCGATGACTGTAACGGTCTATCGTAAGACCGCCACATCCATGTAACGCATGGGCACTCGACCGTTATATTCATGTTAGTTCCGTAAGTGAAGGAACTCATGAAAAGATTGGAACTTGATGTTTCTATTCACTATGGATCGACTTGGGAAGGATTGTAAAAACTCTAAGGACTCTTAGAGATTAGGATTTGATGAAATAAGGACTCTAAACTCGATCTAATCCTCAAACCCTAGCCTAAACTCTATAAATAGGGCATAGTTCTAAACTGTGCGACCCTTACTTTTTGGGCGTAAGGAAGCAAGGTAAGGAGTCATTATCTCAGGTAAGTTCTTTAGAGGTAATTGTTTACAATACTTTAGACTAGGGTGAAAAAGTCACAAGAGAAGGAAGGGATCTAGGGCAAGGTTCTCAACCAAATTCAGAAACTACAGTCTAAGTAAGAGATAGGTTATCTCATGAACGGTAAAAACAGCATGATAGGACTAAAAGCCCTCTGGTTTGATTGAATTCCATGCATTATAGAGCATTGATTTCATGTTTTATTTGTTCTATGCACATCATGCACCTCTTAGCCAAATTAAGAAATTAAAACATGACTATTCATCTATTCATGATTACCTATGCATGTAGATGGCCTTACTTCGTTAACATGACTAGAAACTCATCATGTTTTGATAAAAGACATGATGTGATTTGATCTCTTAGTCTCTATGATTGTTTTCTATTAACAGATACTGTGACGCATCGCGTAGGACCGTCGCTTTCAAGTAACGGCCCTACTACAGACCGTTACAAACTCTGTAGTATTTGAATTGCACGGATGTTTCTAACGCGCTTTGACAGACGCGTTACATTCAAGTAACGGCTTGATCATGACCGTCACTTTCACTGTGATGCCCCCTCTTAAGATTGTTATATCCTGTGTTTTGTCAACCCTATGACAGAATATAACCTGCCAATCTTATTATAATTAAAGCCTAGTTACCTAAGTTTTAAACCTAATCATGTGATTTTAAGGATATTTGATTATTCATGATAGGTATTGTATGTTTTTTTATCACTTCTACTTAAGTTATGTTAAACCAAATTTTATAGTTTTGTACTATAAAGCATGACTTTTTAACATTGTATTGACGGAGTCTTTATCATGATTTTCACATTGATTATACATATCTCTCTCTGTCAATAGAGTCAATTCTATAAGTACATGGCACATATTCCGGTATGTTGTCATTAGTTCACACTTTGCACTATAGGAACACCATCTTGGACATGAGGACCTCTCTATTGGATATTCCTTCCAATGGACTAGCAAATCATTGTTTCAAGAACTCCGTAATTCTCCGCGAGCCTGGGATTCCCACTAGGATGCCGAGTTGGTTGTACCAATGAAAGCCCATTAATTAGAATACTCTATCGTGGTTTTGATTCTTGAAATGTAACAGCCTTGAACTGGACCGTCTGGATCACGTAACGGCCCAGTGCCAGACCATCAAATTCCTTTGAGTCTATTTTTATCCTTCTGGACTCGGATCACTGTAACGGCCCATTTATGCCGCGTTACATAATGTAACGGCCCAGCAAATGACTGTTACATAGCTTGTTTTTGTTAACCCAAGGTTTGACCAAGGGTTGATATTCCAATGATTCTAGATAAACCTTAATGATCTAGAACTTGTCATATTGTTTAAATTGATCTAAAAGAAATGGAAGTTAAGGAAAATACCGTTATGCTGTCGATTTATTTCTATGAGCATGACATTGTTTAAAGTCTATTTCTTGACTTCTACATTCTTATGTTGAAGCATTCATTCATTGATTTTAGTTATCATGGAATTATTGAAAGTGCTATATTCCTGGCCATACGTTATTGTTATACTGCGTGGAAGTAGCTCACTCTTGATCACTCTATCTTACATGGTTATCTTGTTTCTATTGATTTGATCGTATGATTGATTCGCATTCGCATGATTTTACCTTATTTCATTAGAGCTAAAATGATAATTACTTAAATCGTGCCTTCATGTTGATGTGGAGATACCTACTGGGCAAGTGTGCTCATGACCTATTTTTTTCCAATGTTTTTCATGAGATGGAAATAGTTCGGATTCGGATTCGGATTCGGGCTATACTAGTAGCGGGTCCGGAAGCGAGTGAAAGTGTTATAAAGATGAGAGTGAAGACTTAGAAAGTTAAAGTGTCTAGATTGAGTCAATGTAATTTTCCTATTTCTTGCGTCTAGTAGAATGGAAATCAAATTAGTGATTGTATCTTGAATATTAAGCATTATAAAATAAAGTTGAAGTTTGATTAAAATCTTGTGCAATTGTATTTACTTGTGTGATTGTCTTGCGCTCTGATTGATTCTTGCTTGCAAGAGGCTTACCATGCCGGCTGTTCGCGCTCCCTGAGCGAGTCTTCCGCTGTAATAAAGGCTCGGGGCGTGACAGTTAAGTTGGTATCAGAGCTTAAGTCTCAGGACTTAAGGAAAAGAGTCATGTCATAGGATAAGTCCAAGGTTAAGGACCCATACCTATGAACTAAGGAAACATTCCACACCCATGTGAGGATTGGGTAGAACCCGGGATAAGATACCTAATTAGTTTAAGAATTATTTTGCTTATTCCAATATTTATGAGAAATAACAAGTTGTTATTTTTTCTCAGGTACCTTATTATTCTTATCTTGGCCCATCGCGTAGATTGGGACGGTATGCAACAAACTGTTGCCAGCCTCACCCAGGCACTACAAACTATAGCACAAGGTGGTGCGGGGGCAAGGGCAGGAGACCTTCATCGCAATTTCGGAGTTTAAATCCTCTGCGTTTCTATGGATCTTCCAATCCAGACGAAGCAGAAAATTGGATCGATGAGATGAATAGGATATTTGATGTTATTCAATGCACTGATCAGGAGAAAGTCCGTCTAGCTACGTTCCAATTAAACAAGGATGCTCGCACTTGGTGGAAATCGGTTCCGGCACCTGTTTCTATAGCCCCTTACAGGATGTCCCCCACAGAACTCAAGGAATTAAAGAAGCAATTACAGGAACTTCTAGACAAGGGTTTTATCAGACCAAGCACATCCCCTTGGGGTGCGCCGGTTCTATTTGTCAAGAAGAAGGATGGTTCTCTCAGGTTATGTATTGACTACCGGCGATTGAATCAACTTACAATCAAGAACAAATACCCATTGCCGCGTATTGATGAGCTCTTCGATCAGCTTTTGGGAGCAGAATATTTTTCTAAGATTGACCTAAGATCAGGTTATCATCAGCTTAGAATCAAAGAAGAGGACATTTACAAATCGGATTTTCGAAGTCGTTATGGCCACTATGAATTCGTGGTAATGCCGTTTGGGTTAACTAATGCCCCAGCAGCATTCATGCAACTTATGAACAGTGTCTTCCAGCCATATTTAGATCAGTTCATCATCATCTTCATCGATGATATCCTGATATACTCCAAGACAAAAGAAGAACATGAAGAACATCTAAGGATAGCCTTGCAAACACTTAGAGAACACAAGTTATATGCCAAACTCAATAATTGTGAATTATGGCTCAAGGAAGTCTCATTCCTTGGCCACATCATTTCAAAAGAAGGTATTGTTGTGGATCCTTCAAAGGTAGAAGCTGTCAGAGATTGGAGCCGACCAACGACTATATCTGAAGTTAGAAGCTTTTTGGGTCTAGCAGGTTATTATAGAAGATTCATAAAGGACTTTTCAAAGATCGCGGTTCCTTTAACTAGACTTACCAGAAAAGAAAATCCTTTTATCTGGTCAAAGGACTGTGAAAAGAGTTTCCAAAGTCTTAAGAATCATCTTACAACAGCCCCTGTTTTGTCACTACCAATAGAGGGTGCTGGATTTGAAGTATATACGGATGCATCTGGAATTGGCTTAGGGTGTGTCCTTATGCAAGATGGAAATGTGATTTGCTATTCTTCAAGACAATTGAAACGTCACGAAGAAAATTATCCTATACATGATTTAGAATTGGCAGCAATTATCTTCGCCTTAAAAATTTGGCGTCATTATCTTTATGGAGAAAAGTTCACGATCTACACAGATCACAAGAGTTTGAAATATTTATTTTCTCAAAAAGAGCTTAACATGAGACAGAGGAGATGGTTGGAATATCTTAAAGACTTCGATTTCACTATTCAATATCATCCTAGCAAGGCGAATACTGTAGCAGATGCACTTAACAGAAAATCAATTGGTATGTTATCAAGTCTCATGATTAGTATGACTTACCTTGTTCCTCAATTTGCTCAATTGAATCTAGATGTTGACATTAAGGGAGATAATTGTTTCATGGCAAATATCCGAGCTCAACCAACATTGATTGAGGATTTGGCCAAGTTACAAGAGGATGACTCAATTTTACTGGAAATTAAGGCCAATATTGAACAAAGACCGGATTTTTCTATATCCGAAGATGGAAGAATACTATTCAAGGGCCGAATGTGTATACCCGATCATGAAGATACAAAGAAATTGATCTTAGAGGAAGCACATAAATCAAAGTATACCATTCATCCAGGAGGTACAAAAATGTATCAGGATCTCAAAAGAAACTTTTGGTGGCCCAATATGAAGAGGGAAGTAGCTGACTTCGTATCTCGGTGTCTCACATGTCAACAAGTGAAGGCGGAACATTTCAGACCCGCAGGTAAATTACATCCCTTAAGTATCCCGGAATGGAAATGGGAAAGCATAGGAATGGATTTCATTATGGGACTACCTAAGACAAGAGGTGGACACGATGGAATATGGGTAATTATAGACCGATTGACTAAATCTGCACATTTCATACCAATAAAAAGTAAATGGTCTGTAGATATTCTAGCAGCACTATACATAAAAGAAATTATCAAGTTACATGGAGTCCCTGTCGCTATTGTATCAGATAGAGATCCCTGATTCACATCACAATTCTGGAAGAGCCTACAACATTCACTTGGGACTAGATTGAATTTTAGCACCGCTTTCCATCCACAAACTGATGGTCAAACAGAAAGGACAAATCAAGTGGTAGAAGATATGCTCAGGGCTTGTGTCATTGATTTTGGAGGAAGTTGGCATGATCACTTGCCTTTGGGAGAATTTACATATAACAACAGCTATCAAGCAAGCATACAAATGGCACCTTTTGAAGCTCTATATGGGAAAAGTTGTCGATCACCAATATGTTGGAATGAAATAGGGGAAAGGCAATTTCTAGGCCCCGATTTAATCAGAGATTCTAAAGAGAAAATCAAGCTCATTCAAGAAAGGATGAAAATGGCACAAGATAGGCAGAAATCTTATGCTAACAATCGAAGGCGCGACTTGGAATTTCAAGTAGGAGAACATGTATATCTAAAGGTTTCTCCGGATCGTGGTATTTGAAGATTTGGCATTAAAGGAAAGCTAACTCCAAGATTTATCGGTCCATTTGAAATCCTCGAAAGGATCGGCGAAGTGACTTATAAATTGGCTTTGCCACCACAGTTAGCAGGAGTTCATGACATATTTCACGTCTCGATGCTGAAGAAGTGTGTGTATGATCCAGATCACATTATCACCTATGACAATCTGGAGATTCAGAAGGACTTGACATACGAACAAACGCCAATGAAGATTTTGGAACGAGAAGTACGTCAACTCAGAAATAAGGTCATTCCTATGGTTAAGATTCAATGAAATAAAGCTTGGCCTTATGAAGCAACATGGGAAATCGAATCAGCTATGAAGAAAAGATTTCCGGAATTATTTAATTGTAAGTACACCCTCCTCAATCCAAAAATTGAATTTGGGGACCAAATTCTTCTAAGTGGGGGAGGGTGTAGAGCCCCAAAATTTATAAAAGTAATTTCTAGATATTTAAATAATATTCTGGCATTAATTGGGCTAAATAATCAATATAAGGCCAAAATTGTGTTAATCAATTAACCCAACCCACTTAATTGAAGTCCAAAAGGGTTTAGGACCTAGACCATTAGGTTTGGCCCATATTCTAGAAGGTATTTAAGCCTATCCACGGATATTAAGGATAAATACTAATAATATAAGATAATAATTTAGATAATTAACAAAAGAGTTTTTATAAATTGAAACTCTAAGCTACGATGACAGTAACAGTCTATCGTAAGACCGCCACATCCATGTAACGCATGGGCACTCGACCGTTACATTCCTGTTAGTTCCGTAAGTGAAGGAACTCATGAAAAGATTGGAACTTGATGTTCCTATCCACTATGGATCGACTTGGGAAGGATTGTAAAAACTCTAAGGACTTTTAGAGATTAGCATTTGATGAAATAAGGACTCTAAACTCGATATAATCCTCAAAACCTAGCCTAAACTCTATAAATAGGGCATAGTTCTGAACTGTGCGACCCTTACTTTTTGGGCGTAAGGAAGCAAGGTAAGGAGTCATTATCTCAGGTAAGTTCTTTAGAGGTAATGGTTTACAATACTTTAGACTAACTCCCCTCCGAATTTCACATCTTTAGGTCAAGAGGGCGTGGAGTTAGAGCCTAAAGAAGTTGCTGAAAAAGTCACAAGAGAAGGAAGGGATCTAGGGCAAGGTTCTCAACCAAATTTAGAAACTACAGTCTAAGTAAGAGGTAGGTTATCTCATGAACGGCAAAAACAGCATGATAGGACTAAAAGCCCTCTGGTTTGATTGAATTCCATGCATTATAGAGCATTGATTTCATGTTTTATTTGTTCTATGCACATCATGCACCTCTTAGCCAAATTAAGAAATTAAAACATGACTATTCATCTATTCATGATTACCTATGCATATAGATGGCCTTACTTCGTTAACATGACTAGAAACTCATCATGTTTTGATAAAAGACATGATGTGATTTGATCTCTTAGTCTCTATGATTATTTTCTGTTAACAGATACTGTAACGCATTAGCATAGGACCGTCGCTTTCAAGTAACGGCCCTACTACAGACCGTTACAAACTCTGTAGTATTTGAATTGCACGGATGTTTCTAACGCGCTTTGACAGACGCGTTACATTCAAGTAACGGCTTGATCATGACCGTCACTTTCATTGTGACGCCTCCTCTTAAGACCGTTATATCCTGTGTTCTGTCAACCCTATGACAGAATATAACCTGCCAATCTTATTATAATTAAAGCCTAGTTACCTAAGTTTTAAACCTAATCATGTGATTTTAAGGATATTTGATTATTCATGATAGGTATTGCATGTTTTTTTATCACTTCTACTTAAGTTATGTTAAACCAAATTTTATAGTTTTGTACTATAAAGCATGACTTTTTAACATTGTATTGATGGAGTCTTTATCATGATTTTCACATTGATTATACATATCTCTCTCTATCAATAGAGTCAATTCTATAAGTACATGGCACATATTCCGGTATGTTGTCATTAGTTCACACTTTGCACTATAGGAACACCATCTTGGACATGAGGACCTCTCTATTGGAAATTCCTTCCAATGGACTAGGAAATCATTGTTTCAAGACCTCCGTAATTCTCCGCGAGCCTGGGATTCCCACTAGGACGCCGAGTTGGTTGTACCAATGAAAGCCCATTAATTAGAACACTCTATCGTGGTTTTGATTCTTGAAATGTAACGGCCTTGAACTGGACCGTCAGGATCACGTAACGGCCCAGTGCCAGACCGTCACATTCCTTTGAGTCTATTTTTATCCTTCTGGACTCGGATCACTGTAACGGCCCATTTATTGCGCGTTACATAATGTAACGGCCCAGCAAATGACCGTTACATAGCTTGTTTTTGTTAACCCAAGGTTTGACCAAGGGTTGATATTCCAATGATTCTAGATAAACCTTAATGATCTAGAACTTGTCATATGGTTTAAATTGATCTAAAAGAAATGGAAGTTAAGGAAAATACTGTTATGCTATCGATTTATTTCTATGAGCATGACATTGTTTAAAGTCTATTTCTTGACTCTTACATTCTTATGTTGAAGCATTCATTCATTGATTTTAGTTATCATGGAATTATTGAAAGTGCTATATTCCTGGCCATACGTTATTGTTATACTGCGTGGAAGTAGCTTAATTTATAACTGAAGATGCGATCGAGCACTGATTGTGTTCAAGGGCTCTATGCTAGTCCCCTCGGCTGATTGCCGGAAACATACTATTTTATAAACCATGGGGTATGATGCTACTGGCGTCGCATTGCGCTGGGAGTACTATTTCTATAAATAAGTGAAGATCCACGGCACAACCTGACATTCTTTCTTGATATTCCGCAGAAATTCACGAAGCACTTGCTCTTAAGCATAAGATGCTAAAGTGAGGAATACGTGGCTTGCTAGTACATTCTCGATATATTCTTGTTCATGGAAGGCCAACATCATGTTCTTGTTATATTATTGCTAGCTCACTCTTGATCACTCTATCTTACATGGTTATCTTATTTCTATTGATTTGATCGTATGATTGATTCGCATTCTCATGATTTTACCTTATTTCTTTAGAGCTAAAATGATAATTACTTAAATAGTGCCTTCATGTTGATGCGAAGATACCTACTAGGCAAGTGTGCTCATGACCTATTTTTTTCCAATATTTTTCAGGAGATGGAAATAGTTCGGATTCGGATTCGGGCTATACTAGTAGCGGGTCCGGAAGCGAGTGAAAGCGTTATAAAGATGAGAGTGAAGACTTAGGAAGTTAAAGTCTAGATTGAGTCAATGTAATTTTCCTATTTCTTGCGTCTAGTAGAATGGAAATCAAATTAGTGATTGTATCTTGAATATTAAGCATTATGAAATAAAGTTGAAGTTTGATTAAAATCTTGTGCAATTGCATTTACTTGTGTGATTGTCTTGCGCTCTGATTGATTCTTGCTTGCAAGAGGCTTACCATGCCGGCTGTTTGCGCTCCCCGAGCGAGTCTTCCGCTGTAATAAAGGCTCGGGGCGTGACAGTAATCGATGTTGCTGGCCCTAACTTTAATGTACAAGGGGAACACGTGTACAACGAAGAACCACCAAACAAGATGGCTGAAAGATTTTATCAGTTACTTCGAGATGCTGATGAGCCGTTGTGGGATGGTTGTGAAGAGTATGAATCTAGTGAGAATGAGGAAGATGACGAACATGACAATGAGTTTGATATATCTTCAACATCTGAAGATGAAATAGATACTGATTGAATATTTTGTAAGAAATTTAACATATATGCACTTCTTATCATTATTACTTACCACCTCTCCTCGTAATTAGTTGTGGACTAATATGCACTACTTTAATTGTTGTCAATAATTAGATGGTTTGAGGTCGTACCGGATCTTCGAGGTGAGGTTGTTCCGAGAGGGGTTCTACTGGTTTGTTTATTTAAATTCTTAGATAAATGAGTAGTGAATATGCACTTTGTTTTGGTAATGATATTTTATGTCCCTATACTAGGTACACAGATTACACCGCCCCCACCACCTGCTGCGAGTATGTTTATTTAAATTCTTAGATAAATGAGTAGTGAATATGTATTTTATTTTGCTCACGATATTTTGTCTCCGCACCAGGTACACTGTCACGCCCCGACGCGGAATATCGGGACTGGCAGTAGAAACAAGTAATAATAATATGTTGATTTACAGACGTGATATGCTAATGTTAATGCCAACACAACACCATTAACATAAAATCATTTCCATTCATTAACTAATAACTAAATCATCCATGTTCCAAACTACAAAAACTCACTAACCATCTTTTGACAACATCCACTTAACACTATTACATTTGCTGAATTCAAATTTACAACTCTTCCAAAACACTCTAAAACACAAGTAGACTCCACAACTAGAGCTAGCTTCACAGGCTTCTAACTGGTTCACTCCACGGTCGTCACTCTTGTCTGTCCCCATCAGCCTGTGAGTCCTCACCTGAGCTACCTGAAAAGGGGGAACAACTAGGTGAGCGAACGCTCAGTAGGAAATAACAAGCAAGTTTAAGTAATTAACCATTTAATTGCATTAAAGAACAAAAAGAAATGACGACGTGGTAGAAAGACATAAGTAGAAGAAATACAAGATCATGAATATAGTGAAACTGGAAATTTGGCCAACAAGCAAGATTTAACCAAGTCAAGATAATTTCAAGTAAGAGATTATTGTCATAGACATCACGCTAGTCATGCACTCGGTGCAATGCCTCACCATGTCATTCAAACTCCCCGGGGCACAAGTACTTTTCGGGCGCTCCTCCTAGTACCAGACCGGGCCCTTATGATGCGTTGGCATTGATTTGTTGGATCCAAGATCCCAAGTTATGTCTAGACATCAATCAAGTTAAATGGCCAAAATTTCACGATATAGAACTTACCTCAAAAAGTTTCAAGGGTAAGTTGAAGTCGACATTATGTCCAGAAAGTTCAAGTTATCAAGAACCAATCAGGTCCATGTATTCTAACACAAAAACCACGAAAATCATTTCTGGGATATAAGCGGTCTATATTGGGCCGCTCAAAACATGCACGGTCTAAAATGGCCCGTTCAGGATAGAAATGGGCTGAGGATCAGCCTCACCGAAATCAAGGATACACGGTCCATCCTGGGCCGTGCAATAATTGGACGGTTGATAATGGGCCGCTCAAGACTAGCAGAGCTGGAAGCCAAAGAACAACATAAACGGTCCTTACAGGGCCGCTCAATAGACAGACGGTCCAATAAGATCCGCTCTATAACATGGGCGGCTCTCATCGGTCCGTTCAACTGAATCAACTAGAAGTCTACCCAAACGGGCTCCGGGCTACCGTAAGTGGGGCAGAACTGAACCAAGGTCCATCCCACTCTCCACTGGCCAACCTAGGGCTTATTGGGTCGATCCAAACATGATTTGGTCGAAGATAGAACAAGGTTAATCGACCAATGTAAGGGGCACTTGGCCAGAGTTGCACGGTTCTTAATGAGCCGCCCACTGAGACAGACGGTACATTTTGGGCCGCACAATCCTCAGGCGGTCCAAGTTGAGCCGTGACTCACAACACGATAATCCAAGCGGTTCGATCATGTACAAAGGTTTAGGTCTTGGTGGTACAACCTGCCCGGCGTCCTAGTGGGAATCCCAGGCTCGCGGGGGCTTATGGAGGTCCTGTAATGAAGGTCCTAGTCCGACGGAAGGAATATCCGGTGGAGAGTCCCAACCATTACAAGGAAATAGAGCTAATAAAACAATGGAAACCAGTGTGGCGGTCAGCCAATCCTACTAGAGTAGAACGACTGTCAAACAATCCTAATATCATTTAAGATGTCATGTTTGAATTTAACATAGTGAAATAACTAAGGCCATGATGAAACAAGATCAAGAGAAAAAAATTTATTAAAATTTGAGATTATTTACTTCAATATTTTCCAGTTATCATGTGGTTGCTAACTTATCAATGAACCATCAATTTATTAAGATAAATCATACCAAAACAATTCTGAAGGGTTGAGCGGTTCTATCAGAGCCGCTCATAAGCCTCGGCAGTCGCACGACAGGCCGTTCATCCCTTTTAGGTCCGAAGGCCTACTAGGGTTGAGCGGTCTATAATGTGCCACTGGGGAACATTGCACAGTCTGGGACTAGCCGCATAAATAAGGGTGGTCGAGGTCATGCCGCGCTTCCCAGAAACATTCACAAATCATAAACGTAATGAACAGTCAATACCATGCTGCCTATCTAAGTTGGACGGTCGATCGTGAGGCCGTGCAAGTTAGAAACAATCAAGCCCCCTTTTCGCCCTGCCCATCTCCGGCAAGTTGGCTAGGGTTACAATAAAAGATAAAATTTTCTAAATACAACACATGAAAATTGGGGCTTTTAGATTTAAAAGAGAGAGCACGAAAAACTCTACAAGATAACATACACAATTTAAGATTTTATGCTTGTAATCCCAACTTAAACGACATACAACAGGTATAACCCTAGATGTGACATGCTTCTACTAAACCCTAAAATTTTTGCAGGATACTAAGCAACTTTTAGAACATTTGCATTCAATAGAAAGAGCACTTGATGCTGGTTCTAACCATATATGATACTTAATGTTTTGCTAGTTATAACCTACCTTGATTGAAGGAAGAAGGAAGAAGAAGGGACGACGACGCGTTAAGGACACCCCGCCGGAGATCGCCAGAATTCTCCCTCCACCTAAGTTCTCAGCCGCCACAACACCCAAATGAAAATAGGGTTCCTATGGGTCAGTTTTATAGGTCACACAAGGTCTAGAGCATTCTATTTGCGGAGATAGAGTCCAATCAAGTTGGACGTGCGTGAACCGCGTGGATAGGGTTAGCCACCGCCTTCTAACCAAAATTCGCTCTCTAGGGTTAGGGTTTCGGGGAGAACTAAGAGCGGAAATGATCCTCTGATCCTAGCCTTTCATTTGGATCCGGTCTCAGCCTAAATGATCGGGTAATGGGTTCAAATTTCACGTTTTAAAGTCCAATTAGGTTAAGTGTGGTTTGAGCTTTAATCAGCTAATTCGGCTTGGTTACAAATTTTATTTGGGCTGGTCACAGAAGACACTATTATTAAACATTTTATCTCCTACAAGATTCTAAATTTTTCCATATTTTTTCAAAATGGTCAAAATTTAACTTATTCTATTTATTAAGGATTGTCTAATTAATTTCTTATAAATTTTCTAGAAATTTTTATTTGTTAATAAATCGGGGTGTTACACCCTCCCCCACTTCAAAGAATTTGGTCTTCCAAATTCACTGCACTTAACACGATGGGGAGTGGAACTCACCTAGAACAAATCGGGATACTACTTTCGCATGGTATCTTCTAACTCCCAAGTAGCTTCTTCAGTTCCACACTGACTCCATTGCAACTTGACCATAGGTATGGACCGGTTCCTGAGTTGCTGCTGCTTACGATCCAAGATTTTAACAGGTCTCTCTTCATAAGTTAGGTCTTCCCTTAACTCCAGATCCGCATGCTAAATGACATGAGTGGGGTCATACACATATTTTCTCAACATTGACACATGAAAGACATTGTGTACTCTAGATAACTGAGGTGGTAGTGCCAGACAGTATGCAACCTCCCCACTCTTTCCAAAATCTCGAATGGACCAACATATCTTGGACTCAGCTTGTCTTGAATGCTAAATCTTCGAATCTCTCTCATAGGAGAAACTTTTAAAAACACATGTTCGCTAACTTGAAATTCCAAGGCTCTCCTTCTGTTATCGGCGGAACTCTTCTATATTGATTGTGCTACTTGCAATCGGTCTCTAATAATACGAATATTCCTTGATGATTCAGAAATAACATCTGGTCCCAGCCACTGCTTCTCGCCTACCTCGTTCCAACATAATGGGGATCGACAGTTTCTTCCATATAAAGCTTCAAATGGAGCCATCTGAATACTAGACTGATAACTATTGTTGTAAGCAAATTCAATCAAGGCCAAGTGATCACTCCAACTGCCTCCAAAATCAATCATGCAGGCTCTCAGCATATCTTCCACTATCTGGTTGGTTCTTTCCGTCTGTCCGTCTATTTGTGGATGAAACGCAGTACTGAAATTCAGAAGAGTTCCCAAAGGCGCTCGGGGCGTGACAGGGTAAGAAACTCGAGACTCTTCCTCCTTTTGAATTTTATGATTAAAACTGCAAGGATGATTTATGAGATGAATGCGTATGCAGGTGAGGGAGTTGGCAGTAGCGCTGAGTGAGGCTACCCGGCAGAGGGAGGAGGCCGAGCGCTTCCGTGTCGAGACAGAGCGGCTCCGTGCAAAGGTAGTAGATGCAACACACCTCCGTGCAGAGATGGAGTGATCCGGTGTTGGGATGGTGGAGGTAGAACGTCTCTGTGCTGAGGCGGCAGAGGTGGACCGATATCGGACCGAGGCAGAGCACGCCCGCATAGAGGCAGCGGAGCTGAGGGGAGAGGTGCGGGAGATGAGAGAGTCCCTGCGACTGATGACCAGGAGGCCGGAGCGCAACGGGAGCTAGAGCGTCACGCACAGTATTGCGTATAGAGACTGCCTCACTGGTTCCTCTGGCCATCGGAGGAATGAGGACGAGGAGCGTCGGTGACGCCGGCGAGAGGAGGGGAGCACAGCCATGGCACCACCGATGAAGAGAAGTGAGGAGACCGGTGATAGCGGGGGTCCAGGAGAGGGACCAGCCTGATGTACTTATGTGACATGTATGCATATACGACTTTAGTGGAATGACATGATTTTTGGCTTTTTTATAGAAATGATGAATGCGTGCATCCTGACACTGACTAACTAACTTAACAATACCTCCTACGACTGACAGCGTGAGGGTACAACATAGGGCAAGAGAGAAGGAGAGGGGAGATCAACTTAGGCGGGACGGGATAAGACAATAGAGAGAAATAGCCCTGGTAAGGCCCCTGAATGAGCTTGGCGGTCCCTCGACAGGCCGCTAAAAGACTGACCAAACCACGACTGGATGGGTGATGAAGACGGTCCACTCGAGACCGCCAAACAGAAAAGACGGTCTCATGTGGACCGCTTCAAAATTGAAACGGTCTAATGGAGACCGTGAACCATGCAGATGGACAACAAGTGTCGGTGATGCTAGAACCGGTCGTGGGACGACCGCCAAGAAAGATCAGCAGTCGCGCGATAGATCGCAGTTCCAGAAACCTGTCTCCTTCGATCGGGACTCTCTTGGAGAGTCCCAATCCGAGGATAGACTCGCCCAAACCGTGCTAAAAGCTATCCTAACCCCAATTGAGCCTATCCTAACTTGATCATAGTGGGTAAAGGCTAAGAACTTGGGCTCTATAAGTAGGGGGACTCTCAAATTCGTAACTCACACCCCTCTTTCTAGCCTTGAAAATTTTAGTGCAACCACACGAATCAACATGAAAATGGGCTCTTGAGGCTAGCACAATGGGGGAGAGCTCCTACAATGGCCCACAACCAGCTAGGAAGGAGCGTGAGGCGCTACAACGGCTGACTTCCATTCCAAATCACCTGAGCACAAATCCCTTGAGAGAGGTAAGTCACATACAATTGCATTCAAATTTGTTAAATTCTTTCCAAATCCTTATATTGATCCTTTTTCCCTTTTTTCTTCTTTCTTTCCATAGCTTCTTCTTGGCCCAAGGCGTTATTCCAACTTGAAATGGGTGGCTCCCATGATTCGTGAACTCCTATTAGGTGTGATCTCCATCCTGAAAGCTTGGCACCTCCATCCACTACTTGTTCTGGCCAAAAATTACCATAAACTCTCACTCGATTGGCATAGTATTTCAGCTCTAGCTGAGATACGGCATCCTCAGACCCACACATTTATATTTTCCACATTTGAAGCTACTATCCTTCTAGAAGAGGTTGAGACATTACTAGTCCTTCCTAGGTCCAAGGTAGGGGATGAGGACTTGGTGTGTCATACAGTTGCCCCTATTGACCCTTCTCTCATCCTAGGGGACTTCTAACCTGGAGAGGGGGATTTCTGTAGCCCAACTAAGAGCGGCCGAACCAGGTCCAACAGGACTAAACGAGGCCCAGCTCATCTAAGTGACCGCTCCGCAGAGCCCACTTAGCATAAAAGCCCAATAAGATCACTCAGGATCAAGCCCTTCCTCGGCGGCCATTAGGCTCGGAAGGCCTGAGCGTCGGTCCGATCGGAGGAAGACCCAAGCCCGACCTATCCCCCTCGTCAGGATAAAGGCTAGCGCCCCGCACCCACTCCGACCGAGCCTCATCCGAGCTATGCTTATCACCTGGAAAGGGTTGGCACTCTTCATGGTTAGGACGACCGACGATTGCTTATCCATGCTGTAGTTGAGAGCCCTTTATGAGAAGGAGTCCACAAAGATAAGGGACCCATGAATCCTCAAGGTTATAAAGAGCCCACGATGAGGACGTAAAGAGCCCACGTTAGGGATGTAAACGCCGCCTGAAACTCCTCAGCTTACGGGACTCATGGGGCCGGCGCACTATTTAAACATGGGGCTCCATCCAATTAAAGGTAAGGCCAACACACGCCTAAAATTCCCTAAGTAGGAACCACTTCACCACACAGGTGTAGAGGGATCTCGTGCATCTAATTCCTCCTCCCTTCATAGCTTCCACCATTGCTCTGCTGACTTAGGCATCGTAGGGTTTTCCCTAGGGAACCATCCCTGGGCCCCCTGATCCATTTACCTTCCTTGCAGTTCACTACTCGGCGATCACCTCCTCCAGCTCAGGACAAGCGCGAGATCACCCCTCTTCATCTGGCGCCGTCTGTGGGAAACGACCAAAGAGCCAGTATGGTGCGAAGAAGTTCAGGGAGGAGGTCCGCCGGCGACAGGGGAAAGGTCATGGTGGCAGCAGGAGAAGGCCCCTTTCATGTCTGACAAAATCCCCCTCCAACGCCAGCACCCCAGTCGACAGACCTGAAGTCCCGCGATCAATGACACCCAAGAGGGGGGTGAATTGGGTGTTTACAAATTTTAAAGAAACTTTTGACTTTTTGCAAAGTATGTGATAAACGTTAATTAGCAATTTGAAAACTGATTAACTAATTCTCTCAATCTCTCCGTTCCCACACGACCATATAACGAAAACAATCAAACCACACAAATAACTCACAATGCACAGCGGTTTTTAAGGTGGTTCGGATGCAACGACGGCAATCCTACGTCCACCCCTCACCAAACCCGGTGAGGCTTCACTCGGGGATAAATCCCCAAACGGAGACGACGCACCAACCACACACGCAGGACGACACATGCCCACACACACAGGGACGCACCCCAACACACACACACACACGGAGACGAGGTCTCCAACACGATCCAACAAGCGGATCAACAAAGCACACACACGCTGCGACAAGTGCAGCAGTCCACACACACAAACACTAAGATCTAGATAAAACCACACACACACACACACACACACACACATGTAGATCTAAGATGACCTACGCACACACGAATCAAATACAACACACACACACACACACACGACCACGGATCCAACAACGATCCACACACACACGAGTTTTTGCAGTTTATGAGGAACACAAATATAACACCCAAAACACAAAGGCAATGAGGCACAGTTTAGAAAACTCCTGATTTGTTTTCCCTTTGAACGTATGCTGCTGATCTTTGAACGTGGCTTCAATCTTCACTTGAGCAGAGCTTGAAAGACTTCATATGGATCTTGAGAAATAATATTCATTCACCTTTTAGTAGCCTTTTCTCGAATCGGTGCTTGCATGCTTCTTCTTCTTTCTTGGAGGTTGCTAGCTTCAGCTTTGGCTTGAAACACCTTGGAGATGGATGAAGAACTTATAAAATGGAGTATGTTTGCAAGAGTTCCCGCAGCCTTCTTCTTGCCTTCATAGCCTCCTTCTTGATCTCTCTTTGTTGGTTGCTTGCTTCTTCACTTGAATGGGGGTATATTAGCTTCAGATTTACCTTCAATGTGTTGAGGAAGGATGAAGAACTTCAGCTCGAAGCACTGTTCACTGAGGCGCTACAGTACCCGTGAATCTCCTCTTCTAGCTTCCCTTGATCTCTCTTGATCCCCTTGAAGCATTAGGGTTTCTAACCCTCTTGTATGTGTTTTATAGCATTTGAATGGTCTATGGCCCCCAAACCAGATCCACATTTTGTGGGTGATTGGGTGACTTTAGGATTAAAAAAATCCATGGAGAATGGCACTTCTCGAAGTGGAAAACAAAGTCAACAATTGATGGCTCGGGGCTGGCGGTCGACCTGTGGAAGCTGGCGGTCGACCGCTACTGAGAAACCTGCAGACGGATGGTTCTTGGGAATCCCGATCGACCGCCCATGTGCTAGCGGTCGACTGCCAGCTGGACAGAACCTGGGTTTCCCCGGTTCACTCCGTTAACCATCTAGCTCAGTCGCTTAACTCCTGTAGCAGCCCATTCTCATCTGTGGCATCAACCTTGATAGTCTTGAAGGTGTCAACTGAGTCTTTGACCTGCAAACACATGAATAATTGATTAGAACTATAGCTCAACCATCCATATAATAAATGCTTGAAGTTCATGCAATCCATTTGAGCATTTATCAAATTTTTTGTTCCGGGGGCTTCGCCCCCGGAAACCCCCGCGACCTGACCTCGCAGGTCGATCCGCGCGACCTGACCACGCAGGTCGATCCGCGGGCAAGGGCGCACGATGGCCAAAAGGGTTTCATGTTTAATGTGCATGAATGAGGTGTAATATGAGATACACAAGGTGAGATCGATGCTAAGACAAGGTAAGAGTCTCACCAATGGTTCTTGACAGTAAATGACATATACCACCTATTTTGGATTGTAGAGAAGCAGAGTTTTGGTTCACCAGGTGACTGCCATGAGTTTGATCCTGCATGCAAGATAGTCAGGGTTAATGCCATGCTTGTTGACAGTAAAGAGGTTATGAAACCTCTTGCCTCTTGTAAAACCAACATATGCAAAACAAGGATCAAGACCATAACCGTTGTCATTTGCCATCTCAACCATACATAGATAACAAGAGCATGAGCAATCAACCACAAGTTTAGTTATCATTGGTTAATCACACATTAAGTTTAGTTATCATCAAAACCATAACTTAACAATCACAACAATCATCAAAACCATAACTCAACAGGACCACCCCCTCCCCCTGCGGCGGTGGAGCTACCACCCAACGGGGGCACTGACGCTTTCCAAGCCCTCAACTTAAAACTGGACATCCTCGTGGAACTCATGAGGACCCAGGCAGCCAGGGAAGGAAGGTCACGCGCCCCTCCGGAGAGCTCTCCCCATGAGAACGCGTCCCAGCACACTGTCGGAGGCCACTTCACGCTCCGAGGTCGGCGGCTTATTCGTAACAGTTCAGGAGGACCTTCACAAGCCCCTCCTCCGGAGCAAGAGGCCTCCTCCACGCCGAATAGGGAAAAGCCTAGGGCACGCCGTCCGAACCCAGAGACTGAAGTCCCTGAGGAACACCAAGACAGCCCCCCCAGCCCCACGACGCAGCGGCAGTCGAAATTATCCCTCCAACTACGAGAGTTCGAGAGGCGCTTTACAGAACAGGAGCACGCCCTACGCGCCTTGTAGAAGGTCTCTCCAGCGGAGGATGAGGAGAAATCCCCATTCTCTGACTATATCTTGAAGGCAGAGGTATCTCCCAGAACCTCCATTCCGACCTTCAAGCCTTATAACGGCCAGGGCGACCCAGCCGATTACTTCGACAGCTTCGACACCCTGATGACCCTTCACGGGGCATCTGACGCCATCAAATGCCGAGCCTTCGCGACCACCCTAGTCCAAGACGCCCAAGCGTGGTTCTGGGCGCTCGCCCCTAGATCCATCTGGGACTTCAAGCAATTCGGGCGAGTGTTTAAGGAGAGCTTCGCCGGTAGCGGCCCCCCAAGGTCGATAGCGGGGCTATTGGCTCTCAAACAGGAGAAAGGGGAGAGACTCCGGGCTTATATCAACTGATTTAAGTCGGAAGCCCTGAGGATCCCCCGCCTAAATGTTGCCTCGGCCATAACCGCGCTGACCGGGGGCACCCGCGATGAGAACCTCCACCGCGAACTTGTCCTCCACCCTCCCTCGACCCTTGCCGAGCTAGTGACTCTGGCTTTGCGTCACGCTGAGTGCGAGGAAGTCTCAACGCATGCCAAGCCGCAACCGGCTTGGGTCGGGAGGGGGACAAGAAGCGAGCACCCGAGCCAAGCTCGGGCCCAAGAAAAAGGTGAAATCGAGACAGGGAGTGCAAAGAACCGTCCCGGGAGTACGAGCGGTGCACTCTCTTAACCGCTCCGGTGTATGAGATCTATGAAGGCATCAAAGGTTCGGGCCTCCTCTGCCAACCCGAGCCGATGAGGTCGAAGAGCTGCAATCGCAGCAAACACTGCCTATTCCATAGCGACCACGGGCATCATATCAACGATTGCCATCAGCTCCAGGATGAGATCAAGCACCTCGTCAGCCAAGGACACCTATCCGGGTTCGTGGTCGGGCAGAAGGAAGACCGAGGCGCCCCAGAAGAGATCGACAATGCCCCTCACGGGGTCCACATCAATGTCATTATTCGAGGAGCTGCATCAGGAGGAGATAGTAGCCGAGGAAGGAAGCGTCATGCTGAGCGGGCAAGCCGAGCCACTGAGCCTCCCAAGGCCCCGCCAAGTGAGCCACAGGTCATAGTCTTCTCCGACCAAGACCTGGCCCTAGGAAGTCGAGGAAAAACCCGCAACCTCCGAGCCTGGAGGCGAGTTGCTAACGGTTTCCCTAAACGATGACCTGACCCTAGGAGTAATGATTGGAGCCGACCTACAATCTGAGGTTCAGCAGCAATACAAAGAATTTCTTTCTGGGTACATCCGAGTCTTTGCATGGTCTGATGATCAACTCCCCGGAATACCGGAGGAGACGGTGATGGATAAGCTCAACCTCGACCCGACCATGAAGCCCGTACAACAACGCAGAAGGAAGCACGCGCCAAAAAAGCAGGTGATCATCAAGGAGCAAGTCACCAAGGGGCAAAAGACTGGTCTTTTTAGATCGGTCATGTACCCGACGTGGCTGGCTAACGTCGTCCTGGTGCCAAAAGTTTCAGGAAAGTGGCGAATGTGCGTGGACTTCACCGACTTGAACAAAGCCACACCAAAGGACTGCTATCCATTACCGAGCATCTACCAACTGGTTGACTCAACCTCGGGCAACGAGATACTCAGTTTCCTGGACGCCTATTCAGGTTACCACCAGATCAGAGTGGATCCAGAAGACATCGAGAAGACCGCCTTCATCACCGACTTCGGCGTATACGGCTACACCCGGATGCCTTTCGGGTTAAAGAATGCTGGAGCCACGTACCAGAGGCTGGTCAATCATATGTTCGAAGGGCAGCTTGGCCGGAACGTCGAGGCCTATGTTGACGACATGCTCGTCAAGACCCCCAAGGCTGAGGACCACTTCACCGACCTAGCAGAGACCTTCGACACCCTCCTGAGGTACAATATGAAGCTCAACCCCACCAAGTGTGCCTTCGGAGTAAGGTCTGGGAAATTCCTGGGCTTCTTAGTCACCCAACGTGGGATCGAGGCCAACCCCGACAAGGTTCAGGCCATCCTGGACATGCGCCCACCCACCTGCACCAAGAACATTCAACGCCTATTGCTGCGCTCAACCGATTCCTATCCCGTGCGGCCGAACGATGCCTACCCTTCTTCAAACTGTTGAGGGGGCCCAAAATGGCATCTGCTACGTTCGCATGGGACGAGGAATGCCAAAAGGCATCCGCTGAACTTAAGGAGTTCCTAGTCGAACCCCCAGTGCTGTCCAAGCCCGTCCCAGGTGAAGCCTTATATCTCTACCTCTCGGCAACTCCATCTACGGTTAGCTCGGTCCTGGTCAGAAATGTCTCGGGAGTCGAGAGACCGGTCTACTACACCAGCAAGGTGCTCAACGAGGCCGAGAGAAGGTACCTCGCAACTGAGAGACTCGTGCTAGTGTTGGTTACCTCGGCCAAGCACCTTCGACCCTACATCTAAGGGCACCCCATTATTGTGTTGATCGGCGAACCACTAAAGAGGATCCTCGCTCACCCCGAAGCCTCGGGACGTCTTGTCAAGTGGGCCATCAAGCTTGGGGCCTACGATATATCGTACCGACCTCGCTCGGCTATCAAAGGATAGGCGCTTGCTGACTTCATCACTAAGAGCACCGTCCCAACTGAAGAAAAATCTCCGTCCGCACCCGGGCCAACCTGGGAACTATTCGTCGACGGATCCTTCAACTCGGCCGGAAGCGGCGCTGGAATCCTCTTGAAGTCCCCCAAAAGAGCAAAGCTACAATACGCCTTGAAGTTCAGCTTCCAAGCATCCAACAACGCCTCCGAGTATGAAGCCCTTATCTCGGGAGCCTGCATGGCCCGGTGGTTGGGGGCTGAGCGAGTCAGAATTCACACTGACTCCCAACTGGTCACTAGTCAGGTCAACGGCAATTACGAAGCTCGGGAAGCACCGATGGTCAAATACCTCCAGCTGGTCAGAGTCGTGGCACAATAGTTTGAGAGTTTTGAGGTAGTCCGAATAGCTCGGGAAGAAAACTCCCGAGCGGACGCCCTCTCTCGGCTGGCCTCCTCACTTGACCCGGAAGGTATTTGATCGGTCCTTCTCGAAGAGCTAGAGCGACTGAGCATTGATTCGGAGCTCATGGCTGTTGACTCGGCCTCCCCAAGCAACTGGCGTACCCCCTACCTGTCGTGCCTCCAAGACTCTCTGGAGTCTCCTGACCCTCGGGAAGCTCAGAGATTGAAGTACCAAGCTCGGCGACGGATGGCACTTTGTACCACAGATCCTTGTCCGGCCCCCTCCTGAAGTGCATCAGTACGGACGAAGCTAGCCAAGCCATTCAAGAAGTTCACGAAGGTCTATGCGGAGCGCATCAAGGAGGAAGGTCGCTCGCCCAGATCCTACTTCGACAGGGTTACTAGTGGCCCACTCTATAGCGTGACTGCTCGACCTATGTGCAAAAGTGCGACCGATGCCAGTGATTCGACCACTTAGTCCATCATCCAGCAACGGAGCTCATCACCCTAGCCGAGCCTTATCCTTTCGCTCGGTGGGGGATCGACATCCTTGGGCCGTTCCCTACGGCTCAGGCCCAGAAGAAGTTCATCATCATCGCCATCGACTACTTCACCAAGTGGATCGAGGCCGAAACCACAGCTAGGATCACCGAGACAGTCGTCTGGAGTTTCATCTGGAAGTTGATCATCTGTCGCTACGGCATCCCCCGGGTGATAGTGAGCGATAATGGTCGATAATTTGATTCTCGTTATTTTTGAGACAGATGTGTCGACCTAAACATTCGTAATCACTTCACTTCAGTCGCCCACCCACAGGCTAACGGGATGGTCGAAAATGCCAATAAGACTATCTTAAAAGGCATCAAGACTAGGCTCGGTAAAGCCAAGGGCAGCTAGCTTGAGGAATTGCCAAGTGTACTTTGGTCGCACAGAATGACTCCCAGAGTGGCAACAGGTGAGAGTCCCTTTCAGCTGGTATACGGCACTGAGGCCGTGATCTCGTTGGAGGTTGGCAGTCCCTCCCTACGAGTCATCTGCTTCTCGCCCGAGGCAAACGACCAAAAATTGCTCGAAAACCTCGACCTAGCAGATGAAGTCTGAGAGATTGCCAACATCCGAGCAACAGAGTATCAACGCCGCCTCACTCGATACTACAACACCAAGGTTCGTGATAGACACTTTTAACCGGGAGACTTCGTTCCCATGAAAGCCGAAGCCTCTCAACCACTTGAGGCGGCGGGCAAGCTATCCCCTAATTGGGAAGGCCCCTACCGAGTGGTCGAGACGCTCGGGAAAGGAGCATATCGGCTATCTACTATGGACGGAGAACCCATCCCTTGGACCTGGAATGCGACTACACTACACAAGTTCTATTTCTGAACACAGAGCATTGTGTAAGCAACATGAAATAAACAAAAGTGTCCTTCCTTCTTTTATTGAAACAACTTGCTTGTACATCAGAAAGGCCGAAGCCAAAACAATACATGTCAAAAATAAACAAAAATCCATCTGGCACCGCCGTACGAGCCCATCGCTCGGCTGACTCGGTTAACCTTCCCGCATCTAGCCACTGACTCTGCTTCGTGCAGAAACTGGCTCAGATTAAGGATAGTCGACCCTGTTGGCTCAGGTAACTCGGAGCAAAGGTTACAAAGTGACTACAAAGGAGAAGTGGCCTCCTCTCTGCCAATCTGCCAACTCTTTGGAAGGCAGAGAGTGCAGGCACCCTCCAAAGAGTAAAGGGGGAGAGAGAAAAAGAAACCAACAGAGCTAGACGAGGAGGCAGGGGAAAGCCCAAAAAGGGGGGAGCTTAATTGGCTTCCTCCTCCCCTCGGGATGGAGTCAGCGGGTCAAGGGCAGGGGTTCGACATGCCCCAACATGTCGAACTTTCTCCCCGAGTAACCTTCCCGCAAGCGCCGCCCGAACTGATAAAAGAAGGCGACGTGCGTCCCGGCCGTCGAACTCCCTTCAAATCCGCCCACCGGCCGTCGAACTCCCTTCAAATCCGAAGCAACAAGGACTCTCTGCCCTCCATCATCGGCAGCCTCATCTTTCGGAGCGTCTTCCATGCTTCAAATATAACGGCACAACACTACGTGAAGAAAGAATGATGAAAAACTGTCGGGGAAAACCCTAAGCGGTGGAGAGAAAGGGACGCCCTTCAGACCTTTTATAGGCGAAGGGAGGCTATTTGCCTTAAATGGTTCTCCCCTCGAAAACACGCCAAAGGGACCTCCCCCTACGAACGGTCACCTCCAACTCCTCGTTTCCGCCCCAGCGGGACACATGAAGCGGCCAAACATTCAAAGCATGAGAAAACAGAAAGACACCCTGCCAGACGCCCACCCAACCATCGTGCGAGATCCGCGCAGAAAGAATCGGCACTTTCCAACTACTGCAGATACGCTGGTTAAATCATGGCAATGGCAATAAGAAATAATCAAGTCTTTATCTACTGCCTTACGTTTTCAACCTACCTTTCACATAAAGGAAAGTTTTTTCTTCAAAAAAGGAAAAACATACAAAAAGAGAAAGCAAAACATATACATTAGGCCTCTGGCCCACCCTGAAGCTCGGAAGTGGAAGGCTCCGACGGTCCGCCCCTGGCATCCTCGGCGACAGTCGACCCTGGCACTGACCCCACCGGCGTGGGAACTGTCTCGATTGCGCGCCCTCCCGAGGCATCAGGAGTTGGCAACCCCTCGGACGAAGAGTCCCCCTGGTCTCCTTCCTCCGACGCCGAACCAGAGGAACCGGACGACGACAAGTCTGAGTCATAGCATTACCTGGATGGGAAATTGATTGTCTCGGACACCTGCTACTCCACGTAAGAGATGGCCCGGTCATAGCCTTGCTTGAATCCCTTGCGGATGCCCCGATGAAGTGCTGACTCGTAATAGGGGAGGGCAGCCTCCTTAAGGTCGACCCGGTAGGCCTCCGAGCGTTTGTATTACTCGAGTGCCTCTTCCCCGGCCGATCCCACCCTACTAGTGAGCTCGGCCTTCTCTCGCTCTACCTTGACCAATCTCTTCTCTGCTTCGGCCACCTGCTTCTCCGCCTTGGCCGGATCAGCCTCGGCCTCCCGCCGGAGGCGCGCTACCTCCTCTGCCCGGTCCACCAGCTCGGCGCTCTCAATCTCCCATCGACCGTCTAGCTCAACGCGAGCCATGTGCTCCTCCTCAAAAAGCCTGCTCTTCCTCTCGAGCGATTCGCGGGCCCTAGCTAGTTGCTCGATCAGTGCTCAGGCCGCTACCTGGCTCGCCCGCGACAGCTCCCTAATGGAGGAAAGCTTCCACCGAAGCCCATCACGCTCCTCGGCGAGTCAAGCCATCTTCCTGTCATACCCACCAAGGGTCCAGGCAAGGTTCGCCCGCTCTGACTCCAACCGGGCATAAGCTTCTGCCAGAGTGGCCCCCATCTGGACCAGGATCAAGCCGCCCTCCATAACCATCTCGAGGGCCGCGGGCGGGGAGTGCTGCCTGTCTCCTCCCTTCACCATCGCAGCTATGCCGCCGCATACCTGGTACAGAGGGCCCTGAATGAAGAGCCTCTCCAGGGCCTTCGGAATAGGGACCCCCTCCACGATCAACGTCCCGACGGTCGGCCCCGATCGAGCCGCGGCTTCGGTCGCCCCTCGTGCCTTGGTCGGTTGGGGCCGCCTCGCCTCTTCTTGCGAGCCCCCAACCTCGACCGGCTCGGCCCCTGCGCCGCCACCCAGAGCGTCGCCCACCTTGATCGACGCCCCAATATCGGCAGCGGTCCCAGAGTCGCCCGCTTGAACTCCGGCCCCCTCGATTCATACTGAGGGGAGAACCGATCCAGCGCCACCGCCACCAGCAGAAGTGGCCCCGGCCCCCTCAGCTTCCGCTGAGGGGAGAGCCGATCCAATGCCGCCGCCCCTAGAAGCGGCTCTGGCCTCCTCGGCCCCCTCTCGCTCAGCGGATGGGGGAGCCGGCCTGACAGGGTCAGCCCTATCTCGCTCAGGAGAGGGGAGTGCCGCCGAGCCAGAGTCATCTCCGACAGCGGGGACAGACCCGGCCTTCTTGGCCCGCTTCTTGGCCTTCACGGCGTCCCGTATCATGCCCTCCATGGGATCCTTGCATTTGGCCCCCCGCGGCCTAAAAGACCCCTCCTGGGCCATCCCCTTGCCCTTATCGCAGGCTCGGGAGCGACCCTCAGAAACAACCGACTCATCGACAGCCGAGTCATCGCCAAGATCGATCACCTCCGCGGCCTCCTACAAAGCCGGCCGCCTGACGTCTATGAAAAAGAAGACATGATCAAGAGAAGAAGAGATGGTTTCATCATCTGACAAGAAAGCAATTTTATGGCGCCCGTACCTGTCGGCTTCAGCCGTTGGAGTAGACACCGCTCGATGTTCGCCGAAGTCACCAGCTCCTCTGCATACTCTTCCACATCCGAAGAGAACTCTTCTTGCCTCGAAGGGATGTTCGGATGGAAATTGGGGATCATGGGACACCTCCAAGTCTCCTCCACCGAGGAAATCCCCACCCAGAAGAACTGAGTTTTCCATCCATTGTGCGAAGAATCCTTCGCAGCCAAGGAGACACAGCTCCTATTCCGCCTCGCCTGGATGAAATAGAAGCCCTTCCCAGCCGAGAGATGCACCTTCAACTTGAAAAAATAATGAAAGAGGTCCAAGGAAGGAGGAACCCCGCATTGACAACAGAGGATGCAAAAGGCGAAAAGAAGAAGATAAGAGTTGGCTACCAACTGTACAGACGCCAACCGGAAAAAATCGAGAAGCTTAAGAACAAATGGCTCGAAGGGAAGGCAGAACCCACCCTTCCATGATAGAAGGAAGGTGCAGATATGGCCCGTATGAGAATCCAAGCTCATCTCTTGCGCGGCAGCCGCAGCAAAGTAAAACTTATAGGGTAGGCGAAACTGGTGCTCCAGCCGTTTCACCTCCGCCTCCCCCAGCTCGCTGTAGTTTGGAGCCGACGGTATTACCGTCGCCCTCGCCGTAGGCTTGCCTTCCCACTCTTCGACCTCCAAACGTTGATCCGCCATGGAATCTGAAGAGAAACTTGCAGAATAAGGCGCCCAAGACTCCGAAGATTGCAGAGGAAGGGGAAGCTGTCAGACTGCCTCCACAGTTATCTCCACCAACTCTGCGAATGTCGCTGCAAGCCTCTACTCTTCCGTCGTGCCCTCACGACGCATCAAAGAGCCCAACAGCAAGCACGAAGGAGAGCAAAAACCCTAAAGCGAAGGGAGTCTGGAACGGCAACAAGCGCACAACGCCTATATTCCCACACGGAAGGCGGCGCGTCGTTCCGACCTCCAAGAAAAGGGGGCCCTTTCATTTCAAATCCGTCAGGATTATCATTATTACGGGCCCAGGTTACCACGACACGTGGCTTCTTAACACTGCCAGATCTCTACCCACCCGAGCCACGATGGTCCAAAACCCTAACAACTACTCTTCCGAGCCTACCAAGGCTCGGGAGTAGGAGGGGGACAAGTGGAGAGGGGGATTTCTATAGCCCAACTAAGAGCGGCCGAACCAGATCCAACAGGACCAAACGAGGCCCAGCTCATCTAAGTGACCGCTCCACAGGGCCCACTTAGCATAAAAGCCCAATAAGATCACTCGGGATCAAGCCCTTCCTCGGCGGCCATTAGGCTCGGAAAGCCTGAGCGTCGGTCCGGTCGGAGGAAGACCCATGCCCGACCTATCCCCCTCGCCGGGATAAAGGCTAGCGCCCTGCGCCCACTCCGACCGAGCCTCATCCGAGCTATGCTTATCACCCGGAAAGGGCTGGCACTCTTCATGCTTGGGACGACCGACGATTGCTTATCCACGCTGCCGTTAAGAGCCCTTTATGAGCAGGAGTAGCAACCTTGGTAAATTAAAGGACTATAAAGTCTAAATAAATTAAAAACAATAATTAAACAAGGCCCAGACCTTGTACATGACCCTCTTTCGTCCTAAAAGGTCTGACAAAAGAACTCATGGACACTACTATTGTATTATAATAAATTTAGGAATGACATGTTATTTTTAGGTAAGCATTTAATGCACAACGTAATTTTAATTGAATTAAGAATCATTAAATCTCGAAGAAAATGTCAATTTATATTTTATTACTAATTTAGAGAATTTAATATTCCACATTTATTACATTATAATCTTATTAGAAGGGAAAAGGATATATATATAAGATTTAATTACATTAAAGATATGTAAAAGATAAAAGAATGAGCATATATGCAATTTCGGTTCTTTCAAGAGCATTAAAAAAAGGCCAAAAACTCAATTGACGCCTCTTCGTACAAGCGTATCCAACGTGAAAGATGACTTAATGCAAGTCGTTATTTACAAATTAGCAAAAGTCAAATAAAGTATATAGTTAAAAGTATTAAAAAATAATAGGGATATTTATACAATATCGATCCTTTGGAGGTTAAAGAGAAATGCCAAATTGTAAATGACGCCATTGCTTTAGGCGTTGATTTCAAATGTGACGACTTAATGAAAGTCGTTATTTTATTCTAAAATGAATAGTGCCCATTTTTGAATTAAAGAATTTTGGAAAACTAATTATATGAAAAAATAGAGAAAAATGGAAAACGCGTACCCCTAAAATTTCCCATATAGATCACATCAAGAAAAAAAGATAAAAATCCAGAAATATTGTTACACCTTAAATTAACAAATAGGGAAATGTGAAAGACGCCTCCGAGTAAGTCGTCATTTAATTTTGACGACTGTGTATACAAGCGTCATTTATTGAAATAACGCCCCAACCTGAGACGTCATTTCCAAAAGGAACAGTCGGTGATTGGTTCGAACAGGGATGTTATCTGGGTAAGTTTGGATTAAGGAAAGGGATCCATACGTGGATATCTGTAGTTTTAGTCCTAATCGAACTCCTAGAAACCATCAGGATTCCTTTCCCTATAAATACCAACCCCGCCATCGAACCAAGACGTCCTTCTACTGTTGTTTCCCTGGTGCTACTACTGCGTTGCTCTTCATCCTGCCGTGGTGTACGAGAAGAACATAGCAGTTCTTCATCTTCTTCTTCCTCTTCCTCTTGCTGCCAATACTGTGAAAGGAGGAAGCCCTCTTCTGCTTCTTCGACAGTTCTTCACGTATTGCCATGGAGAAGCATAAAGCTTCTTCTTCTGAAGGTTTTGGGTGTTCGTGGGAAGCCCTCTGCTTCTCTATTTCTTTGGACAAAAGGGGCTGCTGCGTTGTTGCTCTTGCCATCTTCTTCCTGCCGGGAACGTAGAAGAATCCTCTTCTTCTTTCTTGTACCTACTGCACTGCTGAAGCTATCATCACCCTCATCATCCTGCTGCTTTCTTCTTCCGAAGGGTGTTGCTATTGCGTTGGCTAAAGAGTTGCTGCTCTTGTTTCCAGTAACTCTGATAGAAACAAAGTATCGTTCTTCACTGTTCGTCACTCAAATCATCGATAAAGGTAGGTTTTCTCAAGTGTTAAGCAAAATTTTATGGATATTAGGCCAATTGCATGAATGTAGGTTGTTAGTGCTGCGACTGACTGCCATATGAGTTTTCATGATTTCATCATTTTACTGAAAATGACGCCCTAGATCAAGGCGTTGTTTTTATTTAACGCCCGTGAAAATAGGCGTCAATTGTCTAGTTAATTAATAATGATGAATGTTCAAATTTTAATAACTATAAACCCTTATGTGTTAACTAATGCATGATCATGTTAGTGAATTCCTGCTATTTTTCTCTATCTACCCATGTCTCTAGTTTCATGATTGGAAATACCCCAAAAGCCATGTCTGTGATTGTACCTGATCATATGACAAGTAAATGACGACCATGTCTAGGTCGTCAATTGAACAAACGCCCCTGTACGTAGGCGTCAATTAGTGATAAATTAAGAATTCCTGAAAGTGTTTATAATTTCTCAGATATTGAAATAATGACATGCATCCTACCATCTTTTTGATATATGACGCCCCTGACTAAGGCGTTGTTTACGAAATTGAAGCCTTAATGTAAGACGTCATTTATATAATATCTGAAATTTTAGAATGTTTATAGATTTTAATATTAACAAGACCTGGATATAACGACTACGTGAACAGTCATCATTTACTGAACTGACGACCCTGACAAGGGCGCCAATTCATAAAATGAAGACTTAAGCCCAGACGCCAATTGACTGCTTTCCTGATTTCGTGGCTTTTGTAACCCTTTTACAGTGGGTTAGTTATTAGGCACTATATTCCATTCCGTGAGTATAGTCCCACGTTCCACATGTTTTATCGATTTCCTTATTTCTCGGTGATAGATGAACCCTCCGCGGGACATTTCGTTCCTTCGGATTGGTGACTTTATCATAGAGACCTCCGTAAGACTCCGCTAGCCTTGGATTCCCTCAAGGCAACCGAGCTGGTTGTACCATTAAAACCCATGACACTACTTAATTGCCACGTCACTCTATAGAAACATGATAAACCGGCCCTCGTGACGTGCTATGTGGATGTCATGAGATTATTCTTGAACTAATGGAATGGGGAAACCATACCATTATTACTCCTTCAGAATTAAGTGTTATACTTGTGGACACTAATTCTATTTCGTGTACAAGGACGAGCAACCATGTTTATATGGGCGCTTATTCTTATTATCATGGCACCCAATTAGGGATCCAATTCCACCGAGTTTTATCGTTAATCATGATTATACCGTTATTATTTTATTTTTACATCATGTTCAATCCTTGA
Organism: Amorphophallus konjac; assembly: GCA_022559845.1. Classification (NCBI taxonomy): domain Eukaryota; kingdom Viridiplantae; phylum Streptophyta; class Magnoliopsida; order Alismatales; family Araceae; genus Amorphophallus; species Amorphophallus konjac. Next base: position 274,044,841 of record CM040119.1, on the reverse strand, counting down.
AATTCTGTTCCACAAGATCTACCTTAAAGTCCCTACAAGCTTAATCCATTGAAACTCTATATTGGCTATAACTATAGTGGATGTCGAAAAATACACGATCAACGCCTGCGCGTATAAGGGCCCAATCTGGTCCTGGGAGGAGCACCCGAAAGTACTTGTGCCCATGTGAGTTCTAATGATGACGGTGTGGCATTGCACCGAAGTGCATGACTAGCTTGATTAGACATTTCACAATCTCATACTCGACTTGACATGACATGACTTGCATGACCCGGAAAGGGTATTTATATACTTGCCTGAAACGTGATAGCCAACTCCCGACATGACATGATGAATATACTTGCTTGAATATCTTGACATTTATTGATATAAGTTCTTGAAAGACATGCTAGTTCACTCAATTATCTCTTGTTATACTCTCTCTCTCTCTCGTGTCGTTTTACTCAAACATGCATAGCTTTATTGCATTCATGTAACATGTAATTTACTTAAAGCAAGCTAGCTCTTGAGATATAATTCCTACTAAGCGTTCCTCATCCAGTGTTTTCCCCTATTTTTCAGGTAAGTCCGATGATGAGACTCAATCGGATGGGGAAGGTCAAGAGTGAAGAGATTAGAGCTACTCCGTCTATCCAAGCGTCTACTAGTCTTATCTTTCTATATTTTTGAGTAAATCGTGGTACTTTTCCCTTTATTGAGTCTTAGCACTTTCATTAAGTGGATTGTAATAGAAGTACTTTTGAGGTTGTGATTGAATAAAGGATTGGGTTATCTTTACTTTTGTACACTCTGTCTTTGTGTTGAATACACTAACGCTCTGATTGACATGATCGATATAAACTTGTCACGCACTCCGGGTTCCTTCCGCGCTCGGGGCGTGACAGTTTTTGTGGTATCAGAGCCTAAGATATTCAATTCCTAGGAAACCCAAGTCCAAGGATAGATTTAAAACCTTTAACCGGTGAGATTGGGTAGAACCAAGGGTTAATTTAACTTAGGATCAAAACCTTTGAACATAATCACATATTAATATAGTTATTATAAGTGTAGGACAATGGCTGCCGAACGTGCCCTGTGGCGCAACATGCAACGCACTCTGCAAGGCATGACCCAGGCACTTCAACAGGTGGCACAAGGAGGTGCACATCGTGGCGTAGGAAATCTCTACTAAAGCTTCAGGAACATGAACCCTCCTAAGTTCATGGGATCCACTGATCCGGATGACGCCGAGCACTGGATCCGGGAGACCGAACGTATCTTTCGAGTTATGCAATGCACGGACCAAGAGAAGGTCTTGTTAGCAACGTTTCAATTGGAAAGGGACGCCCGCTGCTGGTGGGAGTCCGTAGAAGCCACATTAGATCAAGGACAAGTTACTTGGGAGGAGTTTGTTGAACATTTCAACAATAAATATTTTTCAGACCGAGTCCAGGAGAAGAAGGCCGCCGAGTTCGCCGCCCTTAAACAACGATCTTTGTCGGTGGCTGAGTATGAGGCACAATTTTCCAGGTTGTCTCGATATGCTAAACATCTAATTAGTACCGAGAAGATGAAAGCTAGGAGATTCCTAAATGGGCTCAGACCCCAATATATCACACAGCTGGCGCCGATGGACATACAGGTCTGTTCGGAGATAGTACGTCGAGCTCAGTTACTAGAAGATGCCACGGAGCTATCTGATAGGATCCGTGGGAAGGATAAGAAGGAACAAGTCACTAGTTCAGGTTCCTTCAAACCCAATTTCAAGAAGAGGCCGAGTAATGGAGGTACTCCCTCCCAAGAGCAAAAGTTCAAGAAGACCAAATCTTTCTCCATCACCACTACACCTTCTAAGGTGGTATGTAAACACTGTGACAAGGCCGGACATAAGGCCGAAGAATGTTGGAGAAAACTTGGAGCGTGTCTCCGTTGTGGGAGCCGTGATCACCGGATTCCCGACTATCCCCTACTCAATGATCAAGCCGGTGACGGAAAGCGCCCGGTGACAAAGAATGCACGTCTCCATGCTATTAAGGAGACAGAACAAGACGAAGGCGGACAAGTGGAAGGTACATTGAAAGTTTGTTCCAAGTCTGAATATGTTTTATTTGATACTGGTGCCTCGCATTATTTTATTTCTAAGAAGTTTGCAAATCCATTACCCATGGAACCGGAATGGATGAAATTAGTTCTTTCAACTCCTCTCGGAAGCGAAGTTGACCTTACTCACCATTATCAAAACTGTGAAGTATTGGTAAAGGGAAAAAATCTTCCTATCGACCTCATATGTTTAGACCTAAAGGAATATGATGTCATATTGGGAGCGGATTGGTTATCCAAGTATCAGGCAACTGTGGATTGCCGTAATAGCAAAGTTACTTTCAAAGACTTTCCGGAACTGGTCTATACTAGCCCTAAGAGTCGGAGCAAGTCGTCTCTTATTTCGGCTCTCCGAGCTAGCAAGCTAATAAGGAAAGGATGTGTATCCTTCCTTACGTTTGTCACTATTAAGGAGACTAAGGAGTCTAAGCTATAAGACATCCCAGTTGTGCAAGAATTTCCGGACGTGTTTTCGGAAGATTTGCCTGGATTACCTCCACAACGAGCAGTGGCCTTCACCATCGATTTGATCCCTGGTGCTGGTCCAGTTTCTAAGGCACCTTATAGGATGTCCCCTGCCGAGCTCAAGGTGTTAACGGAACAATTGATGGAGCTTCTTAAGAAAGGTTTTATTAGACCAAGCACTTCCCCGTGGGGAGCACCTGTACTATTTGTAAAGAAGAAGGATGGATCCATGAGGTTATGCATCGACTATCGACAGTTGAATCATCTCACTATTAAGAACAAGTATCCACTGCCGAGAATCGATGAACTGTTTGATCAAATATCTGGATCCCAGTACTTCTTGAAGATTGATCTCAGATCGGGATATCACCAACTGAGGATCAAAGATGAGGACATTCATAAGACTACGTTCAGGAGCAGGTATGGGCACTACGAATTTGTTGTTATGCCTTTTGGACTAACCAATGCCCCTGCAGCCTTTATGCAGTTGATGAATAGTATATTCAGGCCTCATCTAGATCAATTCATAGTGGTTTTCATTGATGATATACTGATCTATTCAAAGACCAAGGAAGAGCATGAGGAGCATTTGAGGATTGCATTACAGATATTGAGGATGAATCAGTTATATGCAAAGCTCAGTAAATGTGAATTCTGGTTAGAAGAAGTATCTTTCTTGGGTCATGTTATATCGAAGGATGGTTTATCCGTAGACCCATCAAAGGTTGAAGCTGTACGAATTGGGAAAGACCGACCAACGCTAGCGAGATCCAAAGTTTCTTAGGTCTTGCAGGCTATTACCGGCGATTCATCAAAGATTTCTCCAAGATCACCGTACCACTCACTAGGCTAACTCGCAAGGAGATCCGTTATGAATGGAGTGAGGAATGCGAAAGAAGCTTCCAAGCTCTCAAGATCATCTAACTACTGCCCCAGTCTTAGCTTTGCCAATTGAAGGAGATAAATTTGAGGTATACACCGATGCATCTGGCGTTGGCCTCGGATGTGTTTTAATGCAACAAGGAAAGTTATAGCCTACTCTTCTCGCCAATTAAGAAGCACGAGGAGAACTACCCAGTCCATGACTTAGAATTGGCGGCGGTAGTGTTTGCACTGAAGATATAGAGACATTACCTATACAGAGTGCAATTTACTCTATACTCTGACCATAAAAGTCTTAAGTATCTCTTCTCTCAGAAGGAAGTGAATATGAGGCAAAGACATTGGCTAGAATATCTCAAGGACTTCGACTTCACAATACAATATCATCCTGGAAAGGGTAATCCTGTAGCTGATGCCCTCAGTCGAAAGCCAGGAGCACTATTAGCCAATTGTATGATTCAGGAGTGGAAGTTGCTAGAACAATTCTCTAAACTTAATATAAGCATAGACAAGGACAGTAGGTGTGTCACATTATCCCATATGAGCATACAGCCAGACTTGCTATCCGAAATACAAGGACTTCAAGATAGTGACCCCGTACTAGTGGAAATCAAGGGCAAAATGGAAGAACAACCTTATTTCAAGATAGCCTCGGATGGAAGATTGATGTTCAGGAATAGAACATGTATACCGGATTGTCTAGAGCTAAAGAAGAAAATCTTAGATGAAGCTCACAGATCAAGGTACACGATTCATCCAGGGTCTACCAAAATGTACCAAGATTTGAAAAGTACCTTCTAGTGGCCCAATATGAAAAGAGAAGTAGCAAACTTTGTGTCTCGCTGTCTCACGTGCCAACAAGTCAAGGCAGAACACCAAAAGTCTGCCGGTAAGCAACATCCTCTAGATATTCCCAAATGGAAGTGGGAGGATATTGGTATGGACTTCATTATGGGTCTGTCTAAATCAAAAGGAGGACACGATGGAATATGGGTTATCATCGACCGATTGACCAAATCGACACACTTCTTGCCAATCAAGAGTCGATGGTCAATTGATGTTCTTGCTGCATTATACATTAAGGAGATAGTCAGGTTACATGGAGTACCTGTCTCAATCGTGTCTGACAGAGGCCCTCGTTTTACTTCTCACTTTTGGAAGGGTCTACAACATTCGCTGGGGTTGAGACTTAACTTTAGTACAGCTTTTCGTCCTCAAATGGATGGTCAGACCGAGAGAACCAATCAGGTAGTTGAAGATATGCTCAGAGCTTACATCATTGATTTTGGTGGAAGCTGACAGGATCACTTGCCTTTGGTTGAATTTGCATACAATAACAGCTACCAGGCAAGTATACAAATGGCACCTTTCGAAGCTTTATACGGAAGGAGTTGCCGATCGCCTTTGTGCTGGGATGAAGTTGGCGAGAAACAACTATTAGGTCCAGACATGGTAAGGGATACCACTGAAAAGATTCAGTTGATTAGAGAAAGACTTCAAGTTGCTCAGTCTAGACAGAAGGCTTATGCTGACACAAGAAGAAGAGATCTCGAATTCAAAGTCGAGATCACGTATTTCTCAAGATATCACCTGGACGTGGAATAAGAAGATTTGGTGTTAAGGGCAAGCTTACACCAAGGTTTATCGGACCTTTTGAGATACTAGAAAGAGTTGGCGAGGTTGCTTACCGCATCGCTTTACCTCCTCAATTGTCCGAAGTTCATAATGTATTCCACGTATCCATGTTGAAGAAGTATGTGCACGATCCGGCACATATCATCGATCATGGAGACCTGGTGATTCAAAGGGATCTCACTTATGAACAAAAGCCCATGAAGATCCTCGATCGCGAAGTACGAACATTAAGGAGCAAAGTTATTCCCATGGTCAAGGTGCAATGGAGTAAAAGTTCAGAACACGAAGCCACATGGGAGACCGAGGAGTCTATGAGGAAACGATTCCAGAATTATTCTAAAAGGTATGTACTCTACACTCTCCACGTCTATATACGATTGAATTTGGGGACCAAATTCTTTTAAGTGGGAGGGTGTAGCAACCCTGGTAAATTAAAGGACTAGAAAGTCTAAATAAATTAAAAACAATAATTAAACAAGGTCCAGACCTTGTACATGACCCTCTTTCGTCCTAAAAAGTCTGACAAAAGAACTCATGGACACTACTATTGTATTATAATAAATTTAAGAATGACATGTTATTTTTAGGTAAGCATTTAATGCACACAGTAATTTTAATTGAATTAAGAATCATTAAATCTCGAAGAAAATGTCAATTTATATTTATTACTAATTTAGAAAATTTAATATTCCACATTTAATACATTATAATCTTATTAGAAGGGAGAATGATATATATATAAGATTTAATTACATTAAAGCTATGTAAAAGATAAAAGAATGAGCATATATGCAATTTCGTTCTTTCAAGAGCATTAAGAAAAGGCCAAAAACTCAATTGACGTCTCTTCGTACAGGCGTATCCAACGTGAAAGACGACTTAATGCAAGTCGTTATTTACAATTAGCAAAAGTCAAATAAAGTATATAGATAAGAGAGTGATAGAAATTAATAGGATATATATACAATATTAGTCCTTTGGAGGTTAAGGAGAAATGTCAAAATGCAATTGAGCCATTACTTTAGGCGTTGATTTCAAATGTGACGACTTAATAGAAGTCGTTATTTTATTCTAAAATGAATAGTGCCCATTTTTGAATTAAAGAATTTTGAAAACTAATTATATGAAAAATAGAGAAAAATGGAAAACTCGTACCCCTAAAATTTCCCATATAGATCACATCAAGAAAGAAAGATAAAAATTCAGAAAGATCGTTACACCTTAAATTAACAAATAGGGAAAGGTGAATGACGCCTCCAAGCAAGTCGTCATTTAATTTTGACGACTATGTATAGAAGCGTCATTTATTGAAATAACGCCCCATCCTGAGACGTCATTTTCAAAAGGAACAGTCGGTGATTGGTTCGAACAGGGATGTTATCTGGGTAAGTTTGGATTAAGGAAAGGGATCCATACGTGGATATCTGTGGTTTTAGTCCTAATTGAACTCCTAGAAACCATCAAGATTCCTTTCCCTATAAATACCAACCCCTCCATCGAACCAAGACGTCCTTCTACTGCTGTTTCCCTGGTGCTGCTACTGCGTTGCTCTTCATGCCGTGGTGTACGAGAAGAACATAACAGTTCTTCATCTTCTTCTTCCCCTTCCTCTTGCTGCCAATACTGTGAAAGGAGGAAGCCCTCTTTTGCTTCTTCGATAGTTCTTCACGTATTACCGTGGAGAAGCATAAAGCTTCTTCTTCTCAAGGTTTTGGGTGTTCGTGGGAAGCCCTCTGCTTCTCTATTTCTTTGGACAAAAAGGGGCTGCTGCGTTGTTGCTCTTGCCATCTTCTTCCTGCCGGGAACGTAGAAGAATCCTCTTCTTCTTTCTTGTACCTACTGCACTGCTGAAGCTATCATCACCCTCATCATCCTACTGCTTTCTTTTTCTGAAGGGTGTTGCTATTACGTTGGCTAAAGAGTTGCTGCTCTTGTTTCCAGTAACTCTGATAGAAACAGAGTATCGTTCTTCACCGTTCGTCACTCAAATCATCGATAAAGGTAGGTTTCCCCAAGTGTTAAGCAAAATTTTATGGATATTAGGCCAATTGCATGCATGTAGGTTGTTAGTGCTGCGACTGACTGCCATATGAGTTTTCATGATTTCATCATTTTACTGAAAATGACGCCCTAGATCAAAGCGTTGTTTTTATTTAACGCCCGTGAAAACAGGCATCAATTGTCTAGTTAATTAATAATGACGAATGTTCAAATTTTAATAACTATTAACCCTGATGTGTTAACTAATGCATGATCATGTTAGTGAATTCCTGCTATTTTTCTCTATCTACCCATGTCTCTAGTTTCTTAATTGGAAATACCCCAAAAGCCATGTCTGTGATTGTACCAGATCATATGACGAGTAAATGACGACCATGTCTAGGTCGTCATTGAACAAACGCCCTATACGTAGGCGTCAATTAGTGATAAATCAAGAATTCCTGAAAATGTTCATAATTTCCCAGATATTGAAAATAATGACATGCATCCTACCATCTTATTTGATATATGACGCCCCTGACTAGGGCGATGTTTACGAAATTGAAGCCTTAATGTAAGACGTCATTTATATAATATCTGAAATTTTAGAATGTTTATAGATTTTAATATTAACAAGACCTGGATATAACGACTGCGTGAACAATCGTCATTTACTGAACTGACAACCCTGACAAGGGTGCCAATTCATAAAATGAAGACTTAAGCCCAGACGCCAATTGACTGATTTCTTGATTTCGTGGCTTTTGTAACCCTTTTACAGTGGGTTAGTTATTAGGCACTATATTCCATTCCGTGAGTATAGTCCCACGTTTCACATGTTTTATCGATTTCCCTATTTCTCGATGATAGATGAACCCTCCGCGAGACATTCCGTTCCTTCGGATTGGTGACTTTATCATACAGACCTCCGTAAGACTCCGTTAGTCTTGTATTCCATCAAGACAGCCGAGCTGATTGTACCATTAAAACCCATGACACTACTTAATTGCCATGTCACTCTATAGAAACATGGTAAACCGGCCCTCGTGACGTGCTATGTGGATGTCATGAGAGTATTCTTGAACTAATGGAATGGGGAAACCACACCATTATTACTCCTTCATAATTAAGTGTTGTACTTGTGGACACTAATTCTATTTCGTGTACAAGGACGAGCAACCATGTTTAGATGGGCGCTTATTCATATTATCATGGCACCCAATTAGGGAGCCAATTACACCTAGTTTTATCGTTAATCGTGATTATACCGTTATTACTTTCTTTATACATCATGTTCAATCCTTAAAATTCTATTCCACAAGATCTACCTTAAAGTCCCTACAAGCTTATTCCATTGAAACTTTATATTGGCTATAACTATAGTGGATGTCGAAAAATACACGATCAATGCTTGCGCGTATAAGGGCCCGATCTGGTCCTGGGAGGAGCACCCAAAAGTACTTGTGCCCATGGGAGTTGTATTAATAACGGTGTGGCATTGCACCGAAGTGCCTGACTAGCTTGATTAGACATTCCACAATCTCATACTCGACTTGACATGACATGACTTGCATGACCCGGAAATGGTATTTATATACTTGCCTGAAACGTGATAGCCAACTCCCGACATGACATGATGAATATACTTGCTTGAATATCTTGACATTTATTGATATAGGTTTTTGAAAGACATGCTAGTTCACTCAATTATCTCTTGTTATACTCTCTCTCTCTCTTGTCGTTTTACTCAAACATGCATAGCTTTATTGCATTCATGTAACATGTAATTTACTTAAAGCAAGCTAGCTCTTGAGATATAATTCCTACTGAGCGTTCGTTCATCCAGTGTTTTCCCCTATTTTTCAGGTAAGTCTAATGACGAGACTCAATCGGATGGGTAAGGTCAAGAGTGAAGAGATTAGAGCTACTCCGTCTATCCAAGCGTCTACTAGTCTTATCTTTCTATATTTTTGAGTCAATCGTGGTACTTTTCCTTTATTGAGTCTTAGCACTTTCATTAAGTGGATTGTAATAGAAGTACTTTTGAGGTTGTGATTGAATAAAGGATTGGGTTATCTTTACTTTTGAGCACTCTGTCTTTGTGTTGAATACACTAACGCTCTGATTGACATGATCGATATAAACTCGTCACGCACTCCGAGTTCCTTCCGCGCTCGGGGCGTGACAGTTTTTGTGGTATTAGAGCCTAGGATATTCAATTCCTAGGAAACCCAAGTCCAAGGATAGGTTTAAAACCTTTAACCGGTGAGATTGGGTAGAACCAAGGGTTAAGTTAACTTAGAATCAAAACCTTTGAACATAATCACATATTAATATAGTTATTGTAATTGTAGGACAATGGCTGCCGAACGTGCCCAGTGGCGCAACATGCAACGCACTCTGCAAGGCATGACCCAGGCACTTCAACAGGTGGCACAAGGAGGTGCACATCGTGGAGCAGGAAATCTCCACCAAAGCTTCAAGAACATGAACCCTCCTAAGTTCATGGGATCCACTGATCCGGATGACGCCGAGCACTGGATCTGAGAGACCGAACGTATCTTTCGAGTTATGCAATGCACGGACCAAGAGAAGGTCTTGTTAGCAATGTTTCAATTGGAAAGGGACGCCTACTGTTGGTGGGAGTCGGTAGAAGCCACATTAGATCAAGGACAAGTTACTTGGGAGGAGTTTGTTGAACATTTCAACAATAAATATTTTTCAGACCGAGTCCAGGAGAAGAGGGCCGCCGAGTTCGCCGCACTTAAACAACGATCTTTGTCGGTGGCTGAGTATGAGGCATAATTTTCCAGGTTTACTCGATATGCTAAACATCTAATTAGTACCGAGAAGATGAAAGCTAGGAGATTCCTAAATGGGCTCAGACCCCAATATATCACACAGCTGGCGCCGATGGACATACAGGTCTATTCGGAGATAGTACTCGAGCTCAGTTACTAGAAGATGCCACGGAGCTATCTGATAGGATCTGTGGGAAGGATAAGAAGGAACAAGTCACTAGTTCGGGTTCCTTCAAACCCAATTTCAAGAAGAGGCCGAGTAATGGAGGTACTCCCTCCCAAGAGCAAAAGTTCAAGAAGACCAAACCTTTCTCCATCACCATTACACCTTCTAATGTGGTATGTAAACACTATGACATGGCCGGACATAAGGCCGAAGAATGTTGGAGGAAACTTGGAGCGTGTCTCCGTTGTGGGAACCGTGATCATCGGATTCCCGACTGTCCCCTACTCAATGATCAAGCCGGTGACGGAAAGCGCCCGGTGACAAAGAATGCACGTCTCCAAGCTATTAAGGAGACAGAACAAGATGAAGGCGGACTAGTGGAAGGTACATTGAAAGTTTGTTCCAAGTCTGCATATGTCTTATTTGATACTGGTGCCTCGCATTCTTTTATTTCTAAGAAGTTTGCGAATCCATTACCCATGGAACCGGAATGGATGAAATTAGTTCTTTCAACTCCTCTCGGAAGCGAAGTTTACCTTACTCACCATTATCAAAACTGTGAAGTATTAGTAAAGGGAAGAAATCTTCCTATCGACCTCATATGTTTAGACCTAAAGGAATATGATGTCATATTAGGAGCCGATTGGTTATCCAAATACAGGCAACTGTGGATTGCCGTAATAGCAAAGTTACTTTCAAGACTTTCCGGAATTGGTCTATACTAGCCCTAAGAGTCGGAGCAAGTCGTCTCTTATTTCGGCTCTCCGAGCTAGCAAGCTAATAAGGAAAGGATGTGTATCTTCCTTGCGTTTGTCACTATTAAGAGACTAAGGAGACTAAGCTAGAAGACATCCCTAGTTGTGCAAGAATTTTCGGACGTGTTTCCGGAAGATTTGCCTGGATTACCTCCACAACGAGAAGTGGCCTTCACCATCGACTTTGATCCCTGGTGCTGGTCCAGTTTCTAAGGCACCTTATAGGATGTCCCCTGCCGAACTCAAGGAGTTAAAGAACAATTGATGGAGCTTCTTAAGAAAGGTTTTATTAGACCAAGCACTTCCCAGTGGGGAGCACCTGTGCTATTTGTAAAGAAGAAGGATGGATCCATGAGGTTATGCATCGACTATCGACAGTTGAATCATCTCACTATCAAGAACAAGTATCCACTACCGAGAATCGATGAGTTATTTGATCAAATATCTGGATCCAAGTACTTCTCGAAGATTGATCTCAGATCGGGATATCACCAACTGAGGATCAAAGATGAGGACATTCATAAGACTGCGTTCAGGAGCAGGTATGGGCACTACGAATTTGTTGTTATGCCTTTTGGACTAACCAATGCCCCTGCAGCCTTTATGCAGTTGATGAATAGTATATTCAGACCTCATCTAGATCAATTCATAGTGGTTTTCATTGATGATATACTGATCTATTCAAAGACCAAGGAAGAGCATGAGGAGCATTTGAGGATTGCATTACAGATATTGAGGATGAATCAGTTATATGCAAAGCTCAGTAAATGTGAATTCTGGTTAGAAGAAGTATCTTTCTTGGGTCATGTTATATCAAAGGATGGTTTATCCGTAGATCCATCAAAGGTTGAAGCTGTAAGAATTGGGAAAGACCGACCAACGCTAGCGAGATCCGAAGTTTCTTGGGTCTTGCGGGTTATTACCGGCGATTCATCAAGGATTTCTCCAAGATTGCCTTACCACTCACTAGACTAACACGCAAGGAGATATGTTATGAATGGAGTGAGGAATGTCAAAGAAGCTTCCAAGCCCTCAAAGATCACCTTACTACTGCCCCGGTCTTAGCTTTACCAATTGAAGACGTGAAATTTGAAGTATACACCGATGCATCTGGCATTCACCTCGGATGTGTTTTAATGCAACAAGGGAAAGTTATAGCCTACTCTTCTCGCCAATTGAAGAAGCACGAGGAGAACTACCCAGTCCATGACTTAGAATTGGCGGCGGTAGTGTTTGCACTGAAGATATGGAGACATTACCTATACAGAGTGCAATTTACTCTATACTCTGACCATAAAAGTCTTAAGTATCTCTTCTCTCAGAAGGAATTGAATATGAGGCAAAGACGTTGGCTAGAATATCTCAAGGACTTCGACTTCACAATACAATATCATCCTGGAAAGGGTAATCCTGTAGCTGATGCCCTCTGTCGAAAGCCAGGAGCACTATTAGCCAATTGTATGATTCAGGAGTGGAAGTTGCTAGAACAATTCTCTAAACTTAATATAAGTATAGACAAGGATAGTAGGCGTGTCACATTATCCCATATGAGCATACAGCCATACTTGCTATCCGAAATACAAGGACTTCAAGATAGTGACCCCGTACTAGTGGAAATCAAGGGCAAAATGGAAGAACAACCTGATTTCAAGATAGCCTCGGATGGAAGATTGATGTTCAGGAATAGAACATGTATACCGGATTGTCTAGAGCTAAAGAAGAAAATCTTAGATGAAGCTCACAGATCAAGGTACACGATTCATCCAGGGTCTACCAAAATATACCAAGATTTGAAAAGGACCTTCTGGTGGCCCAATATGAAAAGAGAAGTAGCAGACTTTGTGTCTCGCTGTCTCACGTGCCAACAAGTCAAGGCAGAACACCAAAAGTCTGCCGGTAAGCAACATCCTCTAGATATTCCCAAATGGAAGTGGGAGGATATTGGTATGGACTTCATTATGGGTCTGTCTAAATCAAAAGGAGGACATGATGGAATATGGGTTATCATCGACCGATTGACCAAATCGGCACACTTCTTGCCAATCAAGAGTCGATGGTCAATTGATGTTCTTGCTGCATTATACATTAAGGAGATAGTCAGGTTACATGGAGTACCTGTCTCAATCGTGTCTGACAGAGACCCTCGTTTTACTTCTCACTTTTGGAAGGGTCTACAACATTCTCTGGGGTTGAGACTTAACTTTAGTACAGCTTTTCATCCTCAAATGGATGGTCAGACCGAGAGAACCAATCAGGTAGTTGAAGATATGCTCAGAGCTTACATCATTGATTTTGATGGAAGCTGACAGGATCACTTGCCTTTGGTTGAATTTGCATACAATAACAGCTACCAGGCAAGTATACAAATGACACCTTTCGAAGCTTTATACTGAAGGAGTTGCCGATCGCCTTTGTGCTGGGACAAAGTTGGCGAGAAACAACTATTAGGTCCAGACATGGCAAGGGATACCACTGAAAAGATTCAGTTGATTAGAGAAAGACTTCAAGTTGCTCAGTCTAGACAGAAGGCTTATGCTGACACAAGAAGAAGAGATCTCGAATTCCAAATCAGAGATCACGTATTTCTCAAGATATCACCTGGACGTGGAATAAGAAGATTCGGTGTTAAGGGCAAGCTTATACCAAGGTTTATCGGACCTTTTGAGATACTAGAAAGGGTTGGCGAGGTTGCTTACCGCGTCGCTTTACCTCCTCAATTGTCCGAAGTTCATAATGTATTCCACGTATCCATGTTGAAGAAGTATGTGCACGATCCGGCACATATCATCGATCATGGAGACCTGGTGATTCAAAGGGATCTCACTTATGAACAAAAGCCTATGAAGATCCTCGATCGTGAAGTACGAACATTAAGGAGCAAAGTTTTTCCCATGGTCAAGGTGCAATGGAGTAAAAGCTCAGAACACGAAGCCACATGGGAGACCGAGGAGTCTATGAGGAAACGATTCTCAGAATTATTCTAAAAAGGTATGTACTCTACACTCTCCACGTCTATATACAATTGAATTTGGGGACCAAATTCTTTTAAGTGAGGAAGGGTGTAGCAACCCTGGTAAATTAAAGGACTAGAAAGTCAAAATAAATTAAAAACAATAATTAAACAAGGTCCAGACCTTGTACATGACCCTCTTTCGTCCTAAAAAGTCTGACAAAAGAACTCATGGACACTACTATTATATTATAATAAATTTAAGAATAACATGTTATTTTTAGGTAAGCATTTAATACACAACGTAATTTTAATTGAATTAAGAATCATTAAATCTCAAAGAAAATGACATTTTATATTTTATTACTAATTTAGAAAATTTAATATTCCACATTTATTACATTATAATCTTATTAGAAGGGAGAAAGATATATATATAAGATTTAATTACATTAAAGATATGTAAAAGATAAAAGAATGAGCATATATGCAATTTCGGTTCTTTCAAGAGCATTAAGAAAAGGCCAAAAGCTCAATTGACGCCTCTTCGTACAGGCGTATCCAACGTGAAAGACGACTTAATGCAAGTCGTTATTTACAAATTAGCAAAAGTTAAATAAAGTATATAGTTAAAAGTATTATAAAATAATAGGAATATTTATACAATATCGGTCCTTTGGAGGTTAAGGAGAAATGCCAAAATACAAATGACGCCATTGCTTTAGGCGTTGATTTCAAATGTGACGACTTAATGAAAGTCGTTATTTTATTCTAAAATGAATAGTGCCCGTTTTTGAATTAAAGAATTTTGGAAAACTAATTATATGAAAAAATAGAGAAAAATTGAAAACTCGTACCCCTAAAATTTCCCATATAGATCACATCAAGAAAGAAAGATAAAAATCCAGAAAGATCGTTACACCTTAAATTAACAAATAGGGAAAGGTGAATGACGCCTCCAAGTAAGTCGTCATTTAATTTTGACGACTATGTATAGAAGCGTCATTTATTGAAATAACGCCTCTACCTGAGGCGTCATTTTCAAAAGGAACAGTCGGTGATTGGTTCGAACAGGGATGTTATCTGGGTAAGTTTGGATTAAGGAAAGGGATCCATACGTGGATATCTGTGGTTTTAGTCCTAATTGAACTCATAGAAACCATCAAGATTCCTTTCCCTATAAATACCAACCCCTCCATCGAACCAAGACGTCCTTCTGCTGCTGTTTCCCTGGTGCTGCTACTGCGTTGCTCTTCATGCCGTGGTGTACGAGAAGAACATAACAGTTCTTCATCTTCTTCTTCCCCTTCCTCTTGCTGCCAATACTGTGAAAGGAGGAAGCCCTCTTCTGCTTCTTCGATAGTTCTTCACGTATTGTCGTGGAGAAGCATAAAGCTTCTTCTTCTCAAGGTTTTGGGTGTTCGTGGGAAGCCCTCTGCTTCTCTATTTCTTTGGACAAAAAGGGGCTGCTGCGTTGTTGCTCTTGCCATCTTCTTCCTGCCGGGAATGTAGAAGAATCCTCTTCTTCTTTCTTGTACCTACTGCACTGCTGAAGCTATCATCACCCTCATCATCCTACTGCTTTCTTTTTCTGAAGGGTGTTGCTATTACGTTGGCTAAAGAGTTGCTGCTCTTGTTTCCAGTAACTCTGATAGAAACAGAGTATCGTTCTTCACCGTTCGTCACTCAAATCATCGATAAAGGTAGGTTTTCCCAAGTGTTAAGCAAAATTTTATGGATATTAGGCCAATTGCATGCATGTAGGTTGTTAGTGCTGCGACTGACTGCCATATGAGTTTTCATGATTTCATCATTTTACTGAAAATGACGCCCTAGATCAAGGCGTTGTTTTTATTTAACGCCCGTGAAAATAGGCGTCAATTGTCTAGTTAATTAATAATGACAAATGTTCAAATTTTAATAACTATTAACCCTGATGTGTTAACTAATGCATGATCATGTTAGTGAATTCCTGCTATTTTTCTCTATCTACCCATGTCTCTAGTTTCTTAATTGGAAATATTTTATAAAGCCTGTGTCAGTGATTGTACCTATTAGGTACAAATCAGATGACAAGAATTAGCGACCCTGACTAAGTCGTTATTTGAATGGACGCCCCTACACATAGGCGTCAGATTCGTGATAAATAATGAAAATGGAAGAAAGACATAAATTCACGGACTTGATAATTGACGACGTGTATATTGCCCTTAAATTTGATATATGACGCCCCTGACTAGGGCGCTGTTTTAGAAACTGAAGCCTTAATGTAAGACGTCATTTATATAATATCTAAAATTTTAGAATGTTTATAGATTTTAATATTAACAAGACCTGGATATAACGACTGCGTGAACAGTCGTCATTTACTAAACTAACGACCCTGACAAGGGCGCCAATTCATAAAATGAAGACTTAAGCCCAGACACCAATTGACTGATTTCCTCATTTCGTGGCTTTTGTAACCCTTTTACGGTGGGTTAGTTATTAGGCACTATATTCCATTCCGTGAATATAGTCCCACGTTTCACATGTTTTATCGATTTCCCTATTTCTTGATGATAGATGAACCCTCCGCGAGACATTCCGTTCCTTCGGATTGGTGACTTTATCATACAGACCTCCGTAAGACTCCGCTATTCTTGTATTCCATCAAGACAGCCGAGCTGGTTGTACCATTAAAACCCATGACACTACTTAATTGCCATGTCACTCTATAGAAACATGGTAAACCGGCCCTCGTGACGTGCTATGTGGATGTCATGAGAGTATTCTTGAACTAATGGAATGGGGAAACCACACCATTATTAGTCCTTCATAATTAAGTGTTGTACTTGTGGACACTAATTCTATTTCGTGTACAAGGACGAGCAACCATGTTTAGATGGGCGCTTATTCATATTATCATGGCACCCAATTAGGGAGCCTATTACACCTAATTTTATCGTTAATCGTGATTATACCGTTATTGCTTTCTTTATACATCATGTTCAATCCTTGAAATTCTATTCCACAAGATCTACCTTAAAGTCCCTACAAGCTTATTCCATTGAAACTCTATATTGGCTATAACTATAGTGGATGTCGAAAAATACACGATCAATGCTTGCGCGTATAAGGGCCCGATCTGGTCCTGGGAGGAGCACCCGAAAGTACTTGTACCCATGGGAGTTGTATTGATGACGGTGTGGCATTGCACCGAAGTGCATGACTAGCTTGATTAGACATTCCACAATCTCATACTCGACTTGACATGACATGACTTGCGTGACCCGGAAAGGGAATTTATATACTTTCTTGAAACATGATAGCCAAATCCCGACATGACATGATGAATATACTTGCTTGAATATCTTGACATTTATTGATATAAGTTCTTGAAAGACATGCTAGTTCACTCAATTATCTCTTATTATACTCTCTCTCTTGTCGTTTTACGCAAACATGCATAGCTTTATTGCATTCATGTAACATGTAATTTACTTAAAGCAAGCTAGCTCTTGAGATATAATTCCTACTGAGCGTTCGTTCATCCAGTGTTTTCCCCTATTTTTCAGGTAAGTCTAATGACGAGACTCAATCGGATGGGTAAGGTCAAGAGTGAAGAGATTAGAGCTACTCCGTCTATCCAAGCGTCTACTAGTCTTATCTTTCTATATTTTTGAGTCAATCGTGGTACTTTTCCCTTTATTGAGTCTTAGCACTTTCATTAAGTGGATTGTAATAGAAGTACTTTTGAGGTTGTGATTGAATAAAGGATTGGGTTATCTTTACTTTTGCGCACTCTATCTTTTTGTTGAATACACTAACGCTCTGATTGACATGATCGATATAAACTTGTCACGCACTCCGAGTTCCTTCCGCGCTCGGGGCGTGACAGTTTTTGTGGTATGAGAGCCGAGGATATTCAATTCCTAGGAAACTCAAGTCCAAGGATAGGTTTAAAACCTTTAACCGGTGAGATTGGGTAGAACCAAGGGTTAAGTTAACTTAGAATCAAAACCTTTGAACATAATCACATATTAATATAGTTATTGTAATTGTAGGACAATGGCTGCCGAACGTGTCCCGTGGCGCAACATGCAACGCACTCTGCAAGGCATGACCCAGGCGCTTCAACAGGTGGCACAAGGTGGTGCACATCGTGGAGCAGGAAATCTCCACCAAAGCTTCAAGAACATGAACCCTCCTAAGTTCATGGGATCCACTGATCCGGATGACGCCGAGCACTGGATCCGGGAGACCAAACGTATCTTTCTAGTTATGCAATGCATAGACCAAGAGAAGGACTTGTTGGAAACGTTTCAATTAGAAAGGGACGCCCGCTGCTGGTGGGAGTCGGTAGAAGCCACATTAGATCAAGGACAAGTTACTTGGGAGGAGTTTGTTGAACATTTCAACAATAAATATTTTTCAGACCGAGTCTAGGAGAAGAAGGCCGCCGAGTTCGCCGCACTTAAACAACGATCTTTGTCGGTGGCTGAGTATGAGGCATAATTTTCCAGGTTTACTCGATATGCTAAACATCTAATTAGTACCGAGAAGATGAAAGCTAGGAGATTCCTAAATGGGCTCAGACCCCAATATATCACACAGCTGGCGCCGATGGACATATAGGTCTGTTCGGAGATGGTACGTCGAGCTCAGTTACTAGAAGATCCCACGGAGCTATCTGATAGGATCTGTGGGAAGGATAAGAAGGAACAAGTCACTAGTTCGGGTTCCTTCAAACCCAATTTCAAGAAGAGGCCGAGTAATGGAGGTACTCCCTCCCAAGAGAAAAAGTTCAAGAAAACCAAACCTTTCTCCATCACCATTACACCTTCTAATGTGGTATGTAAACACTATGACAAGGCCGGACATAAGGCCGAAGAATGTTGGAGGAAACTTGGAGCGTGTCTCCGTTGTGGGAGCCGTGATCATCGGATTCCCGACTGTCCCCTACTCAATGATCAAGCCGGTGACGAAAAGCGCCCGGTGACAAAGAATGCACGTCTCCAAGCTATTAAGGAGACAGAACAAGATGAAGGCGGACTAGTGGAAGGTACATTGAAAGTTTGTTCCAAGTCTGCATATGTCCTATTTGATACTGGTGCCTCGCATTCTTTTATTTCTAAGAAGTTTGCGAATCCATTACCCATGGAACCGGAATGGATGAAATTAGTTCTTTCAACTCCTGTCGGAAGCGAAGTTTACCTTACTCACCATTATCAAAACTGTGAAGTATTAGTAAAGGGAAGAAATCTTCCTATCGACCTCATATGTTTAGACCTAAAGGAATATGATGTCATATTAGGAGCCGATTGGTTATCCAAATACCAGGCAACTGTTGATTGCCGTAACAGCAAAGTTACTTTCAAGGAATTACCAGAATTGATTTATACTAGCCCTAAAAATCAGGGCAAGTCACCTCTTATTTCGGCTCTCCGAGCTACCAAGCTAATAATGAAAGGATGTGTATCTTTCCTTGCGTTTGTCACTATTAAGGAGACTAAAGAGACAAAGATAGAAGACATCCCTATTGTGCAAGAATTTTCGGACGTGTTTCCGGAAGATTTGCTTGGATTACCTCCACAAAGAGAAGTGGCCTTCACCATCGACTTGGTCCCTTGTGCTGGTCCAATTTCTAAGGCACCATATAGGATGTCCCCTGCCGAACTCAAGGAGTTAAAAGAACAATTGATGGAGCTTCTTAAGAAAGGATTTATTAGGCCAAGTACTTCCCCATGGGGAGCACCTGTACTATTTGTAAAGAAGAAGGATGGATCCATGTGGTTATGCATCGACTATCGACAGTTGAATCATCTCACTATTAAGAACAAGTATCCACTACCGAGAATCGATGAACTGTTTGATCAAATATCTGGATCCAAGTACTTCTCGAAGATTGATCTCAGATCGGGATATCACCAACTGAGGATCAAAGACGAGGACATTCATAAGACTGCGTTCAGGAGCAGGTATGGGCACTACGAATTTGTTGTTATGCCTTTTGGACTAACCAATGCCCCTGCAGCCTTTATGCAGTTGATGAATAGTATATTCAGACCTCATCTAGATCAATTCATAGTGGTTTTCATTGATGATATACAGATCTATTCAAAGACCAAGGAAGAGCATGAGGAGCATTTGAGGATTGCATTACAGATATTGAGGATGAATCAGTTATATGCAAAGCTCAGTAAATGTGAATTCTGGTTAGAAGAAGTATCTTTCTTGGGTCATGTTATATCGAAGGACTATTTATCCGTAGATCCATCAAAGGTTGAAGCTGTACGGAATTGGGAAAGACCGATCAACGCTAGCGAGATCCGTAGTTTCTTGGGTCTTGCGGGTTATTACCGGTGATTCATCAAGGATTTCTCCAAGATTGCCTTACCACTCACTAGACTAACACGCAAGGAGATATGTTATGAATGGAGTGAGGAATGTCAAAGAAGCTTCCAAGCCCTCAAAGATCACCTTACTACTGCCCCGATCTTAGCTTTACCAATTGAAGGCGTGAAATTTGAAGTATACACCGATGCATCTGGCATTCGCCTCAGATGTGTTTTAATGCAACAAGGGAAAGTTATAGCCTACTCTTCTCGCCAATTGAAGAAGCACGAGGAGAACTACCCAGTCCATGACTTAGAATTGGCGGCGGCAGTGTTTGCACTGAAGATATGGAGACATTACCTATACGGAGTGCAATTTACTGTATACTCTGACCATAAAAGTCTTAAGTATCTCTTCTCTCAGAAAGAATTGAATATGAGACAAAGACGTTGGCTAGAATATCTCAAGGACTTCGACTTCACAATACAATATCATCCTCGAAAGGGTAATCCTGTAGCTGATGCCCTCAGTCGAAAGCCGAGAGCACTATTAGCCAATTGTATGATTCAGGAGTGGAAGTTGCTAGAATAATTCTCTAAACTTAATATAAGCATAGATAAGGACAGTAGGTGTGTCACATTATCCCATATGAGCATACAGCCAGACTTGCTATCCGAAATACAATGACTTCAAGATAGTGACCCCGTACTAGTGGAAATCAAGGGCAAAATGGAAGAATAACCTTATTTCAAGATAGCCTCGGATGGAAGATTGATGTTCAGGAATAGAACATGTATACCGGATTGTCTAGAGCTAAAGAAGAAAATCTAAGATAAAGCTCACAGATCAAGGTACATGATTCATCCAGGGTCTACCAAAATGTACCAAGATTTGAAAAGGACCTTCTGGTGGCCCAATATGGAAAGAGAAGGAGCAGACTTTGTGTCTCGCTGTCTCACGTGCCAACAAGTCAAGGCAGAACACCAAAAGCCTGCCGGTAAGCAACATCCTCTAGATATTCCTCAATGGAAGTGGGAGGATATCGGTATGGACTTCATTATGGGTCTGTCTAAATCAAAAGGAGGACATGATGGAATATGGGTTATCATCGACAGATTGACCAAATCGGCACACTTCTTGCCAATCAAGAGTCGATGGTCAATTGATGTTCTTGATGCATTATACATTAAGGAGATAGTCAGGTTACATGGAGTACCTATCTCAATCGTGTCTGACAGAGACCCTCGTTTTACTTCTCACTTTTGGAAGGGTCTACAACATTCGCTGGGGACGAGACTTAACTTTAGTATAGCTTTTCATCCTCAAACGGATGGTCAGACCGAGAGAACCAATCAGGTAGTTGAAGATATGCTCAGAGCTTGCATCATTGATTTTGGTGGAAGCTAGCAACATCACTTACCTTTGGTTGAATTTGCATACAATAATAGCTACCAGGCAAGTATACAAATGACACCTTTCGAAGCTTTATACGGAAGGAGTTACCGATCGCCTTTGTGCTGGGATAAAGTTAGCGAGAAACAACTATTAGGTCCAGACATGGTAAGGGATACCACTGAAAAGATTCAGTTGATTAGAGAAAGACTTCAAGTTGCTCAGTCTAGAGAGAAGGCTTATGCTGACACAAGAAGAAGAGATCTCGAATTCCAAATCGGAGATCACGTATTTCTCAAGATATCACATGGACGTGGAATAAGGAGATTTGGTGTTAAGGGCAAGCTTACACCAAGGTTTATCGGACCTTTTGAGATACTAGAAAGAGTTAGCGAGGTTGCTTACCGCGTCGCTTTACCTCCTCAATTGTCCGAAGTTCATAATGTATTCCACATATCCCTGTTGAAGAAGTATGTGCACGATCCAGCACATATCATCGATCATGGAGACCTGGTGATTCAAAGGGATCTCACTTATGAACAAAAGCCCATGAAGATCCTCAATCGCGAAGTACGAACATTAAGGAGCAAAGTTATTCCCATAGTCAAGGTGCAATGGAGTAAAAGCTCAGAACATAAAGTCACATGGGAGATCGAGGAGCCTATGAGGAAACGATTCCCAGAATTATTCTAAAAAGGTATGTACTCTACACTCTCCACGTTTATATACGATTGAATTTGGGGACCAAATTCTTTTAAGTGGGGGAGCGTGTAGCAACCCTGGTAAATTAAAGGACTAGAAAGTCTAAATAAATTAAAAACAATAATTAAACAAGGCCCAGACCTTGTACATGACCCTCTTTCGTCCTAAAAAGTCTGACAAAAGAACTCATGGACACTACTATTGTATTATAATAAATTTAAGAATGACATGTTATTTTTAGGTAAGCATTTAATGCACAACGTAATTTTAATTGAATTAAGAATCATTAAATCTCAAAGAAAATGTCAATTTATATTTTATTACTAACTTAGAGAATTTAATATTCCACATTTATTACATTATAATCTTATTAGAATGGAGAAAGATATATATATATAAGATTTAATTACATTAAAGATATGTAAAAGATAAAAGAATGAGCATATATGCAATTTCGGTTCTTTCAAGAGGATTAAGAAAAGGCCAAAAACTCAATTGACGCCTCTTCGTACGGGCGTATCCAACGTGAAAGACGACTTAATGCAAGTCGTTATTTACAAATTAGTAAAAGTCAAATAAAGTATATAGTTAAAAGTATTAAAAAATAATAGGGATATTTATACAATATCAATCCTTTGGAGGTTAAGGAGAAATGCCAAATTGTAAATGACGCCATTGCTTTAGGCGTTGATTTCAAATGTGACGACTTAATGAAAGTCGTTATTTTATTCTAAAATGAATAGTGCCCGTTTTTGAATTAAAGAATTTTGGAAAACTAATTATATGAAAAAATAGAGAAAAATGGAAAACTTGTACCCCTAAAATTTCCCATATAGATCACATCAAGAAAAAAAGATAAAAATCCAGAAAGATCGTTACACCTTAAATTAACAAATAGGGAAAAGTGAATGACGCCTCCGAGCAAGTCGTCATTTAATTTTGACGATTGTGTATACAAGCGTCATTTATTGAAATAACGCCCCAACCTGAGACGTCATTTCCAAAAGGAACAGTCGGTGATTGGTTCAAATAGGGATGTTATCTGGGTAAGTTTGGATTATGGAAAGGGATCCATACGTGGATATCTGTGGTTTTAGTCCTAATCGAACTCCTAGAAACCATCAGGATTCCTTTCCCTATAAATACCAACCCCTCCATCGAACCAAGATGTCCTTCTGTTGCTGTTTCCTTGGTGCTACTACTGCGTTGCTCTTCATCCTGCCGTGGTGTACGAGAAGAACATAGCAGTTCTTCATCTTCTTCTTCCTCTTCCTCTTGCTGCCAATACTGTGAAAGGAGGAAGCCCTATTCTACTTCTTCGATAGTTCTTCACGTATTGTCGTGGAGAAGCATAAGCTTCTTCTTCTCAAGGTTTTGGGTGTTCGTGGGAAGCCCTCTGCTTCTCTATTTCTTTGGACAAAAAGGGGCTGCTGCGTTGTTGCTCTTGCCATCTTCTTCCTGCCAGGAACGTAGAAGAATCCTCTTCTTCTTTCTTGTACCTACTGCACTGCTGAAGCTATCATCACCCTCATCATCCTACTGCTTTCTTCTTCCGAAGGGTGTTGCTATTGCATTGGCTAAAGAGTTGCTGCTCTTGTTTCCAGTAACTCTGATAGAAACAGAGTATCGTTTTTCACCGTTCGTCACTCAAATCTTCGATAAAGGTAGGTTTTCTCAAGTGTTAAGCAAAATTTTATGGATATTAGGCCAATTGCATGCATGTAGGTTGTTAGTGCTGCGACTGACTGCCATATGAGTTTTTATGATTTCATCATTTTACTGAAAATGACGCCCTAGATCAAGGCGTTGTTTTTAGTTAACGCCCGTGAAAATAGGCGTCAATTGTCTAGTTAATTAATAATGACGAATGTTCAAAATTTAATAACTATAAACCCTTATGTGTTAACTAATGCATGATCATGTTAGTGAATTCTTGCTATTTTTCTCTATCTACCCATGTCTCTAGTTTCTTAATTGGAAATACCCCAAAAGCCATGTCTGTGATTGTACCTGATCATATGACAAGTAAATGACAACCATGCCTAGGTCGTCAATTGAACAAACGCCCCTGTACGCAGGTGTCAATTACTGATAAATCAAGAATTCCTGAAAATATTTATAATTACCCAGATATTGAAATAATGACATGCATCCTACCATCTTTTTGATATATGACGGCCCTGACTAGGGCGCTGTTTACAAAATTGAAGCCTTAATGTAAGACGTCATTTATATAATATCTGAAGTTTTAGAATGTTTATAGATTTTAATATTATCAAGACCTGGATATAAGGACTGGGTGAACAATCGTCATTTACTAAACTGACGACCCTGACAAGGGCGCCAATTCATAAAATGAAGACTTCAGCCCAAACACCAATTGACTGATTTCCTGATTTCGTGGCTTTTGTAACCCTTTTACAGTGGGTTAGTTATTAGGCACTATATTCCATTCCGTGAGTATAGTCACACGTTTCACATGTTTTATCGATTTCCCAATTTCTCGGTGATAGATGAACCCTCCGCGGGACATTCCGTTCTTTTGGATTGGTGACTTTATCATAGAGACCTCCGTAAGACTCCGCTAGCCTTAGATTCCCTCAAGGCAGCCGAGCTGGTTGTACCATTAAAACCCATGACACTACTTAATTGCCATGTCACTCTATAGAAACATGGTAAACCGGCCCTCGTGACGTGCTATGTGGATGTCATGAGAGTATTCTTGAACTAATGGAATGGGGAAACCATACCATTATTACTCCTTCAGAATTAAGTGTTGTACTTCTGGACACTAATTCAATTTCGTGTACAAGGATGAGCAACCATGTTTATATGGGCGCTTATTCTTATTATGATGGCACCCAATTAGGGAGCCAATTCCACCTAGTTTTATCGTTAATCGTGATTATACCGTTATTGTTTTCTTTATACATCCTGTTCAATCCTTGAAATTCTATTCCACAAGATCTACCTTAAAGTCCATACAAACTTATTCCATTGAAACTCTATATTGGCTATAACTATAGTGGATGTCGAAAAATACACGATCAATGCCTGTGCGTATAAGGGCCCGATCTGGTCCTGGGAGGAGCACCCGAAAGTACATGTGCCCATGGGAGTTGTAATGAAGACGGTGTGGCATTGCACCGAAGTGCATGACTAGCTTGATTAGACATTCCACAATCTCATACTCGACTTGACATGACATGACTTGCATGACCCGGAAAGGGTATTTATATACTTGCCTGAAATGTGATAGCCAACTCCCGACATGACATGATGAATATACTTGCTTGAATATCTTGACATTTATTGATATAAGTTCTTGAAAGACATGCTAGTTCACTCAATTATCTCTTGTTATACTCTCTTTCTCTCTTGTCGTTTTACTCAAACATGCATAGCTTTATTGCATTCATGTAACATGTAATTTACTTAAAGCAAGCTAGCTCTTGAGATATAATTCCTACTGAGCGTTCGCTCATCTAGTGTTTTCTCCAATTTTTCAGGTAAGTCCGATGACGAGACTCAATCGGATGGGGAAGGTCAAGAGTGAAGATATTAGAGCTACTCCGTCTATCCAAGCGTCTACTAGTCGTATCTTTCTATATTTTTGAGTCAATCGTGGTACTTTTCCCTTTATTGAGTCTTAGCACTTTCATTAAGTGGATTGTAATAGAAGTACTTTTGAGGTTGTGATTGAATAAAGGATTGGGTTATCTTTACTTTTACGCACTCTGTCTTTGTGTTGAATACACTAACGCTCTGATTGACATGATTGATATAAACTTGTCACGCACTCCGGGTTCCTTCCGCACTCGCGGCGTGACAGCAGGAGTTCACAAAGATAAGGGACCCATGAATCCTCAAGGTTATAAAGAGCCCACGATGCTGATGTAAAGAGCTCACTTCAGGGATGTAACCCCCGCCTGAAACTCCTTAGCTTACAGGACTCATGGGGCCAGCGCACTATTTAAACCTGGGACTCCCTCCAACGAAAGGTAAGGCCAACACACGCCTAAAATTCCCTGAGCAGGAACCACTTCACCACACTGGTGTAGAGAGATCTCGTGCATCTCATTCCTCCTCCCTTCATAGCTTCCACCATTGCTCTACTGACTTAGGCATCGGAGGGTTTTCCCCAAGGAACCATCCCTGGGCCCCCTGATCTGTTGCCCTTCCTTGCAGTTCACTACTCGGTGATCACCTCCTCCAGCTCAGGACAAGCGCGAGATCACCCCTCTTCATTACCCAACTCCAAGGATGTTAGGACCATGATTAGTTCTCGACATATCCATTTGCTTCCTATGGCCCAATGGGTTATTGCCCACTGCAAGAATAAATGTTGGTGGAATGAGGCCATAGCCAAGGCCACTTCTATTTGCTTGTGTGGGGCCATACTTTTCCCTACTACTGACCACCTCCTAGATATTCCCAATCTGAGCATTATTAGTGGGTTGTGGCGAGGGTTGTCCATTTCGCTGGCCGTCCTTTCTTATATATACGAGGGCCTTAGTTCAGCTCCCCTTGGTGGGCCTCTCTTTGGGTCTATGGTCTTGCTTGAGTGTTGGATGGGGGTTAGATTGAAATTCACACTTAAAGAGGATATTCCTTCTCTTAGCCGGATCTTAGGGAGCCAGCCGCTCTTCTTCATTGGCGGTGCATTCGGATTCTCTCAACAGGTTGAGTGCAGGACTGCAGATAGGAAGACTAGAGATGAATGGCGGATCTACCTCAACACTCTGCCCCTTGATCGGTTCATGATGCGTCCAGCTTTCCTTGTTGGCACTACCCTCAGGCTTCCTAGGAGGCTTGGGTTGGACTTGAGGCTCGTGGGGAACACCAACTTGGCGATGTATAGCCCCCACAGGTGCTCTCTACAGGTCAAACTCCGGCGTACCATGATTCCAGTGCTGCCCCACCTACCCACTCTACAGGCGAGAAGACTTGGGACGGAGGAGGACAAGCAGGCAGTGAGGGGTGCACTGATCATGTGGGAGATCAGCAAGACGCGCATTCTACCAGAAGAGGTGACCGAGATTCAGGAGGAGTACCGGCTTTAATTGAGAGAGCTACGCGAGATCCGAGCTCGCGTGGATGCCCGGTCGAGGACTGAGTGATCTATCATGATGTATAGGAATTGATTGCTTGAATTTGATGTTTTTGAGATTGAATAAATGAAAGAATTTGATTAGATGAGCTATAGATTTGGCTCCCTTCTTGTGCATTTGTGTGGTTTGATGTGGCTCTCAGAAAAAAGAAACGGCCTTACAAAGGACCGATGAAAGAATAAGACGGCCACAATGTGACCGCTGAAATAAGAGAAACGGCCTCCAATAGACCGCAAACAGGTAGACGTCTGAGCGGACCATTAAACTTGTGGTTAACAGTCCTTGGGAGATGGAAACGGTCTATTGAGGCACCGCCATGTAACAAGACGGTCAACGTTTGATTGCCTAGCTTAGAGAAACGGCCTAGATTAGATCGCACGGGTATTGAAAGCAGAAGGGCCCATTCATTTGAGTCCAGATAAATTACAGCCTACCCAATGACCGCTAGAAGATGAGATGGTCAAAAAGTGACCTCTAAGTGAATAGAATCGGTCTTCAGGGGACCGCACATAAGGAAATATGAAAAAGGAGTCCATTTGTGTTTTGAGCCTTGCGGACCTGTCTCTACACACACTAAACAAAGAAATAGGTTAGACCTGTTCTTGGCTTAACCCCTTGCCGAGGACAAGCCCGATAGGGGACCAATTCTTGAAGTCTAGTCAAGGGGTGAAGTCTTATTAAATAGGCAAAAATAACATAAGAAAATGCAATGCATGCCATGAAATACAGGGGAACTATGTGATGGTTTTGAAAATATTTGTGTAGCTTTTGAAAATATTTGATTTTTTTTTTGATTTATTTTGGATTTTGAGACTATTTGATTTTTTTTTATTTTAAAAATATTTGAATTTTTTTAGCTTTGAAAATATTTGATTTTTTTTTATTTTTTTCTCTTTTGTAAATATTTGATTTTTTTTATATTTTGGAAATTTTTGATTTTTTGGATTTTGGAAATGCTTGATTTTTTGGATTTTGGAGATATTTGATTTTTTATCTTTTTGAAACCAATTCAGACCCGGCGGTGAGGAACCCACCTATCTCATTAGGGGTTTTCCAAGTACAACGTGCATTAAGGGTGACCATTCATGGCCAGGTACCAATTTCACACAACGGTGCCTCTACTAAGGCCATATCCAGGGTACGATCCGGTCCTTGGAAATCAAAAGAGAATTTGAAAGGTAAGCCTGGGATAGGTATAGAGATTTTTTAGGGCTTGAGTTCTTCTCACGACAACCCCCTCTTAGAGATCCGGTCTGTTGCGCCGGGACTTTGTGTCTATCATCGAACCTTTATCCGCTCTAGGCACGCATACGATCGGGCTCATGACTTCCCGCGGGCAAACTATACTGCCACTCTTACCATGCCTAATTTCATACTTCGGAGCATTTGGACTTTTGAGCTTTGACCTTTTGGCGGAGCTTTTAGCTTTTGCCTTGATTTTTGCCCCCTTTCTTTTCTTTTCTTTCTTTTGTGATTGCTTCATGCGGAGTTAGGTCATAACGGACTGCCCCTATTTGAGACCTCCCTCCAATTGGGGTGTCTAGATTGGTTCTCGCCCCCTTATTCACCACTTGCCCCTATATTCAGCCGAAGAGAGGAAAAGAACAAGGACTTTTACTTTCTCCAAATATGGCCAAAGGAAAAATGGTGTTGCACAGAAGAAGAAAACCCGACCAAGGATGTCGTGTAGTGTGTGAGTGTTATGCTAGGGATCTTCCTTCATGATCAAGGAGAGGAACGCCTCACCACCGGGCCATTACTAGCTTGTCTCTAAGGATAAAAGTGCTTGAGATACAACCCGTTCCACGCATGAGATAGTTCTTCGCCCTCCGCATTGATTAAACGGTATGCGTTCCCCGGATAAGCCTCTTTTACCACGAACGGACCTTCCCAGTTATGTTGCAATTTAGACCTGGGACCTCCTGATCTAATAAATTTACGTTTCAAAACTATATTACCCACTTGAAATTTTCTGTCAATGACCTTCTTTTTAAAATGACACGAAACTCGCTTTTGATAGACCGAGACATGATTGGCCGCATTAAGCCTCTTCTCATCTAAGTGTTCCAGCTGGACTAGCAACGCCTCTCGACGTTCATCGAGATTAAGTTCCTTATCAAGCTGTACTCTTAGGGAAGGAATCAAAATCTCATATGGAAGTACTGCCTCCATCCCATAAGTGAGAGCAAATGGAGTTTGCCCCGTGGGAGTACGGACAGAGGTACGATAAGCCCATAGAGCTTCTACTAACCTTTCAGGCCAGTCTGAAAATTTGTACAACTCGCATGTTTTCTTGATAATTTTAAGAAGGGTTTTATTGGTGACTTCGGCTTGACCATTGCCTTGGGGATAGTATGGAGATGAATGATGTAATGAAATATTAAACTTCTTGCAGAGGTCCTGGAGCTTTTGTGATATGAATTGAGGTCCGTTGTCGGTGATGATGTCACTTGGCACTCCACACTGCGAGATGATATTCTTCAGGATGAAGCGACAAACCATGGAAGCTTTGATTTCTACGTACGCTTTAGCTTCGGTCCATTTGGTGAAGTACAAAGTGGCAGAAAGAATGAAGGATTTCTGCTTGATCTGAGAATTGGGATCACCCAGCGGGCCTACTATGTCAAAGGCCCACATGGAGAATGGCCAAGGAGCGAAAAAAGGATGGAGAGATGAAGTAGGAGCATGAATTTTGTCGGCATGGAGTTGGCATTGAGTACACTTACGAACATAGGTGGAACAATCTTCTTCTAATGTTGGCCAGTAATAGCCCTGCATAAGAATTTTCTTCGCTAAGGCATGACCATTAACATGCCCTCCACACTCGCTCGAATGATCTGCTTCAACGACCTTCCAGGCCTCATCATCGTCTAAACACCTCATCAAAACCCCGTTAAGAGCACGCCTCTACAGCTCTCCAGCAATGATTGTGTATCTTGAGGCAACTCTTCTAATGGCCTTCCGTTGCTCGGCATTAGTGACTCGGGGAATGACCCATCCCTGCAATATTGCTCAATTTCGTAGTACCAAGGAAAATCTTCTTCTTCCAAGATCTCTTCCAGTTCTGCTAATGATACCTCTTTCAAATCCTCCTTCTTAGCCTTCTTCTCTATGGACTTCCTAAGGCTATCAAACCAGGGATCCTGAATGGAAGGAGCGTCTAACAACTAGACCACAATGGTCTTAGTAGGGCGACTGAGGGGAAAGGAGAGGGAAGAAGCAAGTGATGCAAGTGCATCAGCCAGAATATTTTGAGATCGAGGAGTATGAATGTATATCAATTTGTGGAATTTCCTAGCCAAGAGAGTGACCAGATCTGGAGAGGGCTTGAGCTTGGGGTCACGTGTGCAATAGGTAGAGAGAACCTGGCGCAGCACCAACTGAGAATCTCCTATAATGTTCAAATATCGCGCGCCCATGATATAGGCGTGCTTCAATCCGGCAAGGAGAGCCTCATACTCAGCTGTGTTATAGGTAGCAGGAAAAGAGAGTTGATATGCAAAAGGGATAGTCACTCCCTTCGGAGTGAGGAGAACAGCACAGATCCCTCGGCCCTGAGAGTTAAGTGCGCCATCAAAATGTAAGGACCAGAAAGGATGATGAGTGAGCACGACAAGGTGTTCATCGGGGAACTTATCCTGGATGAAATCAGCATAGGGAATAGGCAAATGGGCAAGATGTTCAGCAATAGCATAGCCCTTGATTGCCTTTTGGGTAATGAAGGTGATATCAAATTGGGAGAGGAAGCTCTGCCAGCGAGCTAACCTACTAGAAAGGACAGGCTTTTCTAAGAGATAGTGAATCGGGTCCATTCTAGAGATCAACTTAATGTCATGGGTAAGGAAATAATGTTTTAGTTTCTGAGCTACCCATACTAATGCTGCACAGGTCTTCTCCATGGCAGTGTACTTAGCCTCCACAGGGTTGAACAACCTGGAGAGGTAATAAGCTGCTTTTTCTCTACCTTCATCATCCACTTGTGCTAGGACACCTCCTAGGGAGTCCTCGATGATAGAAATGTATAGGATTTAAGGTTTCCTAGGGACAGGAGGTTACAAAACCAGGGGATTAGACAAATAAACCTTCAGATCTTCATAAGCCTTCTAACATTCTTCATTCCATTCAAACTTAACCCCCGCCTTCAAAAGTTCGTAGAACGGACGGCATCTTTGTGAATGCTGAGATATAAATCTTCGAATGAACTACAGACGTCCAATCAAACCCCGAAGTTCAGTGATGTTCTTTGGTGGGGGCATATCCATGATGGCTTTTGCTTTATTAGGATCAATCTGAATACCCCATTTGCTAACTATGAATCCTAACAATTTCCCTCATGACACTCCAAACACACACTTCTTCGGATTCATTTTCAATTTGTACTCACGAGCTCTCTACAACACTTTGGCCAAAATGGTGGGGTGTTCTTCTTTTGACCTCGATTTCATCAAGATATTGTCCACGTAAGCTTCCATATACACATGCTGCATATCATGGAATATCGCCATCATCGCCAGTTGATAAGTGGCACATGCATTCTTCAGACCGAATGGCATGACCACGTAGCAGTAAGTGTCCCAGGGCATGGTGAACAAGGTTTTCTCTTGGTCCTCCGGAGCTAGACAGATTTGGTTATAACTAGAATAACCATCTATGAATGAGAGAGCTTCGTACCCGGCTGTGTTATCTACTAACACATCGATATGAGGTAGCGGAAATTCATCCTTGGGACATGCCTTATTCAAATCCCTGAAATCAATGTAAATCCTTACCATTCCATCCTTCTTCATGACAGGGACTATATTTGCCACCCATTGAGGATATAAGACGACCCGAATAAATCTGGCCTTATGTAATTTATCGACCTCCTCTTTCATCTTCTAGGCCATGTGGGGGTGGAATCTTCTTAGTTTCTGCTTCACGGGTGTTGCCCCTGGTTTAAGTACAAGTCTATGCTCTACCAAGGCGGGGTCAAGACCAAGCATGTCCTCATAGGACCAGACAAAGGAATCGTTATACTCCCTCAAAAACTTGACCAATTCTTCTTCAACCTGAGGAGGGAGATTAGCATAAATAAGAATGATCATGGGATCTGTTGCATCCCTACGGTTTTGATGATGACTCACACTATAAATCAATTTGTTTTTATCTCCAGATCAATTTGTTCTTACGGCACATTTATTTGTTTCTAAGCATGGAGAGGGTATGTGCTAATAGCATCATTTAGGTCCGTGCATTACCTGTTATTCGCTCTTTTGCTTAATACATATTGAGTCAGTGCTAGTTCTACATCTTTCACATAAAGTACTTACCTCGGTGCAAGTCCTTGGTCATGCACAGGTTTTGCTATTCATATGTTGTCCTTGGCATTTCTCTAGGTCGTGAGCATTAAGGTCCGTGCATACTCTGTCTCTGCATCTCACCTCTTGAGGTCGGTGAAATTTTTGAGTCGGTGCAATTCTTGACCAGAATGCATTGGTCAGGCTGGTCGTTCCTTCATCTCAGTGCAAATACATCTCAGTGCAAGCCTTGTCTTGTACTTCCTTTTGTCATCTTGGTACAGCTCCTGCCTGGACTGCATATCCCGACTCGGTGCATACTTTTATCTTCTGAATAACATGAAGTCTGTGCATCTTGTGGTTAGTCAAAGGCATTGGAACACCACACAGTGCATGCCTTGCTTAAAACAAATTCATGTTCGGTGCATAGTCAGGCCTATACACTTCTTTGTAGTAATGAAGTCAGTGCAGTTCCTGTTTCAAGTCTTATTAGACTCGGTGCAAGTCCTGTAGACAGCTAACGAAGATTTAGGCATCTTTTGATTCATTCCAAGTCGGTGCTTGTCATGTCCGTCTTAGCCGATGCTTACTCTTTTGACTCAGTGCAATTTCTGGCTCTTTACTCTATACACCAATACGAATTGTGCTAAGTGTATGACAAAATATACATTTCTTCTTTGACAATTTGTCTGTGCATTCACCAGAAATATGTCACGTGATCCGAGGTAGATAGACGTCTAGAACATTCTCACACGTACCCCAACATCTTTAGGCAGGAAACGTGGTATCCACACGCCTAAGGTTCTAGATCAGATATATATATATGCTGTGGAAAAGGGTTCGAGAGAGAATGGAACAGTGAAAAAGAAGAGCAGTGTGAGAGCAGAGAAAACCAGAGAAAGCCCACTCCATCCAGAGCTGAGAGAAAAAAATTTTCTGAGAGAGAGAGAAGTGTTTGTGATCGTGAAGATCTGCTTCTACGGAAGCTATATTGGTTTTGGTTTCTAGAGAAGATTATCATTCATCGATTGTTTTGTTTTCAAGTTTTTCTTTATCTTCATTCCATATTGTTACCCTCCACTGTTCGGAGGAAGGGAGAGGTTCTCCAGTTCCCTTCATTGTCTTGGAGGAAGAGAGGTTCGATCCTCTGGTTGTGTGAGTTGCTTGGGAGTAACTGCATAGGGTCCCCTTTGCTGCGTGCAAAGGAAGAGAGATTGGTTCTCCAGTGTTTTCTTCTGGTTGATCAGAAGACTGAGGAGACTGTTCCTCAGGGCAAGCTATTTGGCAGCGGTTGTTGTAGACTGAGTCCGCTGTGTGCGACTCTATATTGCAAGGAAACCTTACTCTCTTGAGTAAGGGGTGGACGTAGATTGCGGACAGCAATCGAACCACTTAAAAATTTCCCAGTCTCTTCTGTGGTTTGCCTGTTTACGTTGTGTTGCTCTCCATCTACTTGTCACATTGCTTCATTGTGGGCGGCTTTCTCGAGCTCATTTCTTACACCTGTCATCTTTGTTACCTATCTCCGAAATCTTTTTCACTGCAATTGGAGGGGTTGAGAAATCGGGTCTGTGTTGTATTGATTTTGGGAGTGATCTATTCATCCTCCCCCTTTTATCTCACTTTCCGCTACACGTATCAATTGGTATCAGAGCGGATTTTCATCATGTGGGCCAACGGTCAGGGTAATCCTAATGGTCCCCGAAGCTTCATGGCTGAGGGACAATCTATCAGCCGCCCTCCGTTCTTTGATGGTAACAATTATCTCTTCTGGAAAAACAGGATGGAGGTATTCATCAGGGTGCAGAGCCACAAGCTGTGGAGGGTGATCACTACAGGGCCATATGATCTGCCACCGAACGAGGATGCATGGACAGATGATCATGTCAAGCTATCGTCACTCAACTGGACGACCCTGAACATCATCCAATGTGATGTACACCAAGATGAATACGCCCGCATCTCAGCATATAAGATGGCCAAGAAAATGTGGGATGAGCTGGAATTAATCTACGAAGGTACAGCTCAAGTGAAAGCAACGAAAGTAAATCTCTTCACCTCTGAATATGAGATGTTTAAGATGAAATCAGAGGAGACCATAACTGAGATGTATGCCAGATTGTCTGTGATCACAAATAGTCTTAAGGGGCTTGGGAAAGTGATGGCTGAGGGAGATATAGTCAGGAAGATACTTAGATCTCTAACCCCTACATGGCACACTAAGGCCATTGTGATAGAAGAGTCAAGGGATCTGACGACTATGACAGTCACCAAACTTATAGGATTCCTTATGACGTTCGAGATGAATTTTAAAAGGAATGGTGAAGGAAGTGACAGGAAGGGTAAGAATATTGCCCTCAAGGCGTCCCACAGCAAAGGAAGTAGCAGCAGCGGGAGTAGCAGTTGCAAGTTCAACGGATTGTCAGATCTCGACCAGGAGGAGCAAGCAATGCTCACTCGACAATTCAGAAAATTCTTAAGGTCTAAGGGAAAGACTTTTAGGAGGAAGAAGTCACACCCTTCTAGTATGAACTTTGATTCCAGCAATGATAAAAATAGGAGTACTAAGAGAATTACATGTTTTCATTGTAGGAAACCTGGACACATGAAAGGGGACTGCCCTGATCTTCAGAAGAAGGGTCCCAACTTTCAGAAGAAGAGCTCGAAGGTGCAGAAGAAGCAGCCACATGCAATGGTTTGCACGTGGTGCGATGAGGAAGAAGATCCGAAAGCCAATTCCTCATAGGAGGATGAAAAAGGAATTTGCCTGATGGCAAACAGTGAAGAGGAGGTAACAAATGTCTTTGAGAATTTTTCTATTGATGACTGGGAAGATGCCTATGCTG
Source organism: Amorphophallus konjac (assembly GCA_022559845.1). Lineage (NCBI taxonomy): Eukaryota > Viridiplantae > Streptophyta > Magnoliopsida > Alismatales > Araceae > Amorphophallus > Amorphophallus konjac. Next base: position 274,009,483 of record CM040119.1, on the reverse strand, counting down.
AACTGTTAGACAAGTTCAGTTCACTCAGTAAAGAGCATAGGGTTCTGGAGAGAAAATTCAATACCAATATTGAATAACTAACGTAAATCAGTAAGGAAAATCAGACATTAAAGGAAGAATTAGAAGAAATGACTTCTCTGAAAAAGGAAAATGAAAAGCACAAATTAGAAAACCAGGAAATTCACACACAGCTCAACTAACTCAAGATCAAAATTGAAGAAAGTCTAAATGAAAATAGTGTGATCACAGAGAAATATGAAGCTGTTAAGAAAGTGAACATTGAACTTTTAAAAAACTCTGAGTCTCTGCAAAGAGAGCTGGAAGACAAACAGAAGGTTTTAGAAAAATTTGTTCAAGGAAAAATAAATCTGGATTCTATACTAGGAACAAGGGTTAATTTCAACAAGGAGGGTTTAGGCTATGACCCAACTAACAAGAGACCCTTTCAGTTCAAGACCACTACATTCTGCCCAAAGAAGGGAAAAGAGAAGCTGGACACACCATCCAGCTCAAATAGCAATCAAAGTGTTCAGCGTCCAAAAGAAAATTTAACAAACAATGCTAGACGACCATCTAAAATAAGAATGAATTTTGTGAAGAACTTCACTAAGCCCACTCACCAGAACATAAGTGGTAGCTGGACCAAGCAAATGAATCAGAATAAAAGCTGGAACTACTATAAACGAATGGATCCGAACAGGAGTTACGGGAGAAACAACACTCACCCTCAAAAACTTGTTAATCAACAAGTGCACATGAGATATCCCAGGGATGAGAAGCCTAACAACTAGAATAGATTTCATTTCTCCAGACCAGTTGGACATAACTCTGCTCACAACTTCAATAGACCCGAAATTAAGGTGCAAGTGAAAACCAAGTTGAAACAATTCTGGATTCCTAAACATCTGCTTAAAGATTTGAATGATGTCTTTGGACCCAACTCATCTTGGGTTCCAAACCACTTTGCTTGATTTTGTGTGTGTAGGTTTGCCTGGCAGCTGAGAACAACAAATGGTACCTCGACAGTGGCTGCTCCAGACACATACAGGAGAGTTCAGCAAGTTAGAAATGAAGGTAAGTGGTCTGGTCAAATTTGGAGGAAAGAACAGAGGTAAGATCATTAGGGTTGGCACAGTTGGTAAGTCTTCCACAAACTCTATTGAGAAAGTTTTACTTGTGGAAGGTCTTCAACACAATCTAATTAGCATTAGTCAATTATGTGACAAGGGTCACAGGGTTGTGTTTGACAATAACTCATGCAAAATTTTTGAAATAAATTCTGATGTGGTTAAATTTGTAGCCAACATGACCAATAATGTCTACATGGTAGACTTAGATGTTGAGTCTGAATCTAATCTCTGCTTATCTGCTAATTCTGAAGGTGATGCTTTTGATTGGCATAGACGTTTAGGCCATGCTAGTTTTTCTACTTTGAATAAATTGATCAAGCATGATTTAGTTAGAGGCATGCTTAAAATCAAGTTTAATTCTATTTCAAAAATCTGTGATGCATGTACTCCAGGCAAACAGACCAGAAAGTCCTTCAAGCTAAGATCTAAGCCATTGTCCTCTAGACCAATGAAACTTCTCCATATAGACCTCTTTGGTCCTACTAGAACTCAGAGTATTAATGGAAGTAGGTTTGGTTATGTGATCATTGATGACCACTCTAGATTTTCATGGATCTTTTTCTTAGCCAGTAAAAATGATGCTTTTCAAAAGTTTAAACAATTTTTCAATAAGGTCAAACAAGAAGGAAAACATAAGATTTGTTCAATTCAATCTGACCATAGAGGTGAATTTGAAAACTCCATGTTTTCTAATATTTGTGAAAGAGAGGGACTAACACACAAGTTTTCTTCTCCCAGGACACCGGAGCAGAATGGAATTGTGGAGAGAAGAAATAGAACTATTGTGGAGATGGCCCGAACCATGCTGATTGAGAGTCAACTACCAAGAAAGTTTTGGGCAGAGGCGGCCAATACAGTAATTTATACAATCAACAGGGCCATGGTAAGACCAATTCACAAGAAAACCCCCTATGAGCTATTGAAAGGTAAGAAACCAAACTTGGCTCATTTCAGGATTTTTGGAGCTAAATGCTTTATCCATAATAATGACAAGAAAGACTTAGATAACTTTGATGCTAAAAGCTGTCCTGGAATATTTTTAGGATACTCTGAAGTGTCAAGAGCATATAGGGTCTTTAACATAACTGATCAGAAAGTTGAAGAGTCTCCATACATCATTTTTGGTGAAACAAAAGGTGCTACTAACATTGAAGATACTGACATGGATTCCAAGCACGATGGGGAATTCCTAGAAGACAAAGAAGAAGAGAAGGCTCAGCCGAATGAAACATCAAATCCTCCCAACCAGGAAGGGCCAGTTGAAACATGTGAGTCTTCAATAAATGTTAGATATCTTAAAGATCACCCAATAGATAACATCCTAGGCAACCTTGAAGATCCTTTTAGAACTAGGTCTCGCTTTAGGAATGTTAATAACCAAGACCTAATTGCTTTGGTCTCACAAATTGAACCCAAATCATTAGAAGAGGCCTTAGCTGATCAATCTTGGGTTAATTCTATGTGTGAGGAGTTAGGACAGTTCGAAAGAAATAATGTCTGGGAGTTAGTTCCAAGACTAGAAAATTCTAATGTCATAGGAACTAAGTGGGTGTTTAAGAATAAAATGAATGAAGATGGAATCATTTCTAGAAATAAAGCCAGACTTGTAGCCAAGGGCTACTGTCAGGAATTTGGAGTTGATTTCGATGAGTCCTATGCACCTGTTGCTAGGATGGAAGCAATAAGAATATTGTTAGCATTTGCATGTTCCAAGAATATAAATCTCCAACAAATGGATGTGAAAAGTGCCTTTTTAAATGGAGTTATCAAGGAAGAGGCTTTTGTTGAACAATCCCACGGATTTCAGTTTTCTCCCCAACCTAACCAAATTTTCAGGTTAAACAAAGCCCTGTATGGTCTAAAGTAGGCTCCTCGAGCATGGTATGAAAGACTGACAGAATTTCTGAACAGCAAGGGCTACCATAGAGGTAAGGTAGATCAAACTTTATTTTCCAAGGGTACAAATAAAGACATCATCATAGTTCAGGTATATGTAGATGATATTGTGTTTGGGTCAACTAGCTCTGAACTATGTAATGAATTTTCTAAAATGATGTCTGCTGAATTTGAAATGAGTTTGGTAGGTGAACTAAAGTATTTCCTTGGCTTGCAGGTACAACAGTTAGAGGATGGATGCTTCATCAACCAGACCAAATACATATTGGAACTTCTCAAGAGGTTTGGCATGAACAACTTGAAGCACATTACAACACCAATGGGTACCAATACCTCACTAGATGCAGTTGAGACAGGTAAAGAAGTAGATGCCAAGCTCTATCGAGGTATGATTGGATCTCTACTTTATTTGACAGCCTCAAGACCTGATATACAGTTCAGTGTAGGAATGTGTGCAAGGTATCAATGTAGACCCACTGAATCGCATTTAGCTGCAGTGAAAAGAATTTTCAGATATCTGTCTGCTACACGCACTCTTGGTTTATGGTTTCCTGCATCACACACACTTGGTTTAGTTGCATACACAGATGCAGATTATGCCGGGTGTAAACTAGATAGGAAAAGTACTAGTGGTCACTGTGAATTTCTAGGTGGGTGTTTAGTGTCTTGGGGTTCCAAGAAACAACATTCGGTGGCCCTCTCCACTACAGAGGCTGAATATGTGGCTGTAGGGAGTTGTGGTACACAAGTCATTTGGATTAAACACCAGCTTCGGGACTATCAAGTAGACCTGGGGTGCACACCTATTTATTGTGATAATACCAGTGCCATCAACCTAGCCAAGAATCCTATTTTGCATTCCCGCACAAAACACATAGAAATAAGGCATCATTTCATAAGAAATGAGGTTTCTAAGAGCAACTTTGAACTGATTCACGTAGGCACTGCTAATCAAATTGCTGATATCTTCACCAAGCCTTTAGACAATGACAAATTCATCACATTAAGGAGAGAATTAGGCTTATTCAAATTATCTTAATTACTAATCTCCTGATATTGAATTGTTCTATCTTGGCAAGAGGATGTGTGAGAAGTCTATCCTTATTGTGAGGGGGAGTTATGTGTGTCTGCTGGTTAGTTTTCTTTAGTGTTTCGTTTAAGGGGGAGCTGGATAGGTAGTGATTTTGACTGATTCAAAAGACTGACCAGATGTGTGTCATTGCTGGTTCTCATGACTGAATGAGTGTGGTTCTCTCTCTGACAGTAGAATCTCACTCATCTCTTAAGTCTATAAGTCTGTGTTACTAAAGTCCAGCTAAAATCTTCCCTCTGGTAGTCCATCAGAGATTTGGATTAAGTGTTCAAAGTATATCTTCCTACATTGTCAATGATTTCGGTTCAGGCTAAAACTTGTATGTCTTGATATCTGTCCAGAACAACTTGAAATCTAGACTTCAAGATTCACTTCAAAGAAACAGTCCTTCTGGTATTGTCTTCAATCATTCCATCTCCACAACATAAGGGATCAACTAAATGAATAAAGGTCTATGGTTTGATCACTGAGAAACTGGGAGCTTCATCAATGAAGTGAAGTTATTCCTATGCCATGAGGTATCAAATGTTTAATTTTTTTTTTTTGCAAAATGACCTTAATATTTCTGATCATCACAGAGCAATGGTGACAAGGTGGTGAGTAACTAGGGACTCTGGCCTCTGATAAAGGTGTTTCCTCATGTCAAAAGCCACAGTTACTAACTCTATTCTTCAAAAAGGAGAGGTAATGAGGTATTCACATTGAGTAACTGGGGATTCAGGCCTCTGATCAAGATGTCTCCCTAATGTCAAAAGTGTGATTTACCAACTTACTCATTGGTCTTCTTGAAAATTATCATAAAATCCCTTGTCTTTATGCAATTTACTGGATTGCTAGTCCTCAATACCATGAGAACACCTTCTCTGATTTTGTCTCTTGTCGTCTACTGAGGATTGTTGTTTGTTCAGCAATGTCTTGCCATACTTGCTCATCCCTGCTCTACATCATATACCATGTATGTGGATAAACTTTCCTCTCATTCTAATTCTCTACTGTTTACCGCAGTTCAAGAATCTTCACTTGAGTTTAGCACCTCACTTATTCTCTTAAGATATGTTCTTGAGTCCTTCTACACTAAGAAGTCACAATACTTCTTCCTCATGTCTCCAGCAATTTCATATATCTTTCATTTCCTTTTGTTGATGTCAAAGGGGGAGAGAGGTCATGCAATATCTGAGAGAAGTCATTAGAGGTCATTCAATATCTGAGAGAGGTCTTGCTTGTGAACAAATCTTCATAGAGTGAGTTGTGGGGGAGTTGTTTGGAGAGAGAAGAGTTTCAGAAGTTGTGTTTGGCTTGTCTGCATGATTCACTTGCTCTTGACTATTTTTAATACCCTAATATTGCTTGATTCATAGTGTTGCCATCATCAAAAAGGGGGAGATTGTTGCATCCCTACGGTTTTGATGATGACTCACACTATAAATCAATTTGTTTTTATCTCCAGATCAATTTGTTCTTACGGTGCATTTATTTGTTTCTAAGCATGGAGGGGGTATGTGCTAATAGCATCATTTAGGTCCGTGCATTACCTGTTATTCGCTCTTTTGCTTATTGCATATTGAGTCAGTGCTAGTTCTGCATCTTTCACATAAAGTACTTGCCTCGGTGCAAGTCCTTGGTCATGCACAGGTTTTGCTATTCCAATGTTGTCCTTGGCATTTCTCTAGGTCGTGAGCATTAAGGTCCGTGCATACTCTGTCTCTGCATCTCACCTCTTGAGGTCGGTGAAATTTTTGAGTCGGTGCAATTCTTGACCAGAATGCATTGGTCAGGCTGGTCGTTCCTTCATCTCAGTGCAAATACATCTCGGTGCAAGCCTTGTCGTGTACTTCCTTTTGTCATCTTGGTGCAGCTCCTGCCTGGACTGCATATCCCGACTCGGTGCATACTTTTATCTTCTGAATAACATGAAGTCCGTGCATCTTGTGGTTAGTCAAAGGCATTGGAACACCACACGGTGCATGCCTGGCTTAAAACAAATTCATGTTCGGTGCATAGTCAGGCCTATACACTTCTTTGTAGCAACGAAGTCAGTGCAGTTCCTATTTCAAGTCTTATTAGACTCGGTGCAAGTCCTGTAGATAGCTAACGAAGATTTGGGCATCTTCTGATTCATTCCAAGTCGGTGCTTGTCATGTCCGTCTTAGCCGATGCTTACTCTTTTGACTCAGTGTAGTTTCTGGCTCTTTACTCTATACACCAATACGAATTGTGCTAAGTGTATGACAAAATATACATTTCTTCTCTGACAATTTGTCTGTGCATTCACTAGAAATATGTCACGTGATCCGAGGTAGATAGACTTCCAGAACATTCTCACACGTACCCCAACATCTTTAGGCGGGAAACGTGGTATCCACACGCCTAAGGTTCTGGATCAGATATATATATATGTTGTGGAAAAGGGTTCGAGAGAGAATGGAACAGTGAAAAAGAAGAGCAGTGTGAGAGCAGAGAAAACAAGAGAAAGCCCACTCCACCAGAGCTGAGAGAAAAAAATTTTCTGAGAGAGAGAAGTGTTTGTGATCGTGAAGATCTACTTCTACGGAAACTATATTGCTTTTGGTTTCTAGATAAGATTATCGTTCATCGATTGTTTTGTTTTCAAGTTTTTCTTTATCTTCATTCCATATTGTTACCCTCCACTGTTCGGAGGAAGGGAGAGGTTCTCCAGTTCCCTCCATTGTCTTGGAGGAAGAGAGGTTTGATCCTCTGGTTGTGTGAGTTGCTTGGGAGTAACTGCACAATGTCCCCTTTGCTGCGTGCAAAGGAAGGGAGATTGGTTCTCTAGTGTTTTCTTCTGGTTGATCAGAAGAATGAGGAGACTGTTCCTCAGGGCAAGCTGTTTGGCAGCGGTTGTTGTAGACTGAGTCTGCTATGTGCGACTCTATATTTCAAGGAAACCTTACTCTCTTGAGTAAGGGGTGGACGTAAATTACGGACAGCAATGAACCACCTAAAAATTTCCCAGTCTCTTCTGTGGTTTGCATGTTTACGTTGTGTTGCTCTCCATCTACTTGTCACATTACTTCATTGTGGGCGGCTTTCTCGATCTCATTTCTTACACCTGTCATCTTTGTTGCTTGTCTCCGAAATCCTTTTCACTGCAATTGGAGGGGTTGAGAAATCGGGTATGTGTTGTATTGATTTTGGGAGTGATCTATTCATCCCCCACTTCTATCTCACTTTCCGCTACACGTATCAGGATTCTCTTCAGTTCTGAGATTTATTTCCTTCGTAGACTCATCCACTACTATCGACGGCTCATCGAATCTCTTCAAACCTTGTACGTTCAAGTCAGCAGTGTCATCTACGGCCCTGTCCTCAAAATCTACCGGGTCTTTCTCATACATGATCTCATAAACACCTAGTCCGTCATCACTCCACACCTCGTCATGCTCCTCGTCATCTTCTAGGACGATGGCTGTTTCTACGAACTCCAGGCATCTAAGGAGGGCATGACAGCGTTAACCAAGATCCTGGAGGAACCTATCAGGGATGGATTTAGAATGACGCGTCATCGGGTGCGTGGCAAGCATAGAAGGGCTAGAGACACCCAAACACGACCCTACTTCACTAGACCCGACAGACTCTACTTCCCTAGACTCGACGGACCATATATCTAACCTAGGAGATAGAAAATCTAATGGAAGGGAAATAGGGGCCTCATGCCCTTGGGAAGAAGACTGACAGAACACAGCATAATCTTCCACTGAAATTTCTGTTTCAAAATTGACGTTTTTTTTGAGATCAGTAGAGAGTACGCAGCAAGATGAGAAGAAGGTGGAGGAGGAAGCCTGAGGGGATAGATGGATGGACAGAAAATGTCTAAGAAAGAATCAGAGGAGGAGAAAAAAGGAGTAGAAAAATCAACAGGAGGACAGCAAGTGCATGTCCTGACGATGAGAAAATCAATGGGCATCTCAAAATAGGAATGGATCAATCAAGAGAGGAGGTGAACGGGGTACAAATTCCAACTCCTGGAAAAGAGATGTCAAACAAGAGGGAGGCCAAGAAAAGGCAATCAGTGAGCTCCCTTCTTCCCGCGGATGGTAGGCTTGCTCTCCTGGCATGTATTTCACGAGCTGCATCTCAATGTTTCTTGGACAATCTTCTTCTTGAAATAATCTTGCAAAATATTCACAAAAATCAGTCATATCATCAACTAGCCCATTTGGTGGCAATGGCGGGCCAGAAATAGTACAGGCAACATCTTGTTTTTCATCAGGATGGGGTGGTGTCTTCAAGGTACCAGGCTATAACGGCCCCTTCACAAAGTGTTGGCGGTAGTCCCAGGTTAACGGCCCTGAGTCTCCCAGAACTGACAATGAGGACTCTTGATATCCGAGGCCCCTTCTGTTAATCTTTCTGCCCCTAGGAATCGGCTTAGTCCGCCCCTACAGCTGAGCACCGAGACCCATGCCCGGCTTATAGCTTAATTTCAATATCATATTCCAGCCTTTAGGGTCTCTCATCGTGGGCTTCACCTTGACGTTGATTGGTACGATGACTGGCTTGCGGTGTGCATGAGCCCATGGGAAATCGAGGTCCATTACAGAAATGACAGGCTTGTTACTGGGCTAGAGAGTTGGCAGTATCTTATTGGAAATGGCCTCGACTGTCTGGACTGTGGATATGCTCTTAACTTTCACCACCCACCCTGGAATGGGAATTTAAGGCACTAGTGGGCGGTAGACGGCACTGCATGGAGGTTGTCAATCCATGGACGACCTAGGATAGCTTTGAACATTGGGTCAATGTCCAGCACATAGAATTCTATGGGCATTGTCAGCAGCCCGAGCTCAGCTTGAATAGTTATCACCCTATGGCAGGCCCTCCTTGAGTTGTCATAAGCTGCAATAATAGTCGGACTAGGCCTCAACAGATCTTCAGAGATGTTGCATACGCGTAGGGTGCTGAGGGGACAGACATTTATGAAGGCTCCAGTATCGACTAAAGCCGCATCAATAGGCACCTTATTCAAGGTGATGGAGATGCAGAGTGGCATTTGTCGTGCCTCTAGAGTTGCCAATTCAGACTCAGAAAAAGAGATGGCCGGCCCCTTAGTAAGTGTGGCCAAAGTCGATGGTAGACTGTCTACTGCCATATCCTCGTTTACCAGGACCTTCTGTAGGAATTCCTTTAAAGCATCTTGGTGTAACTTGGACCTCTTAATCAACTCAAGGACTGATATCTTGGCCGGGATCTGATCCAAGTGGTGCAATAAATCGTACTGCGTGCCCGACAACGGGTCCACCTCTTCCTGGTCAATAGCCTGCGACGGGAACTCGGGGATGGGTGCGGGTGCACCAGTAGTTGGGTGGTTCCGATGAAATAGGTGCCCGCTCCGGAGGGTAAGGTTTTATGCCGGCATGGCATCGGATAGACTCATGGAGGGTGATTTAATGGGCCCAATAGGGTGGACAAGGGGGGTGGAAGTAGAGATTGCGGGCAAAACAGGGGTGATGACGGGAGAGGTAGGCTTGACGGGCGCCGCCAGGAAGATGATGGGTGAAGGGTTAGGCGAAGGGGTAGTGATGGAGGGTGTAGTGGGTGTTGGCGCAAAGACGGGTGAAATGTTGGGCAATGCGGAGGGTAGGATGAGGGGCTTAGCATGTGCGATGGGGGTTGTAGTGGCGGGTTGAAGGATAACGGGGGTAGAAGGTGAAGGGGAGTTGCGGTAGGTATGGTGAAGGGCCATGAGTTGAGCTGATGAATCATCATCATAAGACCACCCAACGCTGGGAGCTGGGCGGTGAACAATATTGACCTGAGCCGGTGCCGGCGGCTGAGGTTGCGGAGCGGGAGGATGGTTGGGCATCGGATTCTGATGAATCCCCAATTCCTGTGCAGGCTACTGCTGTTGTGGCTGTGGTTGCTGTTACGGCTACTGTGGCTACTGCGACTGCCGTGGCTGCAGTCTTCTCTCCTTGATATCTGTGATAACCTTGCACATCTCAGCCCAGTCGATGCACTGCCCTTCATGCAGGTCATAGATAAAATCTCGGAACTGGAAGCATCTCTCAATTGTGTGCCTGGGCTGCCAGTGGAAAATGCAGTATCTAGACTGGTCGATGGCTGAGTTCCAATTCGGCCGTTCTGGAAGAAGTTGTAAAGCGTCAATGGACATGAGGGCAGAGAAGATGTCGAGAAGGGTTTTAGGCAATGGGGGGTACTGGGCTCTTTTAGGACCTGGACGTGTGGATGCATAGCCGTTCGGTGGAGGGATGTTGTGGTATTGTGGCGGCTATTGTGGCTGCTGGGGAGAGGGGAAGGATGGTTGGGTATTTGGTGGAGTGGTGAACCGAGGGTTGCGTGGAGGCTACTGGAAGCGAGGTGGAGCGGGCTGGTTGGTGGATTGGAAATTGATGGCCTGCACCTATTCGTTGGTTTGGACCCCCTCGGTGACTGGCCTCTAAGGCTTTTTGGTGTACTTGGGCTTCCGGGGTTCGAAGAGGGTGCGAATAGGGGAATCCTTGAATTGGGTCTGGATGAACCTGGCCCTATTGTACTACTGGTGTATGTTAGAAATATCGTTCATGGCCAAAATATTTCTAAAGGTAGGGGTGGCATTAGAAATGAGGAGCTTAACCTTCTCCTCCTCCGGGATATGACCATGCACACGGGCAGCCATTTGCCTCCATCTGTCAGCATATGTTGCAAAATCTTCATCGGCTTTCATCTTCTCGGCCACCAGATCAGTGAATGAATATTCCGAGCCAACCCGGTCCTGAAATCTCTGAATGAATTTTTCCTTGACAACTTTGAAACTCTCCGCATCCTCCAGTGACAATGCATAGAACCACTCCAAGGCGACCCCATCCAACGAGCGGCAGAATAGATACACCATGAGGCGATCGTCATATTGAAACTGTGCCGACTCATATAAGAAGTCCCTCACATGGATGTAGGGATTACTATTCCCATCGTATTTTTGGTACGTGGGGAGCTCTGACTAAGAGGGAAAATGAATGTTATGGAAACTAGGAACTGGGACATCAGCCAAAGACTGTGGGCCGACCCGCTTTTGGAGGAGGTCAAGCTGCTGCTGCATTACGGCCCACTTATCGAGGAGCTCCTGCTCTCGGGATGGAGGAGTTAAAGCGAGAGGACCGGAGCCAGTGTGAGGGGCCGAAGGGTAAGTAGATGAAGAGGGAAGCCCATAAGAGGGATATTGGGTCAAGGAAGGACCCATACCCGAGTAAGTCAAGTGGGCGGCCCCAGCCTGAGGACGCAAGAGATCAGCCGGGCCTACAATGGCCTACGGCATTGGTGGAATGGACCCATAAGGGTCAACCTGAGAAGATGGAAGGAACCTAGCCTTCCCTTTGTCAAGAACCTAATGGGCTGAGTTGGAGGACTGGCCCGCCTCTAGGTTTGGAAAATGAAGAACTCTGGGTTGGACCGGGGTTAGATCAATTGGAGTAGCAGAGGAAGCCTTGGGCCCATTAATCATGGACTGGGAGGCAGAGGTGGCAGCAAGACCCTGCGAAATAGAAGATGATGGGGCACTCGACCCCTGCAAAGTCTGATAAACGACTTGAAGCTGGGCCGGATCTAGTGGGGCCATCATTTGGAGGATCTGACTGGCAGAACCTTGAGTAGGAAGATTGAAAAGGGAGGGTTGACTACCCTCAACGGCAGCTGATAATGGAGGGGAAAACCCCTGAGCAATGACCCTGGGTGGGTCCTCTAGGAGGCCCTGAGGAAGGGAATCCTCACGGGGCTGAGAAAAGTCGTAAGACGACATGGTGGAATCAAATAGTGGATTGAAGTAGGAAATGAAGGAGGGATTGCCCCTAGGAGAAGATCCTATGAACGGGAAACAACTCCGCATGCAACGTGGTACCTAACACAAAGATGACAACACAAAACAATAAACACACTTAACTGGATGAAGTAAAAAAAATGCACACACAAGAGAGGGGATGAGAGGCAATCAAAATCAACCAAGTTTGTAATGATGCGCGGAAAATTTTAGTTCATTTCCCCTTTTGAAACTTTAATGATTTGCATTAACTTAAGGTTCTCTCAAAAAGTGGGATTCCTACTAGGGGTGGATCAATGGACTTGGTTGATTCTAAGTGTAAACACTCTCTCACGGATGCAACCTAAACACGGGGTGGCGAAGGTACAACCTACCCGGCGTCTGTGTGGGAATCCACGACTCACAGGGACTTATGGAGGTCCCGGATAGGATCACCTAGTCGACTCCAAGGAATATAGAGGTGAGAGGATCTCCTACCAAGGTAGGTATGCAACTAATATGATAAAAATGTATGATCCTATGTGCACCGGAGTGCATGCAAATTCTAGCCTAAAACTAACAAATAATGATCAAATAATGATATAAATATGATGACAATAGTATAAACATGAATGACAACTAGGGGGAGACAAACAGCATCCAAAATAGGTAGCAAGATGATAAATAACAAAGCACAAGTGGCAATCTCGGGGTGTACTGTAATAAAATAGCGGTTTGATGGGAGACCGCACAGGGAGTGAGACGGTCCTGGGAAGACCGCAACTAACCAGGGAACAGTGAACACTAACAACAGAGACTAAACTGAACAATAATAGGGATAATCAGACGTGTACCTGAATGAGAGAAGCGATCTGATGAACGACCGTCACCTGCATAAAACGGCCCTGATAGGACCGCAACGAGTAACAGACACATAAAAGGACAAACGACAGAGACAAAGGGGACAGACTTACCTAAGGTAGAACAAAGCGGTCTATCGACCGACCACTGGGTACCAGAAACGGCCCACAGAGGACCGCAATCAACTCAGAGAACAAAAAATGACAGGAAATGAAATGAAAATCCATGGAGACCCAAAAATGACTCAAACAAGCACAGAGGAGCAAGTCAGCAATGTCAGAAGCGCGATGGGCATAAGTTGTCCCACCGTGATCGCCAAAAAAGGGATGTAGATATCTTTTTAATCTAAAGAAATGTGTGTGTGAGTGAATGGATGTAACTAATATGGCACTAAATGCGACACGTGGAGAAATAAATATCACAATGAAATCAACCACTCACGCACATAATCAGATCGTGATCGCCACCAAGATACCCAGCGTAAAGAGAAACGCACTACGTACCTTCGAAAATTAGACAGATGAAGACACTCGCCAAACCAAAAACAACAGCGCTAGTGCAAGATGGAGAAGGTCTTCTGATGACCGCTGAAGGGTGAAAATAGTCGACGATAGGTCGCTACCAGCACTGAAACAGAGCATGAGAAGAAGACTCGGGCGCAGGACTTGGATGGTCTTCAATCGGCCACATTCATAGGAGAGACGGTCTGAGGAAGACCGCTATCCTAGGTAAACGGTAGGAGTTAGACCGCAAAAGCTTCCAGATCCCGAGCCGGGGAACTCAATCCTTCACCCCTTCCGACTGGCCAGGAGGGATGGGCCTCACACAGAAATACCTACTGACCTGCAAGACAACACAAATGATAGAAGAAAAACAACCCAAATTAGTTTATGAAAGTGCAATATCTATAAATGGGAACGATGAAGAGAACACATAATTGAAAGGGGAAATACCTAGGGGTTTGGGTTTTTAACTCCTATGGGGCGTGGAAAATGATAGGAGGGTGTAAAGATGCTAGAATGCCAGTGAAAAATGTGAAGAAAAATGAAAGGGAATGATGATGAAATGACTAAAATAATGGCCAATAAAGACTTAAGCTATGACTCAAAAACACAAAGGAAATGGACTATTCCCTAGACTGAAGGCTTAGAGGACGTAGAAAGCCTTTCTCCCTGGCTGGACTTCGCTCGGGAATGCGGCAGCACTTCGACGCGAACTTCAGGTCTCCCCCCTCGCGGCCATGAGCCAAGGGTTCTATTTATAGACCCTTGAAACCCTAGCTCGAATGGAGGGCTTTTTGGCAGGAATTAGACTTGGATTATGTTGAATAAAATGAAGATAATACTCCCAACTCTTATCAGGATCAAACGGCGCTTGATTTGGCTAAGAATTCGCGGAGAAACCCACGGATGAAGGAACCATTCGACCACGGATTGAGAAAAAGAAACCACCCGTTGACGCAGGAATCTCGGTTGAGAAACATGGTCCATCGATAGACCGCCCAAGATGATAAGCAGCCCATCTACCGACCGCTATTCTCCTGGCCATTAGAAAATAAAAATCAAGATAAAGATGCCCATTTATCCAAAGACCAAGGCAAACTGAGTTTCCCACCAACTAGACACGGTTCTCGAGAGACCGTCGTATTTATGGGACGGCCTATCGTGAGACCGTTTACAAAAAACAACAGGTCGACGCAGAAAAGGACAGGTTGACACATGGAAGAGCCAGGTCGACGCAGGTTCAAACAAACGATCATCCAATAGACCGCCTAATTCCATAAACGGCCTATCATGAGACCGTGATTAAGGTGGTCGTTGGAAAATAAAATAGAAGAGATGAATATGCTCATTAAGCCCAAATTCGAGAAGTTATGTGAGCAAGCCCAGCCAGGGAGAGAGTGACCCATAAAATAGGCCCAAAACCATATGAAAACGGCCAAATGAGTAATGGACAACTTGGGACATCATAAATAAAGGTAAGAAAATAACCCAACTCAAAGGTATAAAATGGGTGTCAACAGCAAACTCCCGATAAAAATAGAAGGGCTCGTTGTAGAAGTGGCGGACCCACACATTCAGCGGCACCCTGGGAGTCTTTGCAGCTCTCACTCTCCCAGCTAGGGCTAAATCCCTCCAATTATTCAGCAGATACCGATAGCTGTAAGGAACCTGGTATCATCCTTGCCAATCGGTGTGGCTACGGTGGAGGTCATCCAGTACCACCTCCTCATATCCCTCGCCGTTGATCGACCGCCCAGGAATCTTGAATAGAGACCACAAATCTAGTGAAGTCTCTCCTTCAGCCGTCGCCACTATGTTCCACCGATGGTTAAAATGTTCTACCAGCGCCTGTAGCAACACCGTGTAGCAGGGGTACCCATACAATGCTGCAATCATGGCATATCCATCGGCCCTGTCCAGTAACGCCCGGTAGTGGTGCACGATCCCCATCAGCCACTCAGTAGCTCCCTGACGGTACCTGTGCGAAGGGATCACCGCCAAGCGGCGGTACCAGCTGACAACAGTCTGTCGCAGAATCCCATCCAAAAGGCTGTGGTCGTCGTAGCCTTCTCCAGTACACTGTAGCCCTGATGTCTCCAACACCAACCCAATGGTACCCTCTGTCTCTGCCCGGTGGTGGCCGTGCAAGTCCCAAGAAGCGGGACCTATCGCTCCGACTCGGACCCCAAACTGGTCCACCCTACTGAAGAAACCCAGGCACTCGACATTGGGGAACTGACACTGCCTCTAGTAGTCTCCATAAAAACTCAGGAAGCCACAAAGGATGACCCCGTGCAGGCTATCTCTGCCTGCTAAGATCGCCCGTTCAAGTCGACGGCGTGCTCTAGCAACTCGGGAGTCCCCCTCCTCCATGCCAGATGGGACGTAGCTCCTTACAAACTCAAACATGTGGCGATCTAGTTGGAACCCCGCCGGATAGCCTCTACTACAGTCGTACGTGTAGATCCCACCCGCCTCTAAAATCTGAGCCAGCTCCACAGCTCCGACTCCACTCGCCCCCTCTCCAACAGGGCCCTCAGCCACGACCGTGCACCCTGAGTCAAGCTGGTCCTCGCTAGCTGCAGTGACGACCGGCGGGCCCAGAGAAGGCATGGGCCGCTCGATCCTTCTCACCCAGTAATCCTCCTCCCGGGCCGCACGCCTCGGGACCCGCTCGTCTCTGCCAAATCTTGCTATAGCTGCAAGACAAAGCACACAGAAATTGTCAGCACACCAGAAAGTCAACACATACAATACAACAAAACAAAGACATATGAAGTGTCAAAATACAACTATAACAGCCCAGAATGAGGAGCACACGGGCCATACGCCCTCGTCTCTGCCTCCGACGCACACCCTGTGGGGGGCATTTGTTGTACCCAGACATTTTCCCAGCAAAATATTAAAGGATAAGGGTCCGGGAATTTTCCCGAACACCTTTGAGGCATGGACCACCCAGCCTCTCCTACAACTTGCCTGGCCCAAGCAAGGGTCCCAACCAGCTAGCCGTGACATACGGAGACATTAACAATTGATTGGGATTACTCTCGATCACTCAGCGGAGGGTTTTTCTCGCATTCTACATGGCCACTCGGGCCAACCTGGGGGCGCCCCCGACTACAAGCTGTGCCACGTGGCACCCAGCAACAAGGCCGGGGCCTACCCCAAGACACCTTCTTCCAACCCTCCGAGGTCAAAGGGAGACCTAACTAAGTCAACCACAGGCTTTGGAGGCCCGCAGTGCGTGTATACGGCACACGTGTGTCAGGCATTTCCCCGAACACCTTATGGGCGCATATATCCCAGCCCTTCTACAGCAAATCACAGGCCAACCCGGAGCTCCAACCTACCATCCGGGTTCTACAACCACCCTCCAGCAAGTCGGGGCCACCCCCGACCCTCAGACACGTGGCGATGAGCTCCTTATCCTTAGCTCTCGGGCCAACTCGAGGCTACCCTGCCAACCTACCGTGCAACATGGCATACACCAAGAGGTTGGGCCCACATACCCAAAGCACCTCTTCCCAGCTCTTACAAGCTCATACCCTCAGCTCCGGGGCAAATCCAAGGCCCACCAGTCACCTACTCGGCCCGTTCGACAACTCGAGGTGTGTCGGGTATTTACCTGAACACCTTGCGAGCGGCAGCTATGACATGACACCAACAAGCCCCCACGGGCTAATCCTGACATCCCAGAGCACTCTTTCCTCCAAAGGACATCCCCATGCGACAGAAGAAGACCCCCGAGGCCACCTCTCAGGGCCACGGCTGGCCCAGGGGAAGTTAACCCCAGGCGCGACCGCGCCCCGGGAGGGCAGACCCCCTTGGGGAGCGCACACTCCTCCCAGCTTGATGGCCCCACGGCCGTCTCCCAGTCCCAGTCACTCCCAGTTTGTGCAAGGTCAACCGTCATACCCATTCACGGAAGGATCCGGTGGCAAAGTTCAGGATCGCGCAAGTCCTACGTCAACACTCGTGTTCCTCATCCGCGCACGGCCGGGCAAACAGTATCCTCTAGTTTCCTTTTGTCCTTCTACACTTGGTCAAAGTAGGACAAAAATAGAAGAAAAATAGGGATTTTATAGGGTGGGACCACCCCCCCTCTCTCTCCCTCTAATCCGCCTAACCCCCCCCCCATGAGGGTTTAGGCGGACTAGCTTGGACCTCTAGGCTGGCCCGCCTAAACCCCTGGAAAAACAAAAAAAAAGAAAAAATGGTTTTTTACACACAAAAAACCCCAGCCCAGGGCCCGGTCTGCCTAAACCCTGGGTTTAGGTGGACCAGAGCTTCCCCAGGCCTGGTCCGCCTAAACCCATGCCCAAAACAAAAAAAAAAAACTTTTTTAACATAAAACCCAGCCTCCAGTCCGCGTAAACCCCTCTGGGGAGGGGTTTAGGCGGACCAAACCCAGCCCTTGGGCTGGTCTGCCCAAACCCTCCCTCTCTCACTCATAAACAAAAAAAAAAAATTCAAGGGTTTACACGGACCAAGTTTAACCCTTAACTTGGTCCACCTAAACCCTTCCCTGACCCTTCGTATTCCCTATAAAAGCCCCATTGGGAGCTCAAGGGGCATGCATGCATACAAAGGAAAGAACCTATGACCTAACTGTTGTTCCCTCAGACTTCCGCAGGCATCTAGCAAGGGTCGAGGATGCAAGGAGCTTAGTGTGAATGGTTGACTTGTAAAATAGCTTATACACGCCGAGGGTATGTCACTCGTACTCCCCTCACACGGCATCTAGCCATGTCGCACAAGTCCACTCCCGTAACACACAAGGTGTTATGACACGGAAAATACACCCGCCTCCCCCGGGTCTGCCCGCGCATGTCAACCTACGATGGCCACAAATACGCCATGATGCCGCATCTACCTCGGTCCCGAGGCCTTTGCCTGACCGCTCGATCTGAGCCCTACCCAGCCCTCACCCAGTTACCATCTGACACCTCCTCGACCACCCAGTCCAGTCCTCCCTTAGCAAATCAGGCATGGCCCTTGCCTCGAGAAGAGCCTCTGTAACACATGCGGACACCCACCTTATCATGCATTGACCCGGGGATCGGCTCACATGTCGGGATTGTCCTGTGGCTTGCACCAGTTGTACTTTGGCCGCTACGGCCTGCCTATAAAGCCCATGCGGCTCTCATAAAATATATCATCACCTGAATGTATGTCTTTGCATCCATATTCGGGTCCTAGCCATTCCTGCACCATTTGGCGTGCGTGCGTCTAGTATCCCAGACTCCCGGTAAATGCCTCCTAGACAGACGTGAACCCATAGATGCGGAATGCTCCCGGCCCTCCACCCATGGCTTTAGATACATACATGCTCCTCTTCAGCATAGAATGAAGGTGTTCGGATTCAATCCGATGTAAATAAACACCGACTGCTTACAGTTGGTGGGGAAAGATGTCTAGTACATGACTCCCTACAATCGCCTACGCACTCGCACCTATGGAATCTCCCCTCTCTCAACGTGTTGCCCGTTTCCCGAGCCCATGTGCCGCGTCCTGGCGACGCTCCCCAGTCAAACCTTAGTTCCATAGGTGATTGTCGAGAAATTGACTGGCACGCCCACATCCCAGCCTCGTTTCCCCAAATCCCGAAAACTTCCCTTGCCATCCGACCCCTCTCGGCTTTCTGTGGAAGGAGAGTGCCCGGTACCGCCCAGAGAGGCCTACGGTCACGAAGGAGGATACCCGAGATACATCAAACTCCCGTATTTTCCTTTCCCATCGTGTTCCTTCCCTCGGTCTGTTCACCGATTCCCCGACCACGACGCACATGAACATAATTTGTTGATCTTCAATAAAGTTAGATACTTCGTCAGATCTAAGTCATCAGAGTTCATTTCCATGAGATCCACTCACTTTTCAACAATAACAGATGAGTTTGTGTGTAGAAAGGCCAATCTCTCTTTCTCTGTTGCAAAGAACTAGGCATCAGTAGCAACGGCAGCCATAGTGAACCTAGGGTTCTCAATGAGTGAATGATGATTTTAGAAATCTTATCTCAAACTACAACTGAAGGCAGAATCAAGGGTTTTTGTAAGCTAAAAAGGATCCTACCTCTTTGAGGAATCAACATTTGGTTTACTTGATTCAGAAGAGAGGAGAGGAACCACAGACGCAGAGGATTCACGCAAGAGTTCTTGTGATTCTCGAAGGTGGAAGTAGGGGGAAGACAAAGAGATGTTCCTTTTATGCTTTACCTAGATAGTCCATCTTTTTGTGATCCTTAAGTCAGATTAAAATAATACTTTTACGGACTACACTCGACGAATAGGACAATAGACATTTTGACGGGTCAATTCTCTTTTCCCCATTTAAGTAATTGACATCAACTGTATTAAGTTTTCATTTTGATAGGAGCTAAGACTTTCTAAAAGATAGGCGTTCAATTTACAATTTTTGGCACATGTACCTTTATCAATTTAAAAGATGTTTTACAATTATTTAAATGAATATACCTTTTAACTAATCAGTGCATAGTATCAAGGTGAGCAAAATGACACTGCTAATGATATGTTGTCCAAAAAAAAGCGTACCTGATTTTGAATTGTTGGGCAATCTTGTATAATATTTTTCTTTATTTATGTATTTGCCCTTTCAATGTCTGCATTGGTCAATGTTTTCGTCTGATCTTTCCTTAGCTTTTGAATCATTGACCCTTCATCTTGAGCACTTCTAACAGATGTCATCTTGAGATCCCATGCTCAAAAAGGTCCCCATAATACTTTAGAAAGGATTAAAGGTCCAAATGGATTTTATCCATTTGGGTTTCTTTAAATATTCTACATTTAGATGTAGCAATAGAAATTTGCTTTTAATGTTTACATCTAAATTAAATAAAATTACATATATATCTTTCCCTGGTTTATGCTTACTGTAGGCTCAATTTCCTTCTAGAGGATCTACATTAAAGTTAAAGGATGTAGGGGGTGGCCTACTATAATGTGGGTATGTAATGCATCATAATTTAGGTTCAAAATGCAAGTATGTATAGACAAGTTACTATAAAGCGTATGCATGCTATTAATGTTGTATGCACCAGAGTGAAAATGAGAACCTACCTGAGTTTTCCCAAGATTAACATTAATGTTTTCTTGTAGTGTTTATTCCTTCAAGAGGTTAAGTTCTCCCGATGCATTTTCAACATTACTAAAATCAAAATCAAGAGGTAGAATTGGAGATACATACCTCGTCTGGTTCTATATGGTCTTTAGCCTCCTTATTTAATTTTGTTGGTGGCGTATGGGAGGTGCACTCTTCATATTCTAGTCTCAATGTATCCTAGATATCTTGAGCTGTCCTACAAGCTAAGACTTTGTAGACCACTTCCATGGAGAGTCCACAACAAAGGAAGTGTTTTGCCCTAACATTAAGAGAAAGAGTAGATTTGTTAGTGTCTGTCCAGCTCTCTCAAAATTGGGTGACAGAGAGGTCTCCCTTCTCAACTATCTCCCATAGTTCATAGTCTTGACTTTTAAGGAAGACCTCCATTTGGATCTTCTAATAAGAAAAGTCAAGGCCGCTGAACATTAGAGGACAGTCAACAGAGTAACCTTATGTTCTTATAGCCATTTACGATCTTTTGCTCTCAGATCGTGAGATCGTTAAAAATAATGAGAGCCTGGGCTCTAATATCACTTGTTGCCCAGTAAATAGTTGGATAAATCCAGAGGGAGGTGAATGGGTTATTAAAAAATTTATTGCAAAACAATATAAGAATATGTTTAAATCGTTGCGATGATAAACAGTCAACCAAAGTGATGTGCAATTGTGAAAACTTGTGTGTTGAATATAGAATATGAAAGCAGAAACAAACACACAAGGGATACACGGATTTATACTGGTTCAACGCTGATCTCTATCAACCCTACGTTCAGTACCCAACAACAACTAGGATTTCCACTATCACCCTAGTAGGGAATTGTTGGGTCCCCTAGTGAAAACACAAGCAAGAGGGGGGGTGAATTGATTGGCACCCTGTTTTTAGAAATAACCAGATGATGCTCTAATTTTAGAGCACACAGCGGATGCAACACAATTCTTAGAAACACTTAAGTGAGACTTAGATTGTTTATGTATCAAATTGACGTGGTTGAGAACTGAGTGTGGTTTGATTAAACAAACTCAACTAGCAGTATGTGTGTGAAGATTAAATCTGTGTAGCAGTCTATTTAGCTCAATGTATGTGATAGTGTCTCTGTCAATCTTTACCCAAATAAAATTCTGGCGGATAGAAGAATCTGCAGCACCACAGAACATAAATATTGGGTGTGTATGATTCAGGCAGACAGAAGAATCTGATGCATCACAGAATAGAAATGTATCGAACACTTAGTGGGTGTGTGTGAGCAATGTGTTAGAATTCAACTCGATATGCAAAGATTCAAGTTAACACACAAATCTGTGAAGGGGGATAGAAGAGATGGATCAGTCACACAATTTTCAACCCACTGCACAGAGAATTTTTAAGGTGGTTTGGGACCACAACCGGGCTCCCTACATCCACCCATCACCAAAACCCGGTGGATCCTTCAGATCGGAATCGAAGAGCTTTCGGAGCGCTTTTGTAGGTCCCGAATTGTGTTTTACGATCCACTCGGGTTTTTCCTCTGTGTAGCTTGCGGAACCCCGTGTTGAGTGAACCGTTGAGTTTTGAGACTCTGGGATGCTACAGGTGCATTGTGCTCTTTCTGAGGATCGTTGAGGCTATTTTTTCATATTTTTTTGATTTTATGGAATTTTGGGCCAAAAATCAGATTTAAAAAATATTTGATATTTCTATTTTTTTTCTTTTCTTTTTAACCCTCACCTCTCTCCTCTCTCCTCTCTCCTCACCGTCGCTCACTCTCTCCCCCTCCATTCTCTCTCCTCTCTTCCCCTCTCCCCCGGGCGGCCGACCGTGGCAAAGGTGGACGAGGCAGGGATGCCGTGGAGGTGTCGTGGAGCGTGAAGGCGCGAGGAATGGAGCGTGGTGCGTGGCGCGATCCTGAGCGTGGATTCGAAGCTGGCGTGGGATCGTGTGATTGTTTTCGGCATTTTTGGCACGCGAGATCTTCGGTGGAGGTAGGGGAATGGATACTCTACCTATTTCCTGCTTTCCCTCGCGATTTCAAGACGATAGGCGTGAGTATGAGCGGGTTTTCCTGCTTTAAGGGAAAAGCATGCTTTCGGGGTGTGATGCGAAATCACCGTTCCAGGCGATGGTTTTTGATTCTAATAGTAGAATTTGAACCCCCAACTTGTCGGGATTCGATTCCCGCTAGTTTGGCTATAATTGTCTGTGGTTTGAGGCCGATATAAGGCTGTTTGTCCACATGACTCATTTTGGGTTTATTCGAGGAAATCACCCTTTTCTTTACCGTTTCATGGTTTGTTTAGCCCCTTCCGGCTTGTGGAAGGTTGACATCGTGGTTATGCATGTTTCCCCGTCATTCTGGGATGATTGGGGCGTGGAAATACTGAGTTTCATGCGTTCCTATGATTTTCGCACCGGTAGGAAGTAGCGGTTGCACCAGAGACCGCTACTTGATAAGGCGGCCTTGGGAGGACCACTATTTGTAACAGACGGTCCCAGGTAGACCGTCATTTCGTTATTTGGTTCTTATGGCTTTATAAGTCAGTTTCAGGTTACGATCTTGCAACCGACCGCAATTTGGTAGTAGCGGCCCTAGGGAGACCGCTATTTGTCTTTTTAAGTCGGTTAGGTTCGTATGTCGGTTCCTAGTAGTGGCCTTGTGACTGACCGTCTCCTTGAAGTAACGGTCAGGCTAGGACCACCACCAGGATGACTTATTGTACATTTTTAGAGGTAGCTTGGAGATAGCGGTCTTGCCTTGACCGCCACCTCTAAGAGGCGGCCCTGGGCAGACCATTTCCTGCCTGTTTAATTCTGCAAGTAGTGGCCTTGCTGAGACCGCCACTTATTTTGCCAGTCGAGTAGCGGCCAGGCTATGATCGCCACTTCCTGTTTGTTGCCATAGGGGTGACCGCCACTTGTTCTGGTTGTTTCTTTCACCGGTTTGGTTCCCGGTTGGCTTGGCTTCGACCCCTTGGTTGGCCCATTGTTCCGTGGATGTCTTGGACGTCCTATGAGGGCGGTGATCGTGTTATAGGGTGTTCGAAATTGCAGTAATATCGAGTAATGTCCTTATTACTTCGAGAGTCATTATGGTATCAGGTTAACCCGGTTGTGACCCAGTGGTTGACACGTGACCTCGTGAATGTCTCGGCTATCCCGTGAGGATCGAGACAATGTTCTGGACGATTGGAGGTATTGTCTTACCTCGATTTGCATGCCTATATGGTTCGAGGGCTAGGATAATCCCTCATGTTCCGTGTTTCTCGTTATGCGGAATCATGAGTCCGATGAGCAGCTAAGGGGTCGTGGACTTTCATTAATGTGTGGATCCAATTGTTCTGTGCTGTTTCGATAATGTTATTTTACCATGGTCCTGGCTTAGGTACTAGGCTGATTGGCGGCGTGTTATCGCTTTGTGCAGCAATCTTGACCCGAGTCTTGTGACTCCAGAATCGTTATTTTTAGCAGGTCTAGTTGGTTGTCCTAAGTCTGGCGGCATTGTGCTGCTTTATGTTCTCAGCTACAGGTGCCTGTGTAGAATTTTTGTACTCTGTGTCTAGTGAGCATCCACTAGTCATAGCCTGACGACACTTCCGTGTGTCGGCCAACCTTGGAGTGGTGGCGGGGCAGTTCCAGATAGAGATGATTTGTAGGCCGGTTGCCGTGGGCCCCTTTGTCTTATCGTTAGAGTCCAACGGGAGGGGAAAACCAGCTAAAGGCCTGGCTCAAGACATTGAGCTTGTGTGTGCACGCGTGGTCAGGGGCGTTGCACCAGCATCGATGGGCGTGACCTTGACTAGTCACTCGTTACTTGGTACTTGGTTCTTGTTCGGTGTCTCAGTTACCGCATTCTAGGCGAGTGGGAGACACTTGAGGCACAGTGTAAGATGTCAGTGGACGCATCTAGCTTTTCTACTAGTGAGGAGGTAATTCTGTCACATGACATATGGTTCTTGTGGCTCTTGTGGTTCTCGTGAATCGTGAGCCTTTATGATTCTCTTAGTACGTGGTTTTGTGTCTTTTCGACACTATGGTCTAGGGTGCCGGTAAAGAATTACCGTGGTTCTACCCGTAGACAGTATGGGGTGCACGACAGTGGAGTCATGACTGTACCTTTGGCCGTGTAGGTCATCGTAGGGCCTTTGTCTGTTTCCATAGGCCTTCACGATAGGGTTTCATGATTTATCGATGGATCGGCAACTTCTGACTTGGTGAGATCGGGGTTCGCCTTTCTTTTGCCATTCGAAGTAGCTTAGAGGGCCGAGGTTCTATCGGCTGTCGTGTTTCTGTTCAGTACGGCTTTCCTCTTTACTTTTACTATTGTTCCTACTCCTGCCTTGCTGTTACTACTTTGCTTTTATTGTTTAGCACTGCTATTACTGTGTTTGTTTCATGGTGGGGATTCGCGGGACCCCTACTGAGCCAGTGAGACAAGGCTCACCCCTCACTTTTCAGGTGCAGCTGTTCTTCCTCGTGTTCAGAAGCACAGTGCGGTGGTTCTTAGTTGCCAGCTTTGCCAGTGTCGGGCTTCCCTCGACTTGAGAGTATGTTCTCTTTCCTATTGTACTGTACTTTAGTGGATTGGGCTCTGCTAGGTCTGTTAGCTTTGTAGTTTTAATTGTTAATAGAAAATGTAATTTTATATTCTATTGATTTTGTAATCCTGATCATAGTAATTAATTGTTTACTGCTTTATCTGGAATTTCAATGTACTACACCCACACCTTTCTATCGTTTCGGAGCTTTACCATTCTTGGGAGCCCTCTCAGGATCCAGGTGGTATCAGGTTTTCTCGGTATTTCGAGTCTGGGTCGTCACAGTTGGTATCAAAGCTGTTGGTGTGAAAGTACATGGGAATTCAAGATATTGCAGTGCTCAGAGTCCATATGGTCTAGTACAATCGGCAGCTGGAATAGGTTTTGTGATTCTTTACCGATTTGCTTCTCGCGTGGGAGCTTGTGTGCGCTGTGTTGGCGCTGCATATGTGGTTTTGCTCTTGTCAGGATTTGATGGAGCATTCTTCTTTCATCAAGATGTTTGTCTAGGTTGTGCTATGCTGGGCAGAGTGTGCCAGTAGGCGTGAATCTGTGGTGCGGCGTTCGAGATTTTCTGTGGCGTGGTCAGGTGGCTGATGGGAATTGTTGTTGGTGTATGGCCGTGCATGTTCTCCGGAGGATAGTAATGTTGTTTTGGCCATCCCAGCTTGAGGTTTAGTCAACCCCTGAGGTGGTTTGGATGCCCTGCTTGAGAGAGTGCTCGAGTGAGCTAAGGATTTCCTTCCTGGTGAGCTGTTGTTAGTCGAGCTTGATCTTTCTCATCTTGCCTTGTGGCATTGTCTTGAAGTTAAGTTGTGGCTTGTGCTGTGACTCTTGGTACGATGGTTTGCACTATGGCAACTTGTGATCGGCAGTTGGCAGGATCAGCGCTCTAGGCGTGGTATATTACAGTTTTGTTAATTGTGATGGCGCCGAGATGTGCTGAGTTGTGAATGCCAAGTTGTTCATGATGCATGCGTGCATTGTGTTGAGTGCACAGCAGAAGCGTATGGGCTCATAACCCACTAGTCAAGGATCGTGAGGTTGGAAGATTTTGACCAGCCGAGAGGATTGTTTCCTTGGTGTGACATTGTCTTGGCTATATGTGCCTTGATGATGTTGGTTGTCGTGTCGTTGCTTGAAGCTTTATGGCTGTTGGCATTAGCAATTTTGAGAATTGGGGAAATATGTCGGTGATTATGCTGGTTGAGTACCCTTTCTTCTATATTTCTTGGAAGTTGTGCTCTCGGGGCGTGATCATGGTCCTAGAGACGCATTCTCTGAGAACTCTTTTTGGGTCCTTGTTGGTAAGCTATGAGCGGCTAGTACATCTTAGCCTTGGGTTCAGCTGTAATTGTGCCTTGATGCGACCCAGCTTGCGGTGTTGTCCCGTGGTTCTGTGTTGAGAACTGAGCCAGGGATTTGCAAGTTTGAGAGTGTATGTTGGATGGTGTTTTTGGTGCGGTGCTGTCATTGGCATTCTGTGTGCCAGTTTCGATTATTGTTGTTATGGCACGGAAGCTGATGAGGTTGGAGCAGTCAGCTGAGATGATTGTCTTCCTCGTGAGAGCTGATGCTTGTTTTGTCTTCCGAGTATGAGATGTTGTCGGTGGCTATTTTCGTGGCATGGCTCGTGTCTCCTTGCTTTGTGAGACGATAGCGATGATGCGATGATTTTGGAGGTACCAGACTTGTGTTCTCTTTTGTGCCATGCTCGTTCTGTGATCGATGTGCCTTGAGATCTAGAGCGTGTGCCTGTGTTTGTGGTCTGGCAGTATTCTTCTGAACTATGTTTTTCGAGAATCGTGTTATCGTGTTTGTGTGTTTAAGGTTTGGCTGGAGCTCGGAGAGCATTGCTAGCTTTATGGGTTATTTTTCCCTGTTCCCTGTTGGCTCCTTAAATTTTGAGGATGAAATTTCTAAACGGAGGGGAGGATGTAATACCCTGGATCATTCAGATTGGAATCGGAGAGCTTTCGGAGCACTTTTGCGGGTCCCGAATTATGTTTTACGATCCACTCGGGTTTTTCCCCTATGTAGCTTGTGGAACCCCGTGGAATGTGAACCGTTGAGTTTTGAGGCTCTGGGACGCTATAGGTGCATTGTGCTCTTTCCGAGGATTGCAGATGCTATTTTTTAGTATTTTTTTGATTTTATGGAATTTCGGGCCAAAAATTGGATTTCAGAAATATTCGATATTTATATTCTTTTCTTTTCTTTTTAACCCTCACCTCTCTCCTCTCTCCTCTCTCCTCACCGTTGCTCACTCTCTCCCCCTCCGTTCTCTCTCTTCTCTTCCCCTCTCCCCCGGGCGGCCGACCGTGGCGGAGGTGGACGAGGCACGGATGCCGTGGAGGTGTCGTAGAGCGTGAAGGCGCGAGGAATGGAGCGTGGTGCTTGGCGCGATCCTGAGCGTGGATTCGAAGCCGGCGTGGGTTCATGTGATTGTTTTCGGCATTTTTGGCATGCGAGATCTTTGGTGGAGGGAGGGGGATGGATACTCTACCTATTTCCTGCTTTCCCTCGTGATTTCAAGTCGATAGGCGTGAGTATGAGCGGGTTTTCCTGCGTTAAGGGAAAAGCATGTTTTTGGGGTGTGATGCGAAATCGCCGTTCCAGGCGATAGTTTTCGATTCTAATAGTATAATTTGAACCCCCAGCTTGTCGGGATTCGATTCCCGCTAGTTTGGCTATAATTGTCCGTGGTTTGAGGCCGGTATAAGGATGTTTGTCCACGTTACTCATTTTGGGTTGATTCGAGGAAATCGCCCTTTTCTTTACCATTTCATGGTTTGTTTAGCCCCTTCCAGCTTGTTGAAGGTTGGCATCGTGGTTATGCATGTTTCCCCGTCGTTCTGGGGCGATTGGGGCATGGAAATACCGAGTTTTGTGTGTTCCTACGATTTTTGCACCGGTAAGAAGTAGTGGTCGCACCAGAGACCGCTACTTGATAGGGCGGCCCTGGGAGGACCGCTATTTGTAATAGACGGTCCTAGGTAGACCGTCATTTCATTATTTGGTTCTTACGGCTTTTTAAGTCATTTTTAAGTTACAGTCTTACAACCGACCGCAATTTGGTAGTAGCGGCCCTAGGGAGACCGCTATTTGTCTTTTTAAGTTGGTCAGGTTCGTATGTCGGTTCCTAGTAGAGGCCTTGCGACTAACTATCTCCTTGAAGTAACGGTCAGGCTAGGACAGCCACCAGGATGACTTATCGTACGTTGTTAGAGGTAGCTTGGAGATAGCGGTCTTGCCGTGACCGCCACCTCCCTGAGGCGGCCCTGTTAGGATCGTCACTTTCAAGAGACGGCCCTGGGCAGACCGTTTCTTGCCTGTTCAATTCTGCAAGTAGCGACCTTGCTGAGACCGCCACTTGTTTTTCCAGTCGAGTAGCGGCCAGGCTTTGACCGCCACTTCCTGTTTGCGGCCATAGGGGTGACCGCCACTTGTTCTGGGTGTTTCTTTTGTCGGTTTGGTTCCCGGTTGGCTTGGCTTCAACCTCTTGGTTAGTCCATTGTACCGTGGATGTCTTGGATGTCCTATGACGGACGTGACCGTGTTATAGGGTGTTTAGAATTGCCATAATATCGAGTAATGTCTGTATTACTTCGAGAGTCATTATGGTTTCAGGTCAACCCAGTTGTGACCCAGTGGTTGACACGTGACCTCGTGAATGTCTCAGCTATCCCGTGAGGATCGAGACTATGTTTTGGATGCTTAGAGGTATCATCTTACCTCGATTTGCATGCCTATATGGTTCGAGGGCTCGGATAATCCCTCATGTTCTATGTTTCTCATTATGCGAAATCGTGAGTCCGATGAGTGGCTAAGGGGCCGTGGACTTTCATTAATGTGTGGATCTGGCTGTTCTATGTCGTTTCCATAATGTTGTTGTACCGTGGTCTTGGCTTAGGGACTAGGCTGATTGGCGGCATGTTACTGCTTTGTACAGAGATCTTGACCCGAGTCTTGTGACTCAAGGATCGTTGTTTTTAGCAGGTCTAGTTGGCTGTCCTGAGTCTGGCGGCATTGTGCTACTTTATGTTCTCAGCTACTGGTGACAGGTGCCTGTGTAGCCTGTCTGTACTCTGGTGCTTTCTTTTAAAGAGTCTCTATGTCTAGTGAGCTCCACTAGTCATAGCCTAACGACACATCTATGTGTCGGCCCACCTATGAGTGGTGGCGGGGTAGTTCCCGATAGAGACAGTTTGTAGGCTGGTTGCCATGGGCCCCTTTGTCTTGCCATTAGAGTCCAACGGGATGGGAAAACCAGCTAGAGGCCTGGCTCACGACATTGAGCTTGTGTGTGCACACGTGGTCAGGGGTGTTGCACCAGCGCCGGCGGGCGTGACCTTGACTAGTCACTCGTTACTTGGTACTTGGTTCTTCGTTACTTGGTACTTGGTTCGTGTTCGGTGTCTCAGTTTCAGCATTCTAGGTGAGTGGGAGACACTTGAGGCACAGTGTAAGACGTTAGTGGACGCATCTGGCTTTTCTACTAGTGAGGAGGTACTTTTGTCACATGACACATGGTTCTTGTGGCTCTTGTGGTTCTCGTGAACCGTGAGCCTTTGTGATTCTCTTAGTACGTGATTTTGTGTCCTTTCGACACTATGGTCTAGGGTGCCGATAGAGAATTACCGTGGTTCTACCCATAGATAGTATAGGGTGCACGACCGTGGAGTCGTGACTGTACCTTTGGCCGTGTAGGTCATTGTAGGGCCTTTGTCTATTTTCGTAGGCCTTCACGATAGGGTTTCATGATTTATCAATGGATCGGCAACTCCCGACTTGGTGAGATCGGGGTTTGCCTTTCTGTTGCCGTTCAGAGTAGCTTAGAGGGCCGAGGTTCTATCGGCTACCTGTTTTCGTTCAGTACGGCTTTCCTCTTTACTTTTACTATTGTTCCTACTCCTGCCTTGCTGTTACTGCTTTGCTTTTATTGTTTAGCACTGCTGTTACTGCGTTTGTTTCGTGGTGGGGATCCACAGGACCCCTACTAAGCCAGTGAGACGAGGCTCACCCCTGACTTTTCAGGTGTAGCTGTTCTTCCTCGTGTTCGGAGGTGCAGTGCGGTGGTTCTTAGTTGCCCGCTTTGCCAGTGTCGGGCTTCTCCCGACTTGAGAGTACTTTCTCTTTCCTATTGTACTGTACTTTAGTGGACTGGACTCTGCTAGCTCTGTTAGCTCTGTAGTTTTAATTGTTAATAGAAAATGTAATTTTATATTCTGCTAATTTAGCAATCTTGATCATAGTAATTAATTGTTTACTACTTTATCTGGATGTTTAATATACTTCACCCACACCTTTCTATCCCTTCGGAGCTTTACCACTCTTGGGAGGCCTCTCAAGATCCAAGTGGTATCAGGTTTCCTCGGTATCCGGAGTCTGGGTCTTCATAAGAGGCGTGTACCAATGATTGGAGAAAGAAACCACGTGACTGCTTAAAAGCTCATGTGTTTGTATGCCTGGGCTCTGGTCAGTCGACTGAGTAAGCAGTTCAGTCGACTTGAACTTCCATGTCTATCGACTTGAGCTTGTCATTACTGTGAGCCTTGAAGCTATGGTCTGTCGACTTATTACTGTGAGCTTCAAATGATATCAATCGACCTAGTTGGCTTGGTAGGTCGACTCAGTGTATCCTCACACGAGCATCAGCATACGAGCATTAATTCAGTCAGGCTGAGCAACCTCGAAGATGTCTGTCGACTCTTCTGCATATCTGTCAACTGAGTTTCACATCTATCGACTGAGTTGGAGCTTAGTCGACTGATATTTCCTTTTCTCTGTCGATTCTTTTGTTGCAGGTGAAACACTGTCTTCCACATTTTGCCATCTTCCACATTGCCTTGAGCTTCTCGTTCATAGACTTATCTGCTTTCACCTAGTTGCCCCAACCATCTATAGTTGCTTCAGCCCAGTTGCTTCCGAATCCATGCTCAACTTCAAGACACCCTGATCTGTCAGTATCACCTCCCCAATCTGCTTTATCAT
The DNA here is from genome assembly GCA_022559845.1 of Amorphophallus konjac. NCBI lineage: Eukaryota > Viridiplantae > Streptophyta > Magnoliopsida > Alismatales > Araceae > Amorphophallus > Amorphophallus konjac. The sequence goes on along the minus strand of CM040119.1, from coordinate 273,978,631 downwards.
TGGATTTCCCACTGCCACCTGCTGCTCTATTCCAGCTGTCTGTTCGAGCATATTTAGAAGACATTGTTAGGCTCCAACCACTTCTTTTACCTTCATTCGTACCATTATCCTTCCAAATTTCATGTTCGCCTTTAGTTGACTTTTCTGCCTTAGTCTTGTTCCTCCAACCATCTGAGGTTGCTGGTTGAGACCTCTGTTCTTCAGCATTATCTGAATGCCTACTAGACATCCATTGCCTGAATTTACTTTACTTCCCTTATGGATCATCTCCTTGCTCATTACCATCAGCTGTCTTGCCATAGTCCTCAAGTTCTTTAGCATGCTCTCTGCTTTTCTGCTGATGTCAGCTGGGTCTTCTGTTGGCTGGAGTTACTTTGACTGCAGGTTAAAGTCTGTCGACTTGTTGACATATCTGTCGACTTGAGTCTTATGTCTGTCGACTTGGACTCATATCTGTCGATGGAATTTGTGCTTAGTTGACTGACGTTATCTTTGTCAACTCCTTTTCACATCTGTCGACTTTCAAATGACTCATTCACTCACATCATGAGGGGAATCAAAGTAAAAATCATTCAAAATGTTATGAATATCAGAGTTTAAAAACCAATAATAACTTCATCATGATCCAAGAGTTTAAACATGAGACTCCATGAAATGAAATCTTTACACTTAAGAATATCTCATGAAGAACACAACATCATGAAAATCATCAACACACACAGTGAATCATAGTTGGATCATTATCCAAACCACAATAATGAATCATAGTTGGATATCATCAAAACCACACGTGAACCACATATGCACAACATTCTCCCCCTTTTTGGTGATGGCAACTGTGAGTCATTATGACAACTATGAGTTCAACTACGATCCATTGAACTTTCAATTCAGTTAAAAATAAACTAAATAAAAACTCTCCCCCTTTGCAACCTTGCAAGCTTTCTCTCTTGACTCAACTATAAACTCTCTCCTCAATCAAATAATAAAAGCTCTCCCTAATGAACCAATCAAATAATGACTCATATAATCTCCCCCCCTTTGACATCATCAAAACAAAAGACATGGAGAGAATATATGGAACATTCATGAAGATGGGGATCAAAGGAAGCAAATATTTAGGGTTAGAGAAAACAATCATGGAGAGGATATAGTCAGGTGTATAGACATCAAGAGATGTTTAGAATAGGGGTGAAAGATTGAGGGCAACTGGATCAAAACAAGTATATAGAAGCAGAGATTTGGAAATTGAACATAGTGTGAACCCGTGAGCCCATAGCATGATAACCTATTTCAAAAATGGACATGGTCAGATCATGAACAAGATAGACCCAGATCAAGGCTATACATAGCCAAGAAAAAGATCCAGCATGCAATCTCTTTATTAAGCCATTTATGAGTCTCATTTTTCAAATTTTTAGATTTTTTATTTTTCTTTGCAATGCATGATGTTTAAAATGTGAGATCTAACTACATACATGATGAAGGCTGATACCAATTGGTGGATTGATACCAATTATTGTATAGAAGAATGCCTAGATGCACATGTATGCAAATAAATGACTTCATGATCAAATGACCCTTAATGCCTAAATTCAGTTGTTCAGACAATATCAGTCGACTTAGTTGATTGGTAAGTCGACTGAGTTGTTCTTTTAGAGTTGCTCAGGATAATGTCAATCGTGCAAAATGATGTATCATGAATCATGCAAGCATTCTATCAGAACACAGTATATACATATATATAAGTGTAGGCTACCTCCCCCTTTCTTATTAAAAGAGTGTCAATGGGATAACTAAGTATGCAAATGATTCAAATGATGTGATATGTTCAATGACAATTCCACATAAGGGGGTTGTGCAGTCATTTAGAGAGAACCATGCAGAGTCATGAAGTTAGGCAATTTTTTAGAGCACACTAAAAATTAAATCTCTTCTTGGGAATACAATTAAAATGCACAGTGAACATCAAGCATATGGATACATGGACTTTCTAATTAACATTGGAGGATAACTCTTTATCTACACATGCATTTTCAGACTTGAATTTTTATAGCTTTATATTGCCTAAGCTTTTTAACAGAAAGAGTGGTCAGGTTTAATCCACACCTTTTTACGCGAGGAAACACATAGATCACATGCCTGAATCCTCGGTTACTTAGTGTGTTAACCATTCCACTTCCTTTTGGAATAAAGATTAATCAAAACAACATTTTTCAATGCGAACCACATCATGTCTCAGGTGACATGCATCCAATCTACTCAGTGTGTTTGATCATTGCTATGTATTCTTTTTCCTTTTTCTTTTAATTCAGATTAGAGTTCCACTTCGCCATTTTACGCGAACTCTCTTCATTTCTGCAATGGGTAGGCCCGGTTACTAGGCTAGGTTTTCTTCCTTTCTTTTTGCATAAACACTCTTTCTCATTTGAAGCAAGAAATTCTTTTCTCAACATAAGTCTTCAAAGAAGATGCAAGATTTTGAGTTTCACAAAAGTGTTAAGAAGAATTTCCTATATCCTTATAAATGATATTCATCAAATACATTTCAATGTAGTGACATGTGCGAGATTGATTTCAAATATATGCTAAAAATTATGCTACATACATGATCATTAAGCTCCCCCTAAATATATGCATTAATCAAAATGATTTCTCCCCCTAAGTGTATGACATATCGCACATTAAGTCATGAATCAAGTGCAGCTTATTTAGCAAGGGAGTATTTGGCCGTAGTAGTTTTCAAAGGGGTAGTTATCACATATATATCATACACGCATACTTGGAAGAATGCAACATGCATGTCATGCAATATGACATGCAGACTTTAATCTGTACCTGAAATTCAATATGCATGAATGACACTTGATAAATGCAATTTTTCATTTTATACATGACATTTATGACTGAGATGCAAGCTCCATTTTATGCATCTAATGCCCTTTATGCATAAATATGCAAAATGCACCTAATTGTGCATGATCAGATATCTAACAGATTTATTGGAACAGGAAAAACTGAAGCAAGGAAATTTATGAAAAAGATAAAGTAGAATTTTGATAGATTAAGAACAGAACTCAAAGACAATTGCAGGTGTTCACAGATGAATATCAAACGATCAAAGAATATCAGAGTAGATGTTCACAGATAAGGTATCAAGTCGATTGAAATCTAGAATTTTGTAGGGATATCTAGTAAGGGAAGTCGACCTAGGAACATGTGTGTTGATTTAACCAACACCCATCCAGTAAACATAACCTGATAACTTCTGACCTAATGTAGAAGACACTCAGCAGATGTTTTTATCAAATATGCAGTTATTGTACCCAGACATTTTTCTGGAGAAAATAATGAGAAATAGGGGCTCCGTAATTTCCCCGAACACCTTCCCGTGCTACTTGCCCAGCCCCTTCTATGACATGCTGGGCCCAGCCGAGGGACCTAGCCAACTTGCCGTGACTCACGGCGACACCTGCAATTAATTGGGATCATCCCTGATCACCTAGCACACGGTCTCGCCCGCCTTTAACTAAGCCACCTGGGCCAACCCGAGGGCACCCCAAAAACAAGCAGCGTCACTCGGCACCTAGCAACGAGCCCGAGATTCATCCCCATAACACCTCCCTTTATCATTCTAAAGCCAAAGGAGTACCTCCCCCAGCCACCCATGGGCTTCGAGAGCCCTTAGCAAACTTATACGGTTCGTGGTCGTATGTCAAGAATTTCTCCGAGCACCTCATGGGCGCATATATTCCAGCTGTTCTACAGACAAGCCGGGGCCAACCCATGGCTTGAACACACTAGCCGCATCATACGACAACCCTCCAGCAAGTTGGGACCACCTCCGACCCTCAGACACGCGGCAATGAGCCATTAACTCTCATCCCTCGGGCCAACTTGGGGCTGCCCATCGACCCGCCATACCTCACCAAGGCTGGACCAACATGCCCATGAAGTCATCCCTCAGTCCGTACAAGCTATTAGCCTCACCTCGGGGGTAAGTCTACGCCCGACGAGCCAGCTGTCCAAGCTATTCGACAACCCGGTTTGTATTGAGAATTTCCCCGAACACCTTGCCGGCGGCAACAACGACAGTAAACAATTGACCCCCATGGGTCAATACTAGCACCCCGCAGACCCAAGTCCATCAAAGGACAGCAACAAACGACGTAAGAAGACCCCCGGGGGGTGCCCCTCATGACGGTGGCTCACCCGGGGGGGAGTTTGCCACAGGCGTAGCTGTGCCTAGGTGGCGACAAACTCCCCTAGGGGGGCCTCCCCACCCAGCCTCTCTCGCCCCAGTTCGAGCATGTTCTAGTCCCAGTCCTACTCAGTTCCAATCTATGTACCAACTCAAGGAGCATTCATGAGGAAGAAATCCGAGGCACAGAGTCTCGCGTAAGGTAATCGGTCAATCTCCTCGTACGATGCACTCACACAACCAGTCACCAGTCCAGTCCGTATCCTTTTCATCTTGTGTTCACACTAATTCAAAGTCAGCCCAAATAAGACAAAAATGGAAATATTATAGGCCCCACAAAAAACCCCTTGGCCAATCCGCATTAACCCCCCCTAGGGGGGGTTTACGCTGACCAAACCGGCCCCCCTGGTCAGGTCCGCGTAAATCCCCCAATCCTCTAAAAAAAGCTTTTTTACAAAAAAAAAAAAAAAAACATTTCCAGTCCGCGTTAACCCCCCCTTGGGGGGGGGGGGTTACGTGGGCCAGACTGGACCCCCCATTCTAGTCCGTGTAAACCCCCTGGGGGTGTTTACGCGGACCAGACCGGCCCCCCCAGTCAGGTCCGTGTAAACCCCCCATTCCCTCAAAAAAGGTTTTTTTAACAGAAAAAGGCCTCCTCAACCCTACGTTAACCCTAGGGTTTACGCAGACTAGACCGGCTCCCCCGGTCTGGTCCGTGTTAACCCCCTCCCCCTCTCACAATTTTATTATTATTATTAATTGAAGGGGATTTACCCGGACTAGGGCACCCCCTCTATTCCAATCTGGGTAAACCCCCCTCAACCCTTCAACTTCTCTATAAAACCCCCCTTAGAAGCTCAAGGGGCATGCATGCGGATACACAGACAACAAGGCCCAGCATTCCAGCAAGCACACGAGGAGCACGACGCATTGGTTGGCTTGTTGATCGGCTTTGTACATGCCGAGGGTATGTCGAACGTACTCCCCTCACATGGCGTCTAGCTGCTTCACTCAAGTTCATCCATTGTATGGGGCGTTATGATAATGGCGATCACACCTGCACATCAGGTCCGCCCGCGTATGGCACGTTATGATAACGACGTGGATGCCATAATGTCGTATTTACTCCTGCCATGGATCACGTGCCCGTCGCTCGCCCCGAGTCAGCCACCGACGTTCCCAACCGCTGACCCGAGTTAACTGGACCCAAGCCCAGAAGTAACATTCCCAAGACCGGCTCTAACTCCCAAGCATGCCGACACTCGCCCTCTGGGGACCCGAACCTGATTGGTCATCTCAAGCCACGTCTGGCCTCCCTCAGGCGCCAGCCAGTGTCTGCCCCAGCCATCCAGTCTAGCCCTCCCTCGGCAACTCCACCACTCCTATAGCTCCCCGTGGAGGGCCTCTGAAAAAATATGTAGATATCCGCTTTATCCTGCATTGACCCAGGGACCGACCCGCATGTCAGAATTATCCCGCGGCTTGCACTAGATGTACTTAGGCCTTTAAGGCCCACCTATAAAGCCTTCATGGCATCTATGAGAAAAGAGTAGCTAGAAAGAAATTGGTTACTCACGTGTACCCGCACCTGGGTTCCATTATAGCTCTCGCGTCAGTCGATATGCGACCAGTCTCCCAGAGTCCAGTCAGGTCAACCCCACTGGTCGAATGCAACGGTCACCCTATAGCTATAGGGCACATCCAGTCCTCTAACCATGGCTTTAGGAACATCCCGACCCTCCTTCAGCACGGAACAAAGGTGTTCGGATTCAATCCGATATAAAACAAATATCGACTGCTTACGGTCGGTGGGGAAAGACATCCGGTACATGAATCCCCAAAATCGCCTACACACTCGTAGCTACAGAACCTCCTTCTCTCCACGTGTCGCACGATACCCCCGTGCCCACGTGCTGCGCCCTGGTGGCACTTCCCCAGCCAAAATTTGGTTCCATAGGTGATCGTCGAGAAGTCGACTGGCACGCCCGCATTCCACCCAGTTACCCTGGTCCCCGTCACCAAGGATGATAAACCACACTATTCCCGTGCATTTACGTAGTTCTTTGGTCACCCCGTTGATACCCTCAGAATTCCCGTGTGCCAAGTCGACCTATCTCGGCCTTCCATAAAAGGCAAGTGTATGTCACTACCACGAGAAAAAAAAATATAACAATAAAAGAAATATGCTTTCAATTCTTTTTCTCACGAGCTGACGAAACAAAAGTTGGCACGCCCAGTGGTACGTCTCCTGCCTTTCTTGTTTCTTCTGAAGTGGAGCATGTGCCAGCCCTGAAGCCATGGTGCACTTTTCCTATGCTTGTAAGAGAGGTAGAGGAGGGACACATCCCCCTGCAGCTTCCAGCTCGTGCTCCAGCAACCAGATTGTGTCTGGCAACCATCTTCGATTGTTGAATTCTCCAGCAACTAGCAGTCCAACAGCTATGGCGGCCGTGACGTATGGCCCCATCATCATCACCACCCACGCACGGGTATGTTACTTGGCGACGCCGATTACTTACAGCGACTTCGCCCCCGTCATCGACTCGCCCTATTTCCTGGGCGTGGTCCCTATGGCTATTTGGCCACTAATTCCAGTTCCTATTCCTATTCGTGCGATAGACTCACAGCGTGCCTTCCCAGCACCGGTGACCCACCCGAGCACCAAGCTCGGGGTCTCCACTACTAGCCCCAGCAGGGGTCCCAGATCATCCCTTGCACAGACAAGCATCAGCTCCCGAGTCCAGCACCGACCGACCTCTAGTACGGGCCTCGCGCCCCAGACTTCAGTAGCCACCTCAACACCTCGCTCCGGCTTTCAACCTCGAGCTCTGGCCAAGCTTGCACCCAACACAGGCTCCCTGCCCCGAGGCTCCTCAGCGCCTCCCTCAGGCTTCCCACCTCGAGTCTGAGTCGAGCCAATACTCAACAGGGGTTCTCAACCCATAGTTCAAGGCTCCCTAGCATTCATCTCGGGCTCACAACCCCGGGTCCCAGCATAATCAGTCCCCAATATGGGCTTTCTGCCTTGGGTTTTTGACTTCCCAGCCTCACAACGGGGTTTATTCCCCCATGATCCATCGGTGCCAACTCCCAGTACTGGCTTTCCACCTTAGGATATGGCAACCCCAGTACTCAGCATGGGCCTTCGGCCCCAAGTTCCAGCAGCTCTGGCACTCAACACAGGTTTACAACCTCGAGTCTTCGGCACCTCAGTATCTCCTACAACGTCAATTCTCAGTGCAAGAACGCCGCTTCGAGCGTCAGCAACACTTCTATTGGCCCAGGCAGTAGAATTGTTGCATCCCCTAGTTGATATTGGTGCTTGGTTTTAATGATAACAAACCGAGTGTGCTTGTGTGTGCGTTTCATTGAGCAACATGTTTGCAACTTGTTTACCAAGTGTACTTGTGTATCGAATCAAATGGTGTGTGCTCTTGATCTTCTTGGATTTGTGAGCTTGATTGATTGACTTCACTTATGAAAGGATTGCATGAAAATGGCTTTTCTAAAGATAGTTTCAATTAGACCTCAATCAATGAATATGGCCTTTCTGAAGGCTTTTTCTGAAATATCATTCATGAGTCATCAATGAGTTGAATGTGTTTTTCATGCTCTCTCTACATAGGGCTCTTGGGCTTGAAAATTGTTTAAGTCATTCTCATAAACCTTGGAAGAAATTTGGTTGAATGATGAGTTTATTTTGGTTAAATGCATGGCTAATTGCTCTTGACTCTTGGTTGAAGAAAGTTGAGCTTTGGTTGTGTTTCATGTATTCTCGTCATGGCTTTTGAGGTTCACAATGTGCTTAAGAATTTCACATAAGTATTGGTAGAAACCGCTTTGAAAGATGTTCATTCATTGAAATGGTTGCATGGCTTGATAGCCTCATAGATTTGCTTGGATGCATGGTCTTTTCATTCCAATCCTTAATTGCGTGAAATTGAGTAATATACATCTTGATGGTTGTGAAGATTGTAAAGAAGGGCCTTTTTGCTAATGAAGGCTTCATGGGTAGTTTGTATAGCTTTGAATGCTTTCCATGTATACTCTTCATGAGGTGTTATAAGTCATGACAGTGAGTAATTGGTTGAGATTTTCACATGAATCTTGATAAGCTAGCATATATGCATTTCCTACACTCATGCATGTTCTTCATAGCATGCTTGAACTAGTGTTACAATCCACTCATGTGAATCTTGGTAGAATGTGGTTGATATGTGTTTCTACATTGTTTAATACCAAGGAATACTTGGTTGTTTATTTTATCAACTAACCCTTTCTCTATTTCATTGGGGTTTCATCTTATGTAGACTGAACTGCTACATTTTGAAATGCTGAAGAGTTCGGTTGACCGAATTGGCCAGTTCGATCGACCGAACTAGCCAGAGTGGGCTGGTTCAGAGCCTGTAATATTTCGGTCGACCGACCCCATTATTTGGTCGACCGAATACGGCGAAAACCTTAAAATGTGGATCTGAAAACCATCTAAACCAAATCCATTTATGCTCCTCTATTACCCATTTTTCCCTAGGGTCTTGCTAGACATATTAGAGTCATTTTGGAGGGTTCTAGAAGGGCTATATTGGTTATATGGTCTCTCTTATATATACATATATATGATCTCTGAATTTGGAGATGAAAAACCCTTATGTGCTTATTCTTTCTATCTTGTAGGTCAAGAAAGAGAAGAAGAGAAAGGGGAAAAGAAGAAGAGATATCATCCACATCCAGAAGGTTTTGAAGATCTTGGATGAAGAGAAAGTGAAGTGGGATGATGAGAGGATCGTGTTGATGCTTGAATCACCGTCATCCAACTTCCTTCCGACCGTTGCTTGAAAGAACATCATCAACCGGGTTTTGGAAACCAAGGGGGATCTTTCCTACATCTTTTCTCTCTTGTTCTTGATGTGTTTCATGATCTATGTTTAGGGTTGAGCATGTTTGAATAATTGTGTTAATTTTTCTGAACTAGAAATATTGTGTGTGTGTGACCGTCTGCGTACGGCCGTGTCTACGGTGCTGCATCTGTTGCAACGTGTGTGTGTGTGTGTCTTGATCCGACTGTCGGATCATGTTGGAGACTCTGTCTCCGTGTGTTGGGGTTCGTCCCCGTGTGTGCAGGCGTCGTCCTGCATCTGTTGGATCTTTCTCCATGTTGGGGATTTATACCTGTGCTGGTTCGTCCAGCGAGTGAAGCCTCACCGGGTTTGGTGAGGGGTGGACGTAGGGAGTCCATCGTGGTCCTGAACCACCTTAAAAATCGTTGTCTTATGGTATGCATTTGTGTGATTGTGTGTTCCTTTGCTTAATCTGTCTACCAGAATGAGTGAGTCGGGAGAGATTTAGTGAACTTCAATTACTTTGTTTAGCTTATATTGTTCAATCTCGTCAAACTTATTAATTCCGCTTAGTAAGATATAAATTTGCTATATCACGTGGGGGACAATTCACCCCCCCTGTTGGCCCGATATAATGGTGCGAACCAAGATTCAGAGGAGGGGTGAATGAATCTCCCTCTAAAAAACTTGTTCAATTTAAAACTTATCCTGAAAGATCTAAACTAATGCGGAATTAAAATCAACCAGAAGCTTAGCTAGAGACGCGCCTAACATTCATCTAGCGATTGGATCTTTTGAAAACAAACCATAGTACATAAGAGACTTTTAGGTGGTTCGGTCCTCCAGACCTACATCCACCTTTACTCAACCGAGTAAGGCTTCCTGCTGCCACACAGCTTGAACAACTGTTGATCCACAGCTTTGGGGATAAATCCCTACAGACCGCTGATCCACAGCTTTGGAGAATAAATCCCAGACCGCTGAGCCTCACAGCTTACTGTCCGAGGAAACACCCTCGCCCGCTGAGCAATATAGCTTAGCTCCGCTGATACACAGCTTAGAAGGTAGAAGTAGAAAACAAAAACTGACAATGAAATCAGCAACGGAAAGCTGAAACTAAAAAAAGCTCAAGATATAGCTCGCTATGGAGCACACGTAGCTTGGATCTGATCCAGAGGCTAGAAGAACTTCTTCTTCCTTTTCTTGAGCTGCTTTACCTTTCTTCCAAGCTCAGACTGGCTCTCCATTCATTGAACTTTCTTCTCTCTTTCTTTCACTCTAATTCTTCTCTGTCTCGCTCTCCTTCTCTCTTTCTGCTTCGATCTCTTTTTCTTCGTTATCAGGTGCCCGTCTGATCGCAGAAGAAGGGTTTTATATATCTTCAGCCTTGGGGTCCCACAGCTCATGCTTCGGGCATGTGAAGGGAACACTCCCGCTAAGAGGATTCTGGAATTCCTTAGCCACGTGTCAGAATATAGAGATTGGCTTTCCACGTGGCAGAATTTCCAAGCTTGGCTGCTCCTTGGATCATGTGCCCCTTTGTTAAGTTGGACTTCGAGCCACGTGACTTATCCTCTTGAATCGCTTAAGTTCCTGTCAGATGAATAAGATGCATTTCGTCAAAGATGTTGTACACATAAGTAAAACTAATATGCATTGACATTTATATGCAAGGTAGAAAGCATGTACAGACCCCAACAGTGAAATGCACAGACTTGATATGAGTGCAGAGCTAAGAGATGCACAGACTACGTGTGTGCATAAGCAATGAATGCACCGACTTGGTGTGTGCAAAATACAGACACTGCACTAACGTAAAATGCCAAATCCTATCTTGCACAGACTTTACGCGTGCAAGAGATAAGGGTTGCACAGACTCTCAATGTTGTGCACCAGTGACTTGCACTGACTTAGTTATGTACATGCGAGACTTGCACAAACTTAGATTGCAGCGTACTTCAATCATGCACAGACATTAGACCCATAAACCTCTTATGCACGGACTTGCCAAAGAAATGTGCATAGATTTTATGTGCATGATGCGAGAGTTGCACCGACTTGATTGCATGTGACACCGATTATTGCACCGACTTGCGGTGCCTAGAGCTCAACATGCACGGACTTAGTCGCGTGCATCAACGAAGATTGCACCGACCTTATTAGTGCAAGATAAGAACGTGCATAGGACTAAAACCTGCATAGACTCTGTGCGAGATACTACAGAAACATGCATAGACTCTTTTATGCCTTACGCGGGATATGCTCAGACTCTTTCATGCAGACAATAGAAGTATGCACCAATCTTGATCATGCACAAACAGAATATGCACAGATGAGTCTTACCTGATGCGAAGTATGCACTGACTTCTTTTATGCTTGAGGCAACACTGCACTGACTTTATGTATACACACTAGAGTATGCACTGACCTGACTTTTCGAAGATAGAACTGTGCACAGACTCTAAACAGTGAAGTGCACAGACTTTATAGTGTTATGTGCAAACATGCACAGATTTAATCATGCAGGTGACAAAAGTACACCGATCCTAAGGACTTATATGCACCGACTTCACATGCATTGAAGATAAACATGCACAAGCCTTGTAGCACGTATACGGCAAATATGCACCGACCATGAGAACTTATATGCATGGACTTCGTGTGAAAGATGAAGACATGCACTGACTCCTAATATATATATATTTTTTTATCAAACCCAGTCATCTAATGGTGTAAAGGGAGAGTGCACCCCCATTCCAGAGGAAGGGAATGTTCTCACTCCACCTAACAACCATTAGATGCTTATATTATTGCTTATTCAAAAAGAATTACATCATCAGAAAGAGGCATACCTCTTATCTACAAGTATGTAAGGAAACTAGAAACAAGACCTATACATGTTTCACCCTAAAATTGGGTGAGCCTCTAGCATCAGCTATAACATACGCCCTTGCTAACAGTGGTAGCTCACTGACTCCTAATATGAACCTGCACTAACTTTACCAAAATATGCATGGACCTTGTATGCTAAAAATGCAAGGTGCACAGACCTTGTATGCTGAATGACGCAATTATGCATAGACATATATCATATATGCAATGATCAAATACAAACATATTTATGCATTTCAGTCTCACATGACTCATAGATTGTCATTATCAAAACCAGGGTTCCAACAATCTCCCCCTTTTTGATGATGACAACTATAAGTCATGTATGATTGAAACTAACAGAGAGTTTATTTGCTAACATACATAGCAAAGGTAACATTCAACATAAAAATGCATTCAACTCAAATATGCATCATGTAGTAATTACATTTATATGTATAGTAAGAAAATACAGACTAATGTTTGAGTGAAGTATCTCTTTACACAGAAGATGAATTCTCATTCAGCATTTTTACATCAGAAAATGAACATCCAACTGTCCACCTTCCACCACAATTCTTCCCCTTTGGCATTATCAAAAAGAATGGGGAACTCTTGAAAATCAGTAACCTCTGTAGCTTCCCCGGTCTCTTGGATATTGTGCAGAACTTGAGCCTGGGGCTGAAAGTCTATTCATCACAGAGGTCTAAAAATCTCTGATGGAGTTTCACAACTCATCAAACCTGTGATGCACCATGCTCCCCAATCTGTCCACTAGGGAGGAGTTTGTATCTTGCTTTGTGATGACATGTCTGATAGTTTCTGAGATGTTCTCTAATTGGGACTGGACAACTTTGAATTTGTTAATGATTTCCTGTTGACCTGATGCAACTTTGTTCATAGTAGTCTTCATCTTTTCAAACTCTATCTTGATATCAAACGTGTGTTCGAGAACTTTAGTGAGCTTGCTGAATGATATAGCTTGAGTGTCTTGCATGCTACTCACCATATCTCCAACCCTGTTGCTTACTCCCATAAGGGATTCTAAAAGCTCTCGCAATGCTGCATCAGCCCTTTGTTTATCAGACATAAACTAAATCCATTGAGTCTTTACAGTGCGTTCCATTTGATGCATCTTAGCATTTAATCTATTCAAGTGAAGGTTTATGAAAAGAAACTGAGCATTCATCACTTCATTCTGATTCACCACTATATTTGTCAGATTTGTCAGCATTTCTTTAATGTTGGGTTCAGCACTTGATTCTGGTGAAGTGAATGAAGAAGCACTTGAATCTAGAAATTCAGTGTGATAGGTAGGCTGCTCTTCAGGTAATGGTGGGGGTGGTATACCAAGACCAACCATTTCCCCCAGATGCGGTCCATATGAGGGAGCAAGGGCAAGAGACATTCTTGGATACAATTGAAATAAAGGAGCTAGTCCCATGACATACTCTTGTGTATCCTCCTCAGCAGCCCCTAGAGCTTCCTGTGGAGCTTCTTGTGAGGCTTCTTCATCCTGAGCTTCTTCTTCTCTAGGTTGTTCACCCTCCTGTTCATTAACAACTGACTCAGCAATTTCTTCATAAACTTTGTCACCCTCTTCTTTCATAATTTCTGTAACCATTTCATCCAGTAATTCTTCATCTAATTCAATTTCTTCTTCCCTTTCCTCTTCTACACCTTGTGAATCTACCTCTTGTTCAGTAGTTTCTCTTGGTTGATCTTCAGCTGACTCTTTGGGAGACTCTTCTTGAATCTCTTCTACATGATGCTATTCAACTATTTGATCTGATTATTGTAGTCCAAACTTATCAAAAATTTGATCAATGTGTTGATCTAGCTGTTTTGAAACTTGTTCTTCGGGCAAGTTCAGTTCATGGACCTCATGTTCCAACTGCATATTCATAATTTGCTGTTCTTCTATTTCTCCTTGATCTTCCCCTTGACTGACCTGAGGCTGTTCAATGTGTTCTCTGGTAGGAGATGGCTGGGACTGTTCCATAATATCTAATGCAGCTCTTGAAATTTTCTTGTCAGCTATATCTTTCACCTTACTGACTGTGGATAACTTCAACCTCAAGTATTTATCAATGAAATCCATGTTATAAACATTTACTTTGAGAATTTCTTTGGAAGACTCCTCTTCTAGTGGAATATCCATTTTTCTGAAAATTGCGATCAAATGAGCTGCATAGGGTAGATTTCTTCTTGACTCTTTGCAAGTACTCATTATCTGGATTATTATGGCCAGTAGGCAAATCCTGATTCCTTTGAGTAAGCAATAGAGAATAAATCTCTGTGACTCGGTCACTCTCCCTCTACCTCCAACTTGTGGAGTTATCATAGTTGTAAGGATATGATGTAGCAATCTCCTTAGAGGGGTAAATTTATAAGCATTGAACTGAGCTAGATTTCCTTGTTTCTTTGGGTCTCTAGGATCCCTAGGTAGCTCTGTGATAAGGGAGTAGGCCTCATGCATGTTGACATCAAAAGCACCTTCTACTTCCCCTCCTTCTGGAATTCAAAAAATCTTGTGTAGAGAGTGCCTAGATAATTCAATCTTGATCCCTTTAACTACAGACTGGATTTTTGACCTTTCAGAATCATATCTCAGATTATAATAAAATTCAGCAACCAGTCTAGGATTGTACGTCCTATGCTTATTCAAAAATTTCTTCCATTTTTGAAACTCAAATATTTCCAATAGTTCAGGAAATGTAGAAATCATAGGTTGATCGGCAAAATCAACATACCGGGGAAGCATAACCTTTCCTGCTTCCAAAACCATATCAACCTGTGTTGAAGACTTGGCAAGAACCACTTTTTCTTCAGATTCATACTTATTAGCTTCTGTAGCAACCGTCTTGCGCCGCTTGGTGGATGTTCCTACTACCTTTTCTTTCCCTTTTTCTTTATTCTGTTGAGAGACGTCTTTGGGCATATCTGCTGACCGATGCTCCTTCGAAAGATCCTCCGGCTGCCGCTCCATTGGCTGTACATCCATTTCCTTCCCCTTCCCTTTGACATACTTCTTCTAAACTGATTCAGAAGTTGCTCCCTTTGCATGTGACTCCTTTGATCTACACTCATAGCATTGAGTCACATCGGTCTTCATGACTTAAGGAGACGAAGGTTGTTGCTCTTCTGTGTCCCTCTTCTTCTCCTTACTCACGGCGGACGGAGAGGACATGGTGGATGCAGTGAAGAAGGAAGAGTGGATAGTGGAGGCACAAGTAGAAGAAATGTGGAAGAAGGAGATAAAGAGGCGAAACTTGTAGTGAGGGCAAGAGCGAGGGAGTCGCGAGTGTGGGAAAGGGTTTCGGCTTGAATGAGAAGGGTATGAATGATAAATGATAAGTAGGGTTGAGAATATAACATGAAATACTACCGACTTTACCAATTTCAACATTTAATACCCAGAATACCCTTTGCCTAAAAGAAAATGCCTCTCTATGCCTTTATGCGATTTACGGTATATGGGATTATATCCTGTACTAGGAACCTTCACAAAACATTCCTATGAAACGAAGTCAATGGAAATTAAACAACTTTATCACGGAAACAGTCTAGACAGAGAAATCATTAATCTTACTAGTCCTTTTCATTTGCCAATGCTGATTAAAAAAAATCATTTTATATAGAACTTAAGACAATTTTACATTACTGAAGAGACCTCAGAGTCAACCAAATTTTTCTTTAATCTTTTGTAAAATTTTTGATTGAACATTTCAGTATAACTGCACTTTTTACTCAAGGAAACATGTTGATCAAACACCAGAGTCCCTGGTTACTCAGTGCAGTTTACCTTTATGTTTCATAATTTTTGAACAGAGATAGCATTCATTATCATGACTTGACCTCTGAATTTCTTTGAAACAGATGGTCAGTTTCTCAAATAGTATGCCATTGCTCTGCCACAATCAATTTTTATTTAATGGCGTATTCTCTGGTCTTTTAAACAAAATTTTCTAAAAACTTGGCTTAAGGACCATATAAACATCAAATTTTCTATCAGATTGACTTATTACTAAAAACTTTCAGATTCTTGACACCCTACTGAGCAATTTCAGTTTCGACTGTTTTAAGACCATTGATGAGTCATTCAAGGTCAATTATGAGAATTCTTCAGATATGATTTAATCTTCATATACAGAAGATCACACTTCAGTTAAGATTAGCAATTTTGTTCTTAGTTCAGAGTAATCTTAGTAGTTAATTGTTGACTATTAACAAAGTTGACAAATTTCAAAATATACTCCCCCTGATTTACACAATCAATGAATTATTATGGAGTAGATGAGAGTTTTGGAATAAATGAGCAGTGAGATGAGAAAGGAGGCCACATAATAGAGAAGATTAAGACTAATAGAAATTTTGCATGCAGCCAGGGAATTAGTCTCAAGATTCTGACACTTAACCAGCAGCTCCCAATAAGAATCCACAGCCCTCATGCTTCAGACAACTTCCATTATGCAGACTCAACTAGCATCCAATTCCATTTCTCTTAACACAAGTCAGACCTAACTCAATATACAATCAGCAGTGCATCAATGAGAATCAGACATCTCAACTCCAAGCCATTATGCAAACGAACTCTAATCAGCTTAGCTCCCCCTCAGATTGTGCAGAGATATCAAACAACCGCTACTTGATTTTCTTAAGGTACACATATATGTATCAACTAGATGCAAATTTCTGATTTAGACTACATGCACTGTTTTGACTTTTGGTATTTGTCAGAGGTCTGGCCTCTACACATGGTGTGGGTTTCCAGACAAAAAACATATGCCTTTCTCCCAACTTCCATTTGATATACCAAGGAGTCATGCAGATTTATGCATCTACTAATTAACATGAATGACTAACTAGAGGACTCACATGGAATTTGCATGAATCACATTCTCAGCATGTAAAACTCATAACAAGACAGTCATCAATCATCAATTTACTTCAGTCAGACATGCAACATTCCACAGAGGACATTATTTATGCAAGTTCAAATGAAGAAAATTTAGAAGATGGGTTTAACTAACCTTTGTGCCCTGATGACCCTCATTTTATTTTATTCACAGGGGCACACCTGCATCCAAGAAATCATTTGAAATATCTTGGACCCCAAGAATTCTTGGGTCCAAAATGATTATTCCAGCCACTTCTCCAATAACATTGAGTGATATTGTGCCCTAATTTTCCACAGTGATTACAAACAGGAGGTTTATGCATATACATATTCCTTCCATGAATGTTTCCAATTATGGGCACTTGAGTGTGTTCATCATAATGTGATAGATAATAACAATAATGCATGTGATGACCATATCTACCACAGTTACAACATGAATTTCTATCTTTGTTCTTATTTGCATGCATGTGAGAGATGGAATAAAACTTAGCATGCAGATTAACATTATTTCTAGAAATGTGTCTGATATTCTTCTGAGCATGCCGGTTCCTGTTCTGAGATACATTTATTTTCTTGAAAGCTTTCATGTCATCAGATATCATTACTTGGCAGTCATCCATCACATAGGCTGCCTTACCACAGTAATGACATGAGAGTTTTTTACGGTGAGCATGTGAATGAGTGGGGAATTTCTTGATTGCCTTAACTGAGCTACAAAATTTTTCAGAGATGGAAAAGTTCTTATCATGAACAACCTTTACACACTCAGCAGAATGAGCATTTGCCTTATGCGAATTCTTTTTCTTCTTTTCAGCCTTTTTCAAATTTTTTAAAGGACTTTCAGTTTTCTTAACAGTGAATTGAAAGATAGATAAACTTGAGGGATTAGTTTGTTCTGAGCTTTTTACAAAGATAGTTGATTCCATCTTTCCTTTAACTTTCTTATTAGATGGAACATAGCATAACCCCTCTTTCTGAAAGTTCACATTAGTCCCAAGCAGTATATTCAAATTTTCTTTTCCTTTAACAAACTTTGACAAAGAGGTTTTAAGATCCTCAATTTCAGAATTTAGTGAAACAATGCTTGCCTCATACTTAGATAGCTCGAATTCACAGGAAATTAATTATTGTTGCATAACATCATTTAAGCTTTTCAATGTTTCATTTTCATGTTGAAGCTTTGTTTCATCATTTGATTCTTTTTCTTTTAACACAGATTTTCCTTTTTCCATTTTTAACCATTTCTGTGACATAATAGTGTTCAACGCCATTTTAACTTCTTGTTATGTTCTTTCAGATGGTTAATCTCTTCCAATAGATTATCTTCATACGTGTCAGCTTCCTTTTTATTTTCAATTAATAGCTCATTTTTTTCTTTTAAGAATTTGATTAAGTTCTTTTACATGTTGTCATCGGAGCCAAGATCTTCAATCAATTCCTTTAAAAAGATGCATTCATTGCAAGAAGTTTCAGCTTTACTTAGTGTGTTCCTAAGACTCTCATTTTCAGAATTCAACTTGTTCATGTCAGATTTTAAATTTCCATTCTCAGCTTTTAGACATGTGACTTCAGCAATTTTTTCTTTTCTTAATTTTTTCTTTTCTGACTTAACTTTTTCATATCTCTCAAGCAAGTTTTCAGGAAGTGTAACTAAATCGTCAAAACAAATATCATCAGTTTCAGAGTTTACCTATGAGGATGAATCCTCTGTCTGATCACAGATGCGATCTTTGGCCATTAAGCATTTTATCTCATCTCCACATGGACTTTCCAATATTCTGTTGAAAATTTGCACTGCGCTCCTGCACTCATTAATAAATGGAAAATAGTTAGAGTCTATCGCTCTTCTAGTAAGGTCTAGAGCCTTTTGATTTTTAGCATATTTCAGTCTGTCTGAGGCTTTTCATTTGGATTTATCCTCTGGAACCTCATACGGACTGTGTGCTATGAGTATCCAAAGATCAGAATTGAAGCTCATCACATAATCCCTAAAGTGACCATACCAGCCGAAGCAATCAGAACCAGTGTATAGAAGAAGTTCAGCCATGACTACGAGACAAATCAGATCAAATCAGAAAGTATCACTAAGGAAATAGAAACTAGATTACACCACAAGCAATGCAGGATGGATCTGCAGGTCGTTGGACCCTTTGTGCAGACACCCGCTCTAATACCAATTGTTGGCCCGATATAATGGTGCGAACCAAGATTCAGAGGGGGGGTGAATGAATCTCCCTCTAAAAAACTTGATCAATTTAAAACTTATCCTGAAAGATCTAAACTAATGCGGAATTAAAATCAACCAGAAGCTTAGCTAGAGACGCGCCTAACATTCATCTAGCGATTGGATCTTTTGAAAACAAACCACAGTACACAAGATACTTTTAGGTGGTTCGGTCCTCCAGACCTACATCCACCCCTTACTCAACTGAGTAAGCCTTCCTGCTGCCACACAGCTTGAACAACTGCTGATCCATAGATTTGGGGATAAATCCCTATAGACCGCTGATCCACAGCTTTGGGGAACAAATCCCAGACCGCTGAGCCTCTCAGACCGCTGTCCGAAAAAACACCCTCACCCGCTAAGCAATACAGCTTAGCTCCACTGATACACAGCTTAGAAGGTAGAAGTAGAAAACAAAAACTGATAATGAAATTAGCAACAGAAAGTTGAACACTAAAAAGCTCAAGATATAGCTCGCTATGGAGCACACGTAGCTTGGATCTGATCCAGAGGCTACAAGAACTTCTTCTTCCTTTTCTTGAGCTGCTTCACCTTTCTTCTCAGCTCAGACTGGCTCTCCATTCACTGAACTTTCTTCTCTCTTTCTTTCACTCTAATTCTTCTCTGTCTCGCTCTCCTTCTCTCTTTCTGCTTCGATCTCTTTTTCTTTATTATCCGGTGCCCGTCTGATCACAGAAGAAGGGTTTTATATATCTTCAGCCTTAGACCACAGCTCATGCTTCGGGCGTGTGAAGGGAACACTCCCGCCAAGAGGATTCTGGAATTCCTTAGCCACGTGTCAGAATATAAGGATTGGCTTTCCACGTGGCAGAATTTCCAGGCTTGGCTACAACTTGGATAATGTGCCCCTTTGTTAAGTTGGACTTCGAGCCACGTGACTTATCCTCTTGAATCGCTTAAGTTCCTGTCAGATGAATAAGATGCATTTCGTCACACACATTGTACACATAAGTAAAACTAATGTGCATTGACATTTATATGCAAGGTAGAAAGCATGTACAGACCCCAACAGTGAAATGCACAGACTTGATATGAGTGCAGAGCTAAGAGATGCACAGACTACATGTGTGCATAAGCAATGAATGCACCGACTTGGTGTGTGCAAAATACAGACACTGCACTAACGTAAAATGCCAAATCCTATCTTGCACAGACTTTACGCGTGCAAGAGATAAGGGTTGCATAGACTCTCAATGCTGTGCACCAGTGACTTGCACTGACTTAGTTATGCACATGCGAGACTTGCACAAACTTAGATTGCAGCGTACTTCAATCATGCACAGACATTAGATTTATAAACCTCTTATGTATGGACTTGCCAAAGAAATGTGCACAGATTTTATGTGCACGATGCGAGAGTTGCACCGACTTGATTGCGTGTGACATCGATTATTGCACCGACTTGCTATGCCTAGAGCTCAACATGCACGAACTTAGTCGCGTTCATCAACGAAGATTGCACCGACCTTATTAGTGCAAGATAAGAACGTGCATAGGACTAAAACCTGCATGGACTTTGTGCGAGATACTACAGAAACATGCGTAGACTCTTTTATGCCTTATGAGGGATATGCTCAGACTCTTTCATGCAGACAATAGAAGTATGCACCAACCTTGATCATGCACAAACAGAATATGCACAGACGAGTATTACCTGATGCGAAGTATGCACTGACTTCTTTTATGCTTGAGGCAACACTGCACTGACTTTATGTATACACACTAGAGTATGCACTGACGTGGCTTTTCGAAGATAGAACTGTGCACAGACTCTAGACAGTGAAGTGCACAGACTTTATAGTGTTATGTGCAGACATGCACATATTTAATCATGCAAGTGACAAAAGTACACCGATCCTAAGGACTTATATGCACCGACTTCACATGCATTGAAGATAAACATGCACAAGCCTTGTAGCACGTATACAGCAAATATGCACCGACCATGAGAACTTATATGCACCGACTTCGTGTGAAAGATGAAGACATGCACTGACTCCTAATATGAACCTACAATGACTTTACCAAAATAAGCATGGACCTTGTATGCTAAAAATGCAAGGTGCGCAGACCTTGTATGCTGAATGACGCAATTATGCACAGACATATATCATATATGCAATGATCAAATTTAAACATATTTATGCATTTCAGTCTCACATGACTCATAGATTGTCATTATCAAAACCAGGGTTCCAACACCCCCCTTCTTGTCTACTCACCAACTGGGCCAACAATTGGTATCAGAGCCACGGCTCTATCTTCTTGAGGTTTTACGACTTATAAAGAGATTCATGTTGGCGAGTTTTATTGAGCATCATGTCTAGTAGTTGTTTATCTTCTCTTCCTCCTCGTTTTGATGGTCATAATTTCATTTCTTGGATAAACAGCATGTGTGCTTATCTTGGAGTTTATGAACCTGAAATGTGGAAAGTGATATGTAATGGTCCATATAAACTCCCTCCAAATGAAACTAAATAGAATGAAAAACACATCAAGAAAAATGTGATTAATGTTAGTGCATTAAACATTCTGAGGAATAGCATAGAATCTGATGTAATTCCATGAATTTCAACGTGTAGGTCATCAAGGGAAGTTTGGAATGCGTTGGCATGCAAGTGATGGGAATCAACACCGGGCACTAACACTTTATTTTTACATTTGTATCCTTTTATTTGTATTTATATTCTTGGGTTAATTGGGTTGCAATTGTATGGCAATTATAAGCTAATATGTTAGTCCTTAGAAAACTTTCGATTTCTATGCAAAAGGCCAGTAGGTCCAGCAGGGTCCCCCACCCTCTTTCCCATTGGTCCACCTAGGATCATGGGCCCTATGGGTTGGTCTTTGGTCCATGCGAGGACTTGGACCAAGGGGACAAAAAAGAAGAAAAATCAAATTTCTCTCCCCCTTTTTCAAAGGGGCACCCCCCTTATATAGTATTTAATTCATTTTGTATTTTTTTATTAATGGTCATTTGACCACATGGGAGATTAATATATTATCCCACATTTGCCCCTCCCTAACCCTAGATCTAAGGATAGTTTAGGTCTTTTATACATTTCTATATAATCCATATATTTTGTGAATTACATAGCATTAATGAAGAAAAAATCCCATTTTTGCTCATGGAAGCCTAAGGGCGCCCCCCCTCTCTCTTCCCCCATGGAGCTGTGATAGCTTTGATCTTCAGAGGTGTGAAGCCTCTAAATCAACCCCTCTCTGAGTGAGAAGCTTAGCACCACCGCCGCTGCCGCCACCGAGCCACCGACGCACCACCACCGCCGCTTCGTCGGAGTTCTGTCCACCTCTGGACAGAAGCTTGAAGCCCGAATTTTATCTCCAAATCAGGAGATTTAATCGAGCTCCATATTTTAGGGTTTGTTCCTCCTATCATCCCCCAGCCCCAGTTTAAATTTCGTATCATTCCGCCTTCATTTGCTATTTTTCCTAGTAATTAAGTTTTCCCCCCAGCAATCTGCCAGTTTGCAGATCTGCGGGACAGTGTCTTGTTGTTGTATTTTTCCCGCCCCTTTAGTCAACTCCAAAAAATCCCAAAAAAATTCATATGTGATTCTTACATCTCCCCCTTCCACCCATAATTTTCCCAGAGTCTAGATCCATCATTTTTATTTTGGTCAAAATTCATTCTCAGGCAGATCATGTTCTGTCCTGACTGTTTGTAACCCGATCCAGCAGAAATACTTGGGGAATAGTGGTTTTCATTTCCAATCCATTTATTGGATGGATGTGAAATTAATTTATGTTGTATCCCTTTGAGTCCTCTGTCCAACGGCGCCGATCTCGCCTTAATCCGCCTCCGGATCAGGACGCAACAATTATTTTCGTGGAGGCGCACAGATATGTCCCGAGGTAGGACTGCGGAACAGAGTTGGGAGTTAATTCTCCCATAAATCCCCGGCTCCGATCCAGCAACCGCCGCTCCTGAGGATCGATCAGCAACCCCCCAGCAGCGTCCAGCCAACCGCAGCAGCAAGGAGACGCCCGGGTACCACCGTCCCAGCAGTCGGACCCGCCTGCTGTCCCGCGGGCCCCACAGAGCCAAGCAGGACTAGCAGCCCATCTCCGGCCCGAGAGCCTTCTGACTTGCTGCCCGTCAACCCGAGCTCGCTACTCCCGGGTCCCATGTGTAGCCCTTTATCTCCCAGCATAGAGTGGGTAATTAAAATCACTGTTGTAATTATTTATTTACTGTACACCGGGAGTACGAGTCTTCGCCGGGGTCACCTTCCCCATGCCCAGAGCGTGGAGGTACATTTTCGCTCCTTCGTTGATGCATTTGCTTATCTCGTATATTTTTGAATGTCGCTGCATGAGCGATTGTTAGGATATTAGGTCGTTCAAATTTCATCGCCGCTGTGAGCGAATGAGTGGAACCCGTCCCGTGACTTGATTCGAGCACGTGGGAAAGCCGATACCCGTGACTCATTGCCGGTTCCTCAACCGCGTAGATCCACGCGTTTCCCTCACTTAGGGATGTCTGCGAGCTAGAGTCCCAGGTTCGCATTTTGTCCCGCATCAAATTGGTATCAGAGCTAAGTCGAGTCTAGGGTAGTCAGTTAGTCGGTCCAAGGTGTCGCATTGCATTCCTATACCCGGTATATCAAAAGGTCTTCTCGAAATGATAGGTTACGCCTATCGGGAAGGTAGCACACTTGCGTGAGTGCGATCTTCGGATCAAACCTCTGCCACGTACCAGATACTGGTTGAGTCTAGGTTTGTAGTCGAGTCTGCATTCCAATTTTGCATTATTGTTTAGGGTCGTGTCTAGTGTCTTGTCACCAAGTGTCGGCATGGCCATCCTATAGCTCCTCATGTCCCATGGATCCCCAAAAGCCCGCGTCATATGAATGGTGGCGACACACCCAAGGATGGGGAACCCAACCCCACCACCTCCGTAGGCCCGAAGCCCCGGACTTCTATGGCTCCAAAGTCCCGAGTGACTACGTAGAGTGGGAAGCCACTATGGACAAATATTTTGAGTGTTATATTATGTCCGATGCCATGGAAGTTGATTTTGCCACAAAGCAGCTTTTTCACGAAGCCGCCAAAATATGGAGGGACATAGAATGCTTGAGGGAAATTAGGAGGCAATGGCCTATAGAGTCATGACGTGAGATGAAGGGCGAGCATAGAAGGGTCTACCTACCCGACCCAGTCACCTCCAACCGACCCCACCCAATCACCTCCAACCAAGTGGGTCATAGTCGGAGGCAAAGATCCCCACATGTAGACGAGCCTAAGCCCAATACTAGGCCGAGTGATTATGGGCGAGTCCATCCCGATACCCCTACTCCAAACCCCACCATTGTCGAACTTTTCAAAATCATGTCAGATAAGGTGGATAGGATGTGTACCCAGATTGATGGACTCCTGCCCGAGTATAGGGGGGTCGTAGACGGTAGCCTCAACCCAGAGCCACCCCAAGGACCTCTTCCCTTCAAGGAGGACATTCCTTCTCCACCCGTGAGAGCTCCTTTGCCCCCACCCTCACCTTTCGATCTTTATTCGGAGCCACCTCATAGGGAGCCGCCTCAGCCAGAGCCACCCATGCTTCTATCGGGGAAGTTAATCATCGACGAGCAACTTCTTAGTTGGCTCAAGAATGGCTTGGTCCCTAGACCACCTTACTACCCACCCGTGGACCCCACACTACCATTAGTGCCCGTCAACTCATTCCACACCACTTTTCGGTCTTCTCACCATGTTGACACATTGGAAGACCTCATTAAGGGATTAGACTAGTAATTGAAGTTGACGTGTATGTTGGCCCGAGGCTTCGACCAACCCAATAGTCGTAGCTTCACACATCTAGCCTTAGGGTCCCTTACCTCCGTGTGCATTGTGGGTCATCTCACCATAGAGGTTCTCTTATTCCTCCCCATGCCGTCCGAGCCTAGCTTCATTCCACTTATCCCAAGGGAGGAACCGTACCTTCTACACATGACCGTCATCCCACCGATCACAGTGCAAGAAGGTGATTATTTATACCTTCAAGAATTTCAAACTTGGGACCGTGTCATGAGGGAACCTGTCTCAAGGGGTCACAGTTTCTTTGATCACTTCGACCCCTTCCCTAGTGAACCCCTTGACCCACCACATCTACTCCACTTCTTCGAGGGAGTCCACTATCACACCCCTTCCCCATGGGGCGGGCCATCTACACCCATCAAGCCCGTTCACTGGCGAGATATACATACATATAGGGGTGATGAGAAAGGTGCATTCAACTCTCTTGGCCCACCCAAACCTCCCAAACCTCCCTAGTCCAATAGGAAGTCCTTGCATGCATGGTGCATTTTGGGATGTCTAGGAGTCCATGATTCTACCGACATTTGGTTGCGTCTTGTGTATGCATGGCACACATTCAGATGTCCTGGTCCACCATTGCATATGTATGGGTCGGTCTAACAGTAGGTTTATTTAGGGTCATGTGTGAGTCCGTGTTTTTCTTTATTTGTCCAGTTTGTTAAGAGTCTATACATACATGTGTCAAGCATATTAGGAGTCGCATAGTCGGTCTCATGTCAGCTAGCGATGTCAGTTTCTTTCGAGTGTGAGGCAAGTCGGGTCTACTGCGTACGTTGTAGACTTGCCGGAATTTGGGATCAGCTCTACCATTCTATGTCTCGGATCCAGTCACATACAGGGACCCGTCGGTGAATCCTAGTGAGTCATTGAGCCGTCTCCTTCCTTTGAGAGTGACCCCACCCCGGAGTGTCCACCACTAGCCTCATTCCCACAGCAGCATGTGCATATCGAATATATACGGGATGAGCAGGTGATGATTACTTGGAGTGGAGCGTACTCTGCGCTATCTGGTACGGTGACAGATCCGCAGGAGCCACACGAGCAGCCGCACCCCTTACTCGACGGGGTCAAGTTCTTCCCACCCGGGGAGAATCGATAGGAATCAACACCGAGCACTAACACATTTTTTTAGCATTTGTATTCTTTTTTTGCATTTATATCCTTGGGTTAATTGGGTTGCAATTGTATGGCAATTATAAGCCAATATGTTAGTCCTTAGGAAACTTTGGGTTTCTATGCAAAAAGCCAGTAGGTCCAGCAGGGTCCCCCACCCACTTTCCCATTGGTCCACCTAGGATCATGGGCCCTATGGGCTGATCTTTGGTCCATGGGAGGACTTGGACCAAGGGGACAAAAAAGAAGAAAAATCAAATTTCTCTCCCCCTTTTTCAAAGGGGCGCCCCCCTTATATAGTATTTAATTCATTTTGTATTTTTTTTATTAATGGTCATTTGACCACATGAGAGATTAATATATTATCCCCCATTTGCCCCTCCCTAACCCTAGATCTAAGGATAGTTTAGGTCTTTTATACATTTCTATATAATCCATGTATTTTGTGAATTACATAGCATTAATGAAGAAAAAATCATATTTTTGACCATGGAAGCCTAAGGGCGCCCCCCTCTCTCTTCCCCCTTGGAGCTGTGATAGCTCTGATCTTCAGAGGTGTGAAGCCTCTGAATCACCCCCTCTCTGAGTGAGAAGCTCAGCACCACCGCCGCCGCCGCCGCCATCGAGCCGCCGACGCACCATCACCGCCGCTTCGTCGGAGTTCTGTCCACCTCTAGATAGAAGCTTGAAGCATGAATTTTATCTCCACATTAGGAGATCTGATCGAGCTCTATTTTTGAGGGTTTGTTCCTCCTGTCATCCCCCATCCCCAGTTTAAATTTCGTGTCATTCCGCCTTCATTTGCTATTTTTCATAGTCATTAAGTTTTCCCCCCAGCAATCTGCCAGTTTGTAGATCTGCGGGATAGTGTCTTGTTGTTGTATTTTTCATGCCCCCTTAGTCAAATCCAAAAAATCCCAAAAAAATTTATACGTGATCCTCACATCCCCCCTTCCACTCATAATTTTCCCAGAGTCTAGATCCATCGTTTTTATTTTGGTCAAAATTCATTCTCAGACAGATCCTGTTCTATCCTAACTGTTTGTAACCCGATCTAGCAGAAATACTTGGGGAATAGTGGTTTTCATTTCCAATCCATTTATTGGATGGATGTGAAATTAATTTATGTTGTATCCCTTTGAGTCCTCTGTCCAACGGCGCCGATCTCGCCTTAATCCGCCTCCGGATCAGGACGCAACAATTATTTTCGTGGAGGCGCACAGATATGTCCCGAGGTAGGACTGCGGAACAGAGTTGGGAGTTAATTCTCCCATAAATCCCCGGCTCCGATCCAGCAACCGCCGCTCCTGAGGATCGATCAGTAACCCCCCAGCAGCGTCCCAGCCAACCGCAGCAGCAAGGAGATGTGGACGCATTAAGATTCGAAAAGAATCATTTCGTTTATTGATCGGGTTAATTCATTTATTTAGTGCGAGGGCGTGCCAGTCACAAAGTGACAATTTATGCGGGCTTAAAGAAGCCCATGGTGCGCTCGATCTGACTCGGTCAGATGATTGTGTGGTTCGTGTCTGGACCAAAACCCCTTCGCGCCATAAAGGTCACGGCGTCATTTACATCCCCTCGGAGAGGGGAACACCCTTGATTAATCGCCAGAAAAGGGGCCTCATGGCCAGAAATTTAATTACATGAAAAGTCTATTAGGAAGCATTGAAATCCCCGTACGAGGCTGAGAAGAAAGCATTCGAGATCATGTCGGTCGTGTGTTGACCATTTGATGTTCGGATGAGTGTCCGGCTTGAGAAACGCATAATCATCACGGGAAAACCGGAGCATATGTATGTCGGGATGCGACAAATTTAGTGTTCGGAGGAATGGGAAATATTCACTTAAATCCCGGTTAGAGGGGTCGGAAACCAATAAGTTTGTCGGCCCGGTGCAAGATCAAGCTGCGACCATACTACGGTGGGACCCCCGCGGTCGAAGTCAGGCTCGCGTGGGCATTGTCAATGTTTCCATTGCCAAGGGGGCAACGGGAGGATGTCCTGGGACCAGATCTGAGAACTAATATGCGTTCAAAGGGAGCGGACTATAGGCCGAGGATATGGGTCCGGCAATGACCATGATCGGGGCGGACCCACTCTAAGCATGGCCCACGGAGGCCTTATTGATATTCCCATGTAAAGGATCCGGGGATGACGAGAGCCTTCTCGTTCCATTCAGATTTTGTCGGTCACTCATGGACCACTTTATGGTAGGACAAAGGTCCGTGTTTGTAGCTTAAGAGGCTGTGACAAATGGTACAAATGTCTGCTGTGAGTGCGGCAAGTTTAATGCAAGCGCGGGATTAGATCCCGGTATATATGTCGGTCACTTGCGGACCATTTCTTGTTCGGACTGGAGTCCACGTTTGTAGCGTAAGAGACAGTGACAAAACCGTATGGATGTCTGCCGTGGGTACGGCAAGTTAATATGGGTGCGGGATCGGATCCCGGTAGAGGTGGGTCGAGCTGAATGGACTATTGGCCCGGGATGGTTTCGGACTATGGCCATAATGGGGTTCCCGAGGTCCACATCCGATGCCGTGGGGCGTCATTACTTTTCTCTTCACGCACAGTCCAAGGAAGCGAATAGTTAAGTATGAAGCCCGAACTTGCCAACGTGTGCCCTCGCACGCGGGTCAAGGGGGCAGTGCCCCTTGCAGAGGTCTCCGGGGGCGCAGCCCTTGGAAGAAAATTTTGATTATAACAGGGGCGATATTAATTGTTGGCTTCATATTCCTTTCTTCGTTTGTTTAAGTATATATTTTTTTGCTTGGGAGGCACGCCGGTTTAGGTGGAACAGAGGGCGCGCCGGTTTAGCCACAAGGAGGGGCGCGCCGATAAGGGGGTCTAAGAGAGAAGAGGGGCACGTCGGTTTAGAGGGTGTGATAGGGCGCGCCGGTCAAAGGGATTGAGGGGGGCGCGCCGGTTTCGGGACAAGCTGGGGGGCGCGCCAGTTTTGGATGTGAGTAAGGGGTGGAGATATGTTTTCGTGAGAGGGTTTAATCCGGCGCGCAGGGGGCACGCCGGTTTAGAGCCAAAAGGGGTAAAAGTGTTTATGAGTGTGGGGCTAAAGCGGCGCGGGGGGGTACCGCGTCGGATAACTGCGCGCCGGATTAGGCTGTTTTGTTCTTTTCAAAGGCTTGCATGTTAGCAGATGGTTAGGTTGTTTGTTCACCTAGCAAAAAATAGATGGATTTGAAGGTTTTAAAGTGTTTTGTTCATCTGTTAAGATCAAATTTCGGGTTGTTTGTCAAAGAGGTTCAGGAACTCCAAAGTTTAGTTCACGTTCTGAGGGAGTTTAGTTTGTTCTTATCATTCATAGTTCTGGCAAAAATTGGGCAGCATCTCCCCCGGACTGAGATTTGTTGGGGCGAATGGGGGATCGTCAAACGGAATACTCCGAGACGACCTCCAATATTCGGAGTGGCCAAACGGCAGTCCAGTGACCCATAGTTGAGCGCAGAAACCCCGAGGACTAGCCTTCAAGGGGTTCTAGCAGCTCATGGGCAGCAGCTTCATAGGAGCCCCAATGGGGCAGATGTTCGCCAAGGAAGGCCATGAATGTTCATCCCCTAACGGACTCCTTCGAAGGCCACGCTATGGAGAAGCAAGTTTCGAAGGGCCCTGGATGAGGAGAAGGCATAGAGAAAGCAAGGGAAGCAAAACACCATATATTGCAAAAGGGGCTTTTCTTTTCATTCATCTGCAAAAGGAAGGGAGACGAGATACAGAGGGGGATTTACCCCAAAGCAAGGAAACATACATCAAAGAAAGAAGAAAGAGATACATCGATGGGGGAGGGGGAACGGAGCACAAGCTCCTCCCCCTCCAAGCTCATTTCTCTTCTCTCACACTCACTCTCTTCTTCTTCACCTCACGGGCGTAGGGGAATGGAGCTTCTCTTCTCTTTGGACGCTGGAGACCTCAGCCCTCTCTATCTTTTTTTCTTTAGCTAGCCCCCTCTTTCCTCGCAGACCCACCCCTCCCATGGAGCATGCCTCCCGTTATATATTGCCTTCTTCTTTCTTCCTCACTGTGTCTTATTCGAAGCCATCGAGTGGCCTGCGCATAGGGGAGCGTAGAGTAGGGAAGATGCCTCCACGGGATTGGTTGACGACGAATGATGGAGATGTGACGTGGTGCGGAGCTCGAAATATTCCATTCCATGGAGCTTGAGGAGCTTAGGCGGTTGCACGTTGGTCAGGTGAAGGCTATTCGTCCATTTCAGGTAAGTTCCTTCTGTTCGTACCCCAAAACAAGGGATCAGACTTGTGATGGGATGGTTGACTTGGATAAAACGGTGCGGGGGGTGAGCGTGCTGGATTAGCAGCAATAGAGCAGCGTGTCGGATTAGCACAAAAAGGAGAGGCGCGCCGGTTTTGGGGATATTGGAAAGGGCGCGCCGGTTTAGGGCCATATAGGCACATCCGCGCCGGTTTAAGTGTCAAGGGATTTCACCTCGATTCCAAACCAGCTCAGACATATGTTTGGCCTCCAGTACTGCCTTAGTTTTAATGCACTGCCTCGAGCCGTCCATTTCGAAGTCTCCTGAGCCTCGGTTTGCAATTTCGAGTGATTTTCAACACGTGTCGAACCCACATCAGATTACACGGGTTTTTTCCTGATTCGGCCTTTGGGGCCGCCGACTGGGGAGCCGGGGTCGTCTCTTCTACTTGAGGGACTTCTTTGTTGGGTGGCAGAGCACCGGGCATGTATTCGTCCTGCTTGGAGGAGGTACAGGGTTTATTCGGCCTTCCCGTCCTCGACTTGCTCTCGAGACGTCGGGACATCCATGCCGCAGGAACGTTGCTTTTCTTCTCTCTTTTTCGACGTCCACATAAGACGCCCGGGCACCGCCGTCCCAGTAGCCGGACCCGCCTGCTGTCCCACGGGCCCCGCAGAACCGAGTCGGACCAACAGCCCGTCTCCGGCCCGAGATCCTTCCGGCTTGCTGCCCATCAACCCAAGCTCGCTACTCTCGGGTCCCACGTGTAGCCCTTTACCTCCATGCGTGGAGTGGGTAATTAAAATCACTGCTGTAATTATTTATTTACTGTACACTGGGAGTACGAGTCTTGGCCAAGGTCGACTTCCCCATGCCCGGAGCATGGAGGTACATTTTCGCTCCTTCGTTGATGCATTTGCTTATCTCGTATATTTTTGAATGCCGCTGCATGAGCGATTGTTAGGATATTAGCTCGTTCAAATTTCATCACCGTTGCAAGCGAACGAGTGGAACCCGTCCCGTGACTCGTTTCGAGCACGCGGGAAAGCCGACACCTGTGACTCATTGTCGGTTCCTCAACTGCGCAGATCCACGTGTTTCCCTCGCTTAGGGACGTCCGCGAGCTAGAGTCCCACGTTCACATTCCGTCCTGCATCAGCAAGTATGATGGAGATGCAAAGGATACATGCATGATGGCTCATGGAAAAAGCGAGGTTAAGGTAAATTCTGATTCTGAAGAACATTCTATTGAGGAATGACAATTGGCATATGCTGAAACGTATGAAAGATGTAAAGAATTTAAATCTGAAAATAAGAAACTGAGAAAGAATTTTAAAGAAATTCTGAGTACATCTGTTCCATGTGTAAAGTGCAAATTGCTTGAATCAAAAATTGAAGACATTATGCATGCAAATCCTTCTTGTGAAAACTGTAAAACATTGAAAAATGAAAATGAAGCTCTAAAGTCAGAAAATGAATGTTTAGAAAGTCAAAATGATTTTATGGATTCTAAAATAGATGAGCTTGACAAAGAAATTTCTGACATGCGTAAAGAACATACCTTGGTTGAAAAATCTAATATATCTTTAGATTCTGAAAAAAGATGTCATCAGTTACATGAGAAAAATAAACTCTTGTTGTCTAAAATTTCTGACATGCGTAAAGAACATACCTTGGTTGAAAAATCTAATATATCTTTAGATTCTGAAAAAAGATGTCATCAGTTACATGAGAAAAATAAACTCTTTTTGTCTAAAATTTCTTTAAAAATTTCTTAGGAACAAGTTAGATTCATTGTCTAACGATGAAAAAATATTTGAAAAGCTTCTTGATACTAAAATTGATAGCAAAAGCATCATGATTGAAAATGAAGATCTTAAGAAGAAAAACAGTGCTATGCTAATTCAGATTTTTTTGCTTGAAGGTAGCTTAAAAAGTTTTGATAAACTTGAAAATTAAAATTCCTTGTTGAAATTTGAGAATGAACAATTGCTTGAAAAGAGTTTAAAGCCTGTTAAAACTGAAAATATTCTTGAGAAACTAATAGAAAAATTGAACTCTATAAATGTTGAAAATAAAGAAATCATGGACGAAAATAAAAACTTCAAATATGTGAATTACTTGCTAAGTGATAAAGTGTCTACATGCGAAGAAGAAATGACAAGTGTTGAGTTGTATATTTTTACTCTAGAAGAAGAAGTGCAAAGATTAAAAGATGACTTGTCTAGATTTGTGAAGGGGAAAGAAAATTTGGATAAGGTGTTGGGTGTAAAAGTGAATTTTCAAAAGGAAGGCCTTGGATACACCCCCGTCAACAAAAAGTCTTTTGAATCCAAATTGAAAATCTCTTTTGTTCATGCATCCGACATTCCTAGCACATATAAAGCACCTCCTCCAATTGCTCAAATGAAAACTTTTGAAAATCATTTTGAGAAAAAGAAAATTTTCAACACAAAGCCCACTATGCAAAATAGATTTCAAAAAGTTCAAGGTGGGCTGAAATTGAAATCAAATGTTGAATGCTTCTATTATGATATGTATGGCCATGTCATGGATGAGTGTAATATCATGAAAAGGGATGACCAACGTGCATGCAAAGAAAAATATGCTTACAAGAGACAAAGAAACGTTTCTTGCTTCTATTGTCACAAACTTGGCCATGTGATGGATAATTACTTTGTGAAGCAAAATGATGATTTTTATACCATGAATGCTAAATCAAATTTTCAAAGAAAATTCAGTGACAAACATGCTTTTCGTGTTCAAAGGTTTTCATCTAACAAGGGAAAGTTCTATAGAAAAACTGAAGCTTACAATAAAAATTCATTCGATAGAACTACCACTCCTTGTTGCTTTCATTGTGGAAAGTATGAGCATGTAATGAAAAAGTGTTGATTTTTCAAAAATGATAACTTCCATGCTTCTAGGATGAATGTTAGGGCTAATTTTGTTAAATCTAGTTCTTTTAAAAATAGAAGATGGAATGCATTTAAAAACTCCTTTGCTTATAAAAGAAAATATTTTGCTAAAACTGCTCCTCATTATTTTTATTGTGGAAACCATGGTCATGTGCTTGAGGATTGCAGGATCATGGAAAATGATGACATTGAGGCAATGAGAAAGAAGAAGAATTTGTTTGCCAAAAATGCTTCTAACCTCCAGGGACCCAAGAAAGCTGGGATACCTAAATCTGTTGAATGAGTTGGCTTTGATGCAGGTGTGGCTTGAGAAAATAAAAATTGAAAGGGGTTCCAGTAAAATGGAACAAGGCACACTCGTTCGGTAAAACCCTGACCTTTCCTTTATTATCAAACTTGGTAGTTTTGATGTTTTTACTTATGTGATTCTGTTATGCCTTTCATTTCATGATTCTGAACTATTCACAAGCCATACAAGGTCTCATTGAATGAATATTTGGTATATCAAATGGTGTTATGTGAAATGACAGATTAAGTCTCTCAGGAAGCTATCACTAAGCGTGAGGTGATCTTTGTATCTAAGTTCTCTACCGTATATCAAAATTTAGAAATTGAAATGTTTGGCTTATGAGGAATCTTCTATTCTGAATGAAATCAATTTTCCTTTGATTTGGATAGCTTTCAAATTCAATCTGGAAAATTTACTTGTTTCAGCAAGGCAAAAATTTCTGAATTTTGTAATTATTCAATCTCGAATGCAAAAATATTTTTGAATGATCATGGTTGAACATTTGGGTTCTAAAGAAAATGGTTCTTCATGATGAAATCTGAAATAAAGTGCACATGGTTTAGTTCTAGACTCAATGAAAATTCATTTTATGGATTTACGGGTTTCATGTTTACTTGAATGTTCTAGACTGACACATAAACTAAAAATCTGCATAAAAAGATTACATTGGCATCTTTGCATATCATTCACATATTCTGCATACATTGTGAATTGGAGTCACATACATATCTTAATTCATGAATGTTTGCATGAATGTTTCATGAGTCCCTACATGCTTATATGTATTTAGTTTATAAAACCATTTCTTGACTGTTCTAAGGCTTTACCTCCTTCATAAATAACAATGCAGTGATTTTAATCATGTGTGATACATTGTTAGCGCAGCGAATAGTGATATAGAAGGGGGGATGAATAGATCACTGCCGATTTTAAAATCTTCAGCGGAATATTAGTTCAACGGTTTGAAACCCTTGAGAAACAGCACAAATAGTATTGCTAACACAGTCACTAACCAAGACAGAAAGAGTAAGAGCGATTGAACGAGCTGTCCACAGTCAACCACAATGTCAAGCAGATGGAGAGCACAAACGATAACAGCAAACCACAAATGGAGACAAGAATTTTTAAGGTGGTTCGATTGTAGTCCACAATCTACATCCACCCCTCACTCCAACTAGAGTGAGGCTTCCACTAGCCACAGCTAGAACCTGCAGACTCAGTCTGCGAACAGGATGCTGCCACACAGCTTGACCAGGGGAACAGCCTCCCCTCTTCCTCCACACCGGAGGGACACAACCAGTGACACCAGTCACTAGCAAACTAGAGACCGAGGTCTCTCTTCCTCCACCCAGGAGGGAACCCACAAGCGACTCCCTGTCACTTGCAAACTGGAGGATCAATCCTCCCTTCCTCCGATCACAGGAGGGTGACAATATACGATAAGGAAGATGAAATGAAAAATGAAAACATGAAAATCAAAGAACAAAAATCCTCTCTGAAAATAGGAAACAATGTAGCTTCCGAAGAAGCAAATCTTCAAGCCACAGACACTGCTCTCTCTCTCTCTCAACAATATTTCACTCAGATCTGGATGAAATAGAATTCTCTGCTCTCTCTCTTTTCTGGATCGTGCAGCCTCATAAGAATGCCTTACTCTTTCCTTTACGATCGAGCTTCTACTGAAAGAAGATGCTCCATATATATAGTAGATGTTGGGCGTATGTCCTTCAGGTTCTCGCCCAGAGAGCACCTCAGATCATGTGCCAGGTACCACCTCGGATGACGTGTCCAATCATCAGCTTGAATCATCTGCAGGCAGAGACAAAAGGAATTAATCGAATTAGTTCAGTTCAAGCTTTTAACAAGGCGTGTATAGACTTTAGAACAGCATATAGGCATGTATATACAATGTCAGAGTGTATAGACTTGAAACCCTTCAGCGACCTTAGTGTATAGACTTGCAGAATGTTGCATTAATATAACAGAGGGGAAAGTGTAGACTTCAGTGCAGTTCATGAAGCAATCGAATGTGTAGACAAGAAAACAACGGACAGTAGTGTATAGAGTTTAGGTAATGCATGCAATGCAACACAATGTATATACTTAGTTACTGTGCAACCGATGTTCAGACATGTTATGCTTGCTGTGGGAGATGTATAGACATGATGTGGCTGTACAGACTAGCAAACGCATGAAGTAGCAAGCCAATGTATAGACACCGTTGTATGGACTTTAAGCGAACGGTGTACAGACTTGTCAATTGATGTATGAGCATTACAGAAGGGAATGTACAGACTTTTGAAAGCTTAAACACTGCTATGTATAGACTTTGTACTTTGAACGACAAAGCCTACTGTACAGACTTTGAGCGTTGTATAGACTTTACGAAGCACATGCCAAGGCTGTACAGACTTCAGACTTTGAACGTGTGTGCTATGAATGATGTATACACTTGGCCCTTGAAGGATGTACAGACTTGAAGAACCAAAGCCCACGATGTATAGACTTGGCGTTATGAGGCATGCAGGCTGTATAGACTTGCGATGCCATGAAGACAATGTGTAGACTTGTGAAGCTTGAGGCCAATGTACAGACTTGAAGAACCGAAGCCAATGTATAGACTTGACGAATGGCTTGAAACAAAGACACGCTGCCGATGTATAGACTTGCACAGTGCTGCCAATGTACAGACTTGGATGCCCAAATGCAATGTATAGACTTGCAAGTGTGAGACGCTGAAAGAGACGGTGGATGTTCAGACTTGGGCAGTGTGCAGACTTTGCCTACATGTGAATGTATAGACTTGAGATGAGACACAGCATGAGACGATGGATGTTCAGACTTGGGAATGGCTGTATGGACATTGGAAGATGATGCATGAGACGAAGAACAATGTATAGACTTGGTGTGTAGCTAAAGCAGCGAACGTAGGAAAAGGTTAGAATGTATAGACTCACGTTCAATCAGCAATGTATAGACTTCAACTAAGCAAGCTACAGTGCAATGTCTAGACTTAATGATGCACGCGATGTATAGACTTTGGAACGCTTGAAGGGATGTACAGACTTGGTGAGCGCCAAGCAATGTACAGACTTGGAAACCGATGTGCAGACTTGACAATGCAGTGTATTCATGAGGGCAATGTACAGACTTGAGAATCTTGAGGGAGTCGACCCATCTGAAAGGGGGGGTCAACCCACTTCTGTCCAGACTATGCTGTGTGTGTGTGTGTGTGCATATGCCAATGTATATACTTTATGAGAATGCTTGGACTATGCACATGAATGAAGGCCACTCTCGCTGTACAGACTTGATGGAAGGCATGTGCAGTGATGTATGGACTTTCTAAGTGATGCACTGATAGCCACATGAACTTCACTGTCCTAAATGATGAAGCATGAATTGATCTAGAAATAGAAAGATTGATTTATAGTGTGAGACATCATCAAAACCGTAGGGATGCAACAATCTCCCCCTTTTTGATGATGGCAACACTATGAATCAAGCAATATCAAGGCTTAAAGGAAATCAACTGCAGCTTTAACAATCAAAGCAAATTCAAGGCAAGCTCATGTAGAGAAATTAAATACAGCTGCTGAAACACTTCTTTCTCCAACACCACTCCCCACAACTCACTCTCAGATATTTCCATGACATGAATTCTCCCCCACAACTCATGAACAAAACTCACAAAAACTCCCCCTAAACTCATGGCAATTCATGTTACAGATATTGCAAAACCACTCTCCCCCTTTGACATCAGCAAAAGGAAATGCAGAATATATGAAAGTGCTGGAGACATGAGGAGGAAGTACAGTTAACATCTTAGTGTAGAAAGGCACGAGCAAATCTTAAGAGAATAAGTGAGGTGCTAAACTCAAGTGAAGATTCTTGAACTCCAGTAAACAGTAGAGAAATAAAATGATAGAAAAGTTTATCAGCATACATAGTGTATGATTTAGAGCAGGAGTTAACAAGTATGGCATGATTTAGCTAAACATGCAACTATCCCAAAAGACAACAAGAGACAAGGTCAGAGAAGGTGTTCTCAAGGTATTGAGGACAAGCAAACCATTAGTTGCATAACTACAAGGGATGTTTGAGATGATTTTCAAGAAGACCAATGAGTAAGTTGGTAATTCACTCTTTTGACATTAGGGAGACACCTTGATTAGAGGCCTGAATCCCCAGTTACTCAATGTGAATACCTCATTACCTCCCCCCTTTTTTTAAAGGAACAGAGTTAGTAACTGTGGTTTTTGACATGAGGAAACACCTTGATTAGAGGCCAGAGTCCCCAGTTACTCACCAGCTAGCCACTATTGCTCTGTCATGTCTTTTCATTCATTTTAAGCATTTGACACCTCATGACATGAGAGAAAACTTCATTTCATTGATGAAGCTCCCAGTTTCTCAGTGAACAAATCAAGACCTTTGTTAATTCAGATTACCCTTGTGTAGAGAAAATGGAATGATTGAAAATAATACCAGAAGGACAATTTCTTGAAGTGAATCTTGAAGTCTAGATTTCTAGTTGTTTTGGTCAGATATCAAGACATACAGGTTTTGGCCTGAACTGTAATCATTGATAATGTAGGAAGATAAACTTTAACAATTAATTCAGATCTCTGATAGACTACCAGAAGGAAGATTCTTGCTGGACTTTAGTATCATAGACTTATAGACTTAAGAGATTAGTGAGATTCTACTGTCTAAGAGAACCACACAAGATCAGTCATGAAAACCAGCAATGACACACATCTGGTCAACCTTTTTGAATCTGTCAAAGAACTCTCCCTTTCATAGCTCAGCCAGCTCCCCCTCAAACATAGCATTACAAAAAGCTAACCATCAGACATACAGAACTCCCCCTCACAAAAATAACAGACTTCACATTTAAGACAATTTGTATAAGCCTAGTTCTCTTCTCAGTGTAGTGAATTTTTCATTATCCAGAGGTTTAGTGAAAATGTCTGCAATCTGATTATCAGTGCCTACATGAATCAGTTCAAAATTGTTCTTAGCAATCTCATCTCTTATGAAATGATGCCTTATCTCAATGTGTTTGGTGCGTGAATGCAAAACAGGATTTTTGGCAAGATTGATGGCACTGGTATTATCACAATAGATAGGTGTGCACCCCAGGTCTACTTGGTAGTCCTGAAGCTGGTGTTTAATCTATATGACTTGTGTACCACAGCTCCCTGCAGCCACATATTCAGCCTCTGTAGTGGAGAGGGCCACAGAGTGTTGTTTCTTGGATCCCCAAGAGACTAAACACCCACCTAAAAATTCATAGTGACCACTAGTACTTTTTCGGCCTAGTTTACATCCTGCATAATCTGCATCTGTTTATGCAATTAAATCTAGTGAGTGTGTAGCAGGAAACCATAGACCAAGTGAGGGTGTAGCTTACAAATATCTAAAAATTCTTTTCACTGTAGCTAAATGTAATTCAGTGGGGCTAGACTGATACCTTGCACACATACCCACACTGAACTGTATATAAGGTCTAGAAGCTGTCAAGTAGAGTAAAGAACCAATCATACCATGATAGAGTTTGGCATTTACTTCTTTACCTGTCTCATCAGCATCCAGTGAGGTGTTGGTACTCATAGGTGTTGTTATGTGCTTCAGGTTTTCCATACCAAACCTCTTGAATAGTTCCATTGTGTATTTGGTCTGGTTGATGAAGCATCCATCCTCCAATTGTTGTATCTGTAAGCCAAGAAAATACCTTAGTTCACCTACCAAACTCATCTCAAATTCAGCAGACATCATTTTAGAGAATTCAGCACATAATTCACAACTAGTTGATCCAAACACAATGTCATCTACATATACCTAAGCTATGATGAGATCGGTATTTGTACTCTTGGTAAATAAGGCTTGATCAACTTTACCTCCCTTGTAGCCCTTGCTGATCAGAAATTAAGTCAGTCTTTCATACCAAGCTCGAGGGGCTTGCTTTTGACCATACAAGGCTTTGTTTAACCTGAAAACTTGGTTAGATTGAGGAGAAAACTGAAAACCTGGGGGTTGTTCAACAAACACTTCTTCCTTGATGATGCCATTCAAAAAGGCACTCTTCACATCCATTTGCTGGAGTTTTATTTCCTTAGAGCATGCAAATGCTAGCAATATTCTTATTGCCTCCATCCTAGCAACAGGTGCATATGATTCATCGAAGTCTACACCAAATTCCTGACAGTAGCCCTTGGCTACTAGTCTGGCCTTATTCCTGGAAATGATTCCATCTTCATTCATTTTGTTTTTGAACACCCACTTAGTTCCTATGATATTAACACTATCTGATCTTGGGACAAGCTCCCAGACATTATTTCTTTCGAACTGACCTAATTCCTCACTCATAGCATTGACCCAAGCTTGATCAGCCAAGGCCTCTTCTACAGATTTGGGTTCAATTTGTGAGACTAAAGTAATTAGATCACCAGTATTCACATTCCTAAAATGAGACCTAGTCCGAAGAGGATCTTCAGGGTTGCCTATGACATTATCTATCGGATGGTCTTTAAGAAATCTAACATTTATTGAAGACTCACCTGTTTCTCTTGGTTCTTCCTGGTTGGGAGGATTTGATGTTCCACTCGGCTGAGTCTTTTCTTCTTCTTGGTCTTCTAGAAATTCCCCATCATGATTGGAATCCCTGTCAAAATTTTCAATGTTAGAAACACCTTTCTTTTCACTAAAAATGATGTTTGGAGACTCTTCAACCTTCTGGTCTGTTTTGTTAAAGACCTTATATGCCCTAGACACTTCAGAGTATCCTAAGAATATTCCAGGGGAGCTTTTAGCTTCAAACTTATCTAAATCTTTCTTGTCATTGTTATGAATAAAGCATTTAGCTCCAAAAATTCTGAAATGAAACAAGTTTGGTTTCTTACCTTTTAGTAGCTCATAGGGTGTTTTCTTGTGAATGGGTCTTACCATGACCCTGTTGATTATGTAAGTTGCTGTATTGGCCGCCTCTGCCCAAAACCTCCTTGGTAATTGACTTTCAATCAGCATGGTTCGGGCCATCTCCACAATAGTTCTATTTCTTCTCTCCACAATTCCATTCTGTTCAGGTGTCCTGGGAGAAGAAAACCTGTGTGTTAGTCCCTCTCTTTCACAAAGATCAGAAAACATGGAGTTTTCAAACTCACCTCCATGGTCAGATTGAATAGAGCAAATTTTGTGTTTTCCTTCTTGTTTGACCTTATTGAAAAACTGATTAAACTTTTGAAAAGCATCACTTTTATTGGCTAAGAAAAAGATCCATGAATATCTAGAATGGTCATCAACAATCACATAGCCAAACCTATTCCCATTAAGACTCTGAGTTCTAGTGGGACCAAAGAGGTCCATATAGAGAAGTTCCATTGGTCTAGTGGACAATGGCTCAGATCTTAGCTTGAAAGAATTCTTGGTCTGTTTGCCTAGAGCACAGGCATCACATGATTTTGAAATAGAATTGAATTTAATTCTAGGCATGCCTCTAACTAAATCATGCTTGACCAATTTATTTAAAGTAGAGAAGCTAGCATGACCTAGACGTCTATGCCATTCAAAAGCATCATTTTTAGAATTAGCAGATAAACAAAGATTTGATTCAGATTCTGCATCTAAGTCTACCATGTAGACATTATTAATCATGTTGGCTACAAATTTAACCACATCAGAATTTATTTCAAAGATTTTGCATGAACTATCATCAAACACAACCATGTGACCCTTGTCACATAACTGACTAATGTTGATCATGTTGTGTTGAAGATCTTCCACAAGTAGAACTTTTTCAATGGAGTTTGTAGAAGACTTACTTACTGTGCCAACTCTAATTATCTTACCTCTGTTCTTTCCTCCAAACTTGACCAGACTTCCTACCTTCATCTCTATCTTGTTGAATTTGGATCGGTCTCCTGTCCTGTGCCTGGAGCAGCCAATGTCGAGGTACCACTTGTTGTCTTCAGCTGTCAGGCCGACCTACACAAATAAAATCAAGCAAAGTGATTTGGAACCCAAGATGAGTTGGGTCCAAAGATATTATTCAAATCTCTAATCAAATGTTTAGGTATCCAGATTTGCTTCAGCATGGTTTTCTCTGGCACCTTTACTTCTGATTTGTTGAACTTATAGCCCGGGTTCTGTCCAGCTGGTATGCAGAAATAAGTTCTATTCCATTCATTTGGCTTCCCATTCCTAGGATATCTCCTGTAAGCTTGTTGATTAACAGATTTTTGAGAATGATAGTTGTTTCTCCAGTAGTTTCTGTTTGGACCCGTCTGTTTGTAGTAATTCCATTTTCTATCCTGATCCATTTGCTTGGTCCATTTACCATCTATATTCTGATGAGTGGGCTTAGTGAAGTTCTTCACAAGATTCATTCCCATTTTAAATGGTTGACCAACACTGGTTTTTAAGGTTTCTTTCTGACATTGAGCTCCTTGACTGATGTTTGAGCTGGATGGTGTGTCCAGCTTTTCTTTTCCCTTCTCTGGGCAGAAGGTGATGGTTTTGAATTGTAGGGGTCTCTTGTTAGTTGGGTCATAGCCTAGACCCTCCTTATTGAAGTTAACCCTAGTCCCTAGTATAGCATCCAGACTAGTTTTTTTTTGGACAATTTTTTCCAAAACTTTCTGTTTGTCTTCCAGCTCTTTTTGAAGAGATTCAGAATTTTTTAGAAGTTCAACATTGACTTTCTTAACAGCTTCATATTTTTCTGAATTCACTCTACTGTCATTCAGGCTTTCTTCAATTTTGATTTTGAGTTCATTGAGCTGGTTTTGACTGTCCTGGTTTTCTCCCTTGAGCTTCTCATTTTCTTTTCTTAGGGAAGTTACTTCTTCCAATTCTTCTTTTAGTTTCTGATTTTCTACACAGATTTGGGTTTGTTCTTCAACAGTGGTATTGAATTTTCTATTCAGAACCCTATGCTCTTTACTAAGTGAATTGAACTTATCTAATAAGTCAGCATATGCATCTTCCCAGTCATCAATAGAAAATTTTTCAAAAATATTTGTTACCTCCTCTTCGTTGTTTGCCATTAGGCAAATTCCTTCTTCATCCTCCTCTGAGGAAGTGCTTTCCGGATCTTCTTCCTCATCGCTCCATGTGCAGACCATTGCCTGTGGCTTCTTCTTTTTCTGCACCTTTGAGCCCTTCTTCTGAAAGTAGGGACCCTTCTTCTGGAGATCTGGGCATTCCCCCTTTCATGTGTCCCTGTTTGTTACAATTAAAACAAGTCAGTCTCTTATTATTTCTATCCTTATGATTGCTAGATTCAACATTCTTACTAAAGGAGTATGGCTTCTTCCTCCTAAAGGTTTTCCCCTTTTTCCTTAAAAATTTACTGAACTGTCGAGTGAGCATTGCCTGCTCCTTCTGGTCGAGATCGGAAAAACCATCGGACACACCACTATTGCTGCTGTTGCTGCTACTGCTACTCTTGTTACGGGATGCCTTGAGAACTACATTCCTAGCCTTCCTGTCACTTCCTTCACCCCCTCCTTTGAAATTCATCTCATAGGTCATGAGGGATCCTATGAGTTCATTCACTGTCAAAGTCGTCAGATCCATTGACTCTTCAATCACGATGGCCTTAGTGTGCCATGCTGGGGATAGGGATCTAAGAATTTTCCTGACTATATCTACCTCAGCTAGCTCTTTCCCTAGCCCCTTAAGAGTATTCGTGATCAAGGACAACATGGCATACATTTCAGTAATGTTCTCCTCTGGTTTCATCTTAAACAATTCATATTCAGAGGTGTAGAGATTTACCTTCGAGGCTCTCACTTGAGCTGTACCTTCGTAGATTAGTTACAGCTCGTCCCACATTCGTTTGGCAGTCTTGTAGGCAGATATGTGTGCATATTCATCTGGGTGAACAGCACACTGGATGATGTTCAGCGCCGTCCAGTTGAGTGAAGATAGCTTGACATGATCATCTGTCCACACGTCCTCGTTCGGTGGCAGATCATACGGCCCAGTAGTGATTACCCTCCACAGCTTGTGACTCTGTGCCCTGATGAACACCTCCATCCTGTTTTTCCAAAAGAGATAGTTATTACCATCAAAGTATGGAGGGCGACTAATGGATTGACCTTCAGGCATGAAACTTCGAGGACCATTAGCATTTCCCTGACCGTTTGCCCACATGATGCAAACCTGCTCTGATACCAAATGTTAGCGCAGCGAAGAGTGATATAGAAGGGGGGGTGAATAGATCACTCCCGATTTTAAAAGCTTCAGCGGAATATTAGTTCAACGGTTTGAAACCCTTCGGAAACAGCACAAATAGTATTACTAACGCAGTCACTAACCAAGACAGAAAGAGTAAGAGCGATTGAACGAGCTGTCCACAGTCAACCACAATGTCAAGCAGATGGAGAGCACAAACGATAATAGCAAACCACAAATGGAGACAAGAATTTTTAAGGTGGTTCGATTGTAGTCCACAATCTACATCCACCCCTCACTCCAACTAGAGTGAGGCTTCCACTAGCCACGGCTAGAACCTGCAGACTCAGTCTGCGAACAGGATGCTGCCACACAGCTTGACCAGGGGAACAGCCTCCCCTCTTCCTCCACACCGGAGGGACACAACCAGTGACACCACTCACTAGCAAACTAGAGACCGAGGTCTCTCTTCCTCCACCCAGGAGGGAACCCACAAGCGACTCCCTGTCACTTGCAAAGTGGAGGATCAATCCTCCCTTCCTCCGATCACCGGAGGGTAACAATATACGATAAGGAAGATGAAATGAAAAACGAAAACCGAAAATCAAAGAACAAAAGTACTCTCTGAAAACAGGAAATAATGTAGCTTCCGAAGAAGCAAATCTTCAAGCCACAGACACTGCTCTCTCTCTCTCTCAACAATATTTCACTCAGATCTGGATGAAATAGAATTCTCTGCTCTCTCTCTTTCTGGATCGTGCAGCCTCACAAGAATGCCTTCTACTCTTTCATTTACGATTGAGCTTCTACTAAAAGAAGATGCTCCATATATATAGTAGATGTTGGGCATGTGTCCTTCAGGTTCCCGCCCAGAGAGCACCTCGGATCACGTGCCAGGTACCACCTCGGATGACGTGTCCAATCATCAGCTTGAATCATCTGCAGGTAGAGACAAAAGGAATGAATCAATTAGTTCAGTTCAAGCTTTTAACAAGGCGTGTATAGACTTTAGAATAGCATATAGGCAAGTA
This sequence comes from Amorphophallus konjac, assembly GCA_022559845.1. Classification (NCBI taxonomy): domain Eukaryota; kingdom Viridiplantae; phylum Streptophyta; class Magnoliopsida; order Alismatales; family Araceae; genus Amorphophallus; species Amorphophallus konjac. Next base: position 273,933,984 of record CM040119.1, on the reverse strand, counting down.
TATACAACGTACGAGTGTATAGACTTGAAACCCTTCAGCGACCCTAGTGTATAGACTTGCAGAATGTTGCATTAATATAACAGAGGGGAAAGTGTAGACTTCAGTGCAGTTCATGAAGCAATCGAATGTGTAGACATGAAAACAACGGGCAGCAGTGTATAGAGTTTTGGTAATACATGGAATGCAACACAATGTATATACTTAGTTGCTGTGCAACCGATGTTCAGACATGTTATGCTTGTTGTGGGAGATGTATAGACATGATGTGGCTGTACAGACTAGCAAACGCATGAAGTAGCAAGCCAATGTATAGACACTGCTGTATGGACTTTAAGCGAACGCTGTACAGACTTGTCAATTGATGTATGAGCATTACAGAAGGGAATGTACAGACTTTTGAAAGCTTGAACACTGCTATGTATAGACTTTGTACTTTGAACGACAAAGCCTACTGTACAGACTTTGAGCGTTGTATAGACTTTATGAAGCACATGCCAAGGCTGTACAGACTTCAGACTTTGAACGTGTGTGCTGTGAACGATGTATACACTTGGCCCTTGAAGGATGTACAGACTTGAAGAACCAAAGCCCACGATGTATAGACTTGGCGTTATGAGGCATGCAGGCTGTATAGACTTGCGATGCCATGAAGACAATGTGTAGACGCGTGAAGCTTGAGGCCAATGTACAGACTTGAAGAACCGAAGCCAATGTATAGACTTGACGAATGGCTTGAAACAAAGACACACTGCCGATGTACAGACTTGCACAGTGCTGCCAATGTACAGACTTGGATGCCCAAATGCAATGTATAGACTTGCAAGTGTGAGACGCTGAAAGAGACGGTGGATGTTCAGACTTGGGCAGTGTGCAAACTTTGCCTACATGTGAATGTATAGACTTGAGATGAGACACAGCATGAGACGATGGATGTTCAGACTTGGGAATGGTTGTATGGACATTGGAAGATGATGCATGAGACGAAGAACAATGTATAGACTTGGTGTGTAGCTAAAGCAGCGAACGTAGGAAAATGTTGGAATGTATAGACTTCAACTAAGCAAGCTACAGTGCAATGTCTAGACTTAATGATGCACACAATGTATAGACTTTGGAACGCTTGAAGCGATGTACAGACTTGGTGAGCGCCAAGCAATGTACAGACTTGGAAACCGATGTGCAGACTTGACAATGCAGTGTATTCATGAGGGCAATGTATAGACTTGAGAATCTTGAGGGAGTCGACCCATCTGAAAGGGGGGGTCGACCCACTTCTGTCCAGACTATGATGTGTGTGTGTGTGTGCATATGCCAATGTATATACTTTATGAGAATGCTTGGACTATGCACATGAATGAAGGCCACTCTCGTTGTACAGACTTGATGGAAGGCATGTGCAGTGATGTATGGACTTGCTAAGTGATGCACTGATAGCCACATGAACTTCACTATCCTAAATGATGAAGCATGAATTTATCTAGAAATAGACAGATTGATTTATAGTGTGAGACATCATCAAAACCGTAGGGATGCAACATACATGTCATATACTAAGGGGGAGGATTTGATTTCGACCGTGCATACATTTAGGGGGAGTCATAACTGTGTCTTGACAAACTCATTTTATATATGCAAAACAAAACATTAACCCCACACTTTTGCACTTAACAAAATTAATGGCTTTAATTGATAAGGATTTGAGAAATTCTTTCCAACACTTTAAAGAGAACTTGAATCTCTACATACACATTAAAGAGTAATCGTGAGGAAAAAGCTGCCTACCCCACATTATTCAATAAGTTGAATGTCGAACTTAGTAGCCAGGAATCCTCTTTGAGACAAATGAGAAAACTCACGTCGAACCGTGAAACAAAAAGATCCACAAGAAAAATCAAAATGTGTGACGAATCTAAGTAGCCAGGACTCCCCATTGAGACATATGAGGAAACTCGCGTCGAACGATGAAGTCCATTAAAAGAAACAAAATCGGGGTTGTGCGAAGCTACCGAAAGTCGAGAATATAAAGTGAAAGTATAGAGAGGACATTACCTTCTAGTGTTCTTTAGAAAATCTGAATATCCATATATTTTGAAGCTCATTGTGCATGCATCACATTTCACATGTGGGTATCTTTGTGATGAATGTATACTGTGAATTTGTTTACATTTATAGTTTATGAAGTACTTCTAGTTGTGTATGCAAAACTCTATTAGATATGCATCATGTCTAATATTCTGAAATTGAATCACTTGCTATTTTGTTAACCTATGCCCCATTTAAGGGGAGTTACTATTAGTTATATTTGCATGTATGAAAGTTGTGCTTGCGTGCTTGCATGATCATACATTTTCCATTGATAACATATGAGAGAAAAAGGCAAGGGTGCTCATTTTCATCTTGATATCTCATGTGCATAGGTACCATAGGTTGAAAATCATGGTTTGCATATCTACATATTTGGCATTTTCAGCATGCATATAGTGCATATTTTGAAATGCATCATTTTGAACACTTCATTTTACACACATCTTCCAACAATTGGTATCATATCTTTGGGCCAACAATTAGTAACAATTGATGTCAGAATTGGTATCATATCTTTAGACCTCACATGTTCATATCATTTCTAATAACCCCACTGTCAGTTGTCTTTTTGTAGATGACAAAAAGGGGGAGAATGGTTTGTGTGCACAATGATCAATGCCTTATGGTTCTGTGCTTAATGAGAGAAAGTAGTTTTGGGGAAGAATGTGTTTGAATGCCTTATCTTTCATTCTCATAACATTCATTGGAATGCTTTTATTCTATCTTTTGGAACTCTCCCACATATCGTTTTGTCATCATCAAAAAGGGGGAGATTGTTGCATCCCCTAGTTGATATTTGTGCTTGATTTTAATGATAACAAATCGAGTGTGCTTGTGTGTGCGTTTCATTGAGCAACATGTTTGCAACTTATTTACCAAGTGTACTTGTGTATCGAATTAAATTGTGTGTGCCCTTGATCTTCTTGGATTTGTGAGCTTGATTGATTGACTTCACTTATGAAAGGATTGCATGAAAATGGCTTTTCTAAAGATAGTTTCAATTAGACCTCAATCAATGAATATGGCCTTTCTGAAGGCTTTTTCTGAAATATCATTCATGAGTCATCAATGAGTTGAATGTGTTTTTCATGCTCTCTCTACATAGGGCTTTTGGGTTTGAAAATGTTTAAATCATTCTCATAAACCTTGGAAGAAATTTGGTTGAATGATGACTTTATTTTGGTTAAATGCATGGCTAATTGCTCTTGACTCTTGGTTGAAGAAAGCTGAGCTTTGGTTGTGCTTCGTGTATTCTCGTCATGACTTTTGTGGTTCACAATGTGCTTAAGAATTTCACATAAGTCTTGGTAGAAACCGGTTTGAAAGATGTTCATTCATTGAAATGGCTGCATGGCTTGATAGCCTCATAGATTTGCATGGATGCATGGTCTTTTCATTCCAATCCTTAATTGTGTGAAATTGAGTAATATACATCTTGATGGTTGTGAAGATTGTGAAGAAGGGCCTTTTTGCTAATGAAGGCTTCATGGGTAGTTTGTATAGCTTTGAACGCTTTCCATGTATACTCTTCATGAGGTGTTATAAGTCATGACAGTGAGTAATTGGTTGAGATTTTCACATGAATCTTGATAAGCTAGCATATATGCATTTCCTACATTCATGCATGTTCTTCATAGGATGCTTGAACTAGTGTTCCAATCCACTCATGTGAATCTTGGTAGAATGTGGTTGATATGTGTTTATACATTGTTTAATACCAAGGAATACTTGGTTGTTTGTTTTATCAACTAACCCTTTCTCTATTTCATTGGGGTTTCATCTTATTTAGATTGAACTGCTACAGTCTGAAATGTTGTAGAGTTCGGTTGACTGAACTAGCCAGAGTGGGCTGGTTCTGAGCCTGCAATATTTTGGTCGACCGACCCCATTCTTTGGTCAACCGAATACGGCGAAAACCTTAAAACGTGGATCCGAAAACCATCTAAACCCAATCAATTTGTGCTCCTCTTTTACCCATTTGCCCCTAGGGTCTTGCTAGACATATTAGGGTCATTTTGGAGGGTTCTAGAAGGGCTATATTGGCCTTATGGTCTCTCTTATATATACATATGTATGAACTCCAAATTTGGAGATGAAAAACCCTTATGTGCTTATTCTTCCTATCTTGTAGGTCAAGAAAGAGAAGAAGAGAAAGGGGAAAAGAAGAGGAGATATCATCTACATCCATGAGGTTTTGTAGATCTTGCATGAAGAGAAAGTGAAGCGGAATGATGAGAGGATCGTGTTGATGCTTGAATCACCGTCATCCTACTTCCTTCCGACCGTTGCTTGAAAGAACATCATCAACCGGGTTTTGGAAACCAAGGGGGATCTTTCCTACATCTTTTCTATGTTGTTCTTGATGTGTTTCATGATCTATGTTTAAGGTTGAGCATATTTGAAAAATTGTGTTAATTTTTCAGAACTAGAAATATTATGTGTGTGTGACCGTCTGTGTATGGTCGTGTCTACGGTGATGCGTCTGTTGCAGCGTGTATGTGTGTGTCTTGATCCGGGTGTCGAATCATGTTGGAGACTCTATCTCTGTGTGTTGGGGTTCGTCCCGGTGTGTGCAGGCGTTGTCCTGCGTCTATTGGAGCTTGCTCCGTGTCGGGGATTTATCCCCATGCTAGATCGTCCAGTGAGTGAAGCCTCATCGGGTTCGGTGAGGGGTGGACGTAGGGAGCCCGTCGTGGTCCCAAACCACCTTAAAAATTATTGTCTTGTATTGTGCATTTGTATGATTGTGTGTTCCTTTGCTTAATCTGTCTACATGAACGAGTGAGTCGGGAGAGATTGAGTGAACTTCAATTACTTTGTTTAGCTTATTTTGTTCAATCTCGTCAAACTTGTTAATTCTACTTAATAAGATATAAATTTGCTATATCGCGTGGGGGACAATTCAACCCCTTCCCCTGATGTAGCACAGCCAAGGGGAAAGCGGAGATGCAATGACGGGCCCTCGGACCTAGACGCGCAAGCACCATAGCGAGGTTCCAGACCAGAATTCGGTGGACAAGTTACATGGCGCACTTACCTCCCCCGGGGTGACTCGGGGATGGTAGGTCAAGTCCGAGGACCAGTCCCTTGCTGGTTGGGGTAAGGATAGGGCCGAGAGGGGATCTCACCCCTAGGTATGGAGGTCCCCACGACAAAGGGCAAACCAAGTGCCATGGCGGGCGTGGATAACACTCGCTCTCACTCCCGCGATGGCCACTCGAGGTGGCTGATTGGCTGAGGCCGGGAGCTCTCTTCCACACCGGCGGAGCTCAGATTTGATAGTGAATGATAGAATTAACCAGGAGGGTTAGGGGCTCACCTAGCCAGCTTGAAGAAGTCGACTGTGACCGGAGACGAGGGCGAGTCGGGAACGTGCGCGGGTACTCACCCTCACGCTGCGTCGGTGTCCCTGGACCTAAAATGAAAAGTTTACACCACTATGTCTCTCGCAGGAGGGTTGAACAAGGGGTAGGGGATAATTAACTACAGTCAAACACTACCTCCTCACAGGGAGGGGCGGTCAGCCAGCCAAGCGAGGGGTGGGGAAATTGGGAAAGCCGATTTTGCCGAGCAGGGTCCTGCAGGGACAGCAAGCCGAAGAAGAGGGTGCCACGGACACCTCAGGGCACTGTTGGGAGCGAGGCTGGTGCAGGATCGTCCGGGGACAAGGTGGCAATTAGTAGTAGAACCAGGTGGTCGTCCAAAGGCCAGGCTGGGGTACTGCAGCCTCGTCTTCACGGACTGCTCTGCTTCGGTTCTGTTAGGACAGAGTGATAGGGAGCGAGTGTTGGGGTGACCACGAACTCGTCTGGATGCTTATGAAAATAGGATCAGTGCTGGAATGACCGAGACTAGGCATGGGAAGACGCCATATAATTTTGGGGTCAAACGGGGAACGATGAGGGATGCTGAATCTCTGGGAAGTGGGCCGGTCCAGAATGCTCCTGTCTGGATCAGAACAGCAGCGAGCTGTTGCAGAGGTTGCCACGGGCTCCACCGAACTCTGATGGAGAGGAGATTGGCGCCAATGTAACTGTGGACGAGCTGGAGACACACAAGAACTGACGGGGCTACCTTCTGAGGTTGGAGATGAACGTGGTGACTAGGGAAGCAGAGAGGGGTCTAACCTGGATCTGGCGGGTCTGAGCCGCGCACATCGGGGAGAAAAGCCAGAACAGGGCGCTCCAGTGGGTGATTGGCTTCCTTCTTCTTGGATCTGAAAGAGGGCTGGGGGAGGATAGCCTCATCCAAAGGGCACACTAGGAAACACAGAAGAGCAGCCATGGGAGTTTTTACAACTCGTCTCTATCTTCAGCAGGAGTCGATCTGCGCAGCCTGACAGAAACGTGCCTCCTGCCCAAGTCCAACCTCATATGAGGGTGCACGACCACTTATTGGAAAGCCACTTCAGAGTTTAATCTTCAAATGCTGTGTTGGATGCCTGAAGCTCATGAGGGAAGGCGGGGGCATCGCTACAACAGGGCATGTTGCACCCCTACGGTTTTGATGATGTCTCACACTATAAATCAATCTGTCTATTTCTAGATCAATTCATGCTTCATCATTTAGGACAGTGCAGTCCATGTGGCTATCAGTGCATCACTTAGCAAGTCCATACATCACTGCACATGCCTTCCATCAAGTCTGTACAGCGAGAGTGGCCTTCATTCATGTGCATAGTCCAAGCATTCTCATAAAGTCTATACATTGGCATATGCACACACACACACACACACACACAGCATAGTCTGGACAGAAGTGGGTCGACCCCCCCTTCCAGATGGGTCAACTCCCTTAAGATTCTCAAGTCTGTACATTGCCCTCATGAATACACTGCATTGTCAAGTCTGCACATCGGTTTTCAAGTCTGTACATTGCTTGGCGCTCACCAAGTCTGTACATGGCTTCAAGCGTTCCAAAGACAATACATCGCGTGCATCATTAAGTCTAGACATTGCACTGTAGCTTGCTTAGTTGAAGTCTATACATTGCTGATCGAACATAAGTCTATACATTCCAACCTTTTCCTACGTTCGTTGCTTTAGCTACACACCAAGTCTATACATTGTTCTTCGTCTCATGCATCATCTTCCAATGTCCATACAGTCATTCCCAAGTCTGTACATCTAGCGTCTCATGCTGTGTCTCATCTCAAGTCTATACATTCACATGTAGGCAAAGTCTGCACACTGCCAAAGTCTGAACATCCACCGTCTCTATCAGCGTCTCACACTTGCAAGTCTATACATTGCCTTTGGGCATCCAAGTCTATACATTGGTAGCACTGTGCAAGTCTATACATTGGCAGCATGTCTGTGTTTCAAGCCATTCGTCAAGTCTATACATTGGCTTCGGTTCTTCAAGTCTGTACATTGGCCTCAAGCTTCACAAGTCTACACATTGTCTTCATGGCATCGCAAGTCTATACAGCCTGCATGCCTCATAACGCCAAGTCTATACATCGTGGGCTTCGATTCTTCAAGTCTGTACATTCTTCAAGGGCCAAGTGTATACATCGTTCACAGCACACACGTTCAAAGTCTGAAGTCTGTACAGCCTTGGCATGTGCTTCGTAAAGTCCATACAACGCTCAAAGTCTGTACAGCATGCTTTGTCGTTCAAAGTACAAAGTCTATACATAGTAGTGTTCAAGCTTATAAAAGTTTGTACATTTCCTTCTGTAATGTTCATACATCAATTGTTAAGTCTGTACAGCGTTCGCTTAAAGTCCATACAGCAGTGTCAATACATTGGCTTGCTACTTCATGCGTTGGCTAGTCTGTACAGCCACATCATGTCTATACATCTCCCACAGCAAGCATAACATGTCTAAACATCGGTTGCACAGCAACTAAGTATATACATTGTGTTGCATTGCATGCATTACCTAAAGTCCATACGTTGCTAGTGTAACTCAAGCCTTTACATCAAAGTCTACACTGGTTATGCTTGTGCATCACAAAGTCTGTACATTGCTGTCCTTTGTTTTTCATGTCTATACATTTGATTGCTTCATGAATTACACTGAAGTCTACACATTCCCCTCTGTTATATTAATGCAACATTCTGCAAGTCTATACACTAAGGTCGCTGAAGGGTTTCAAGTCTATACACTAAGGTCGCTGAAGGGTTTCAAGTCTATACATTCTGACGTTGTATATACTTGCCTATATGTTGTTCTAAAGTCTATACACGCCTTGTTAAAAGCTTGAACTGAACTAATTCGATTCATTCCTTTTGTCTCTACCTGCAGATGTTTCAAGCTGATGATTGGACACGTCATCCGAGGTGGTACCTGGCACGTGATCCGAGGTGCTCTCTGGGAGGGAACCTGAAGGACACACGCCCAACATCTGCTATATATATGGAGCATCTTCTTTTAGTAGAAGCTTGATCGTGGAAGAAAGAGCAGAAGGCATTCTTGTGAGGCTGCACGATCCAGAAAAGAGAGAGAGCAGAGAATTCCATTTCATCCAGATCTGAGAGAAATATATTTGAGAGAGAGAGAGCAGTGTCTGTGGTTTGAAGAATTACTTCTTCGGAAGCTACATTGTTTCCTGTTTTCATAGATGATTTTTGTGCTTTGATTTTTGAGTTTTCGTCTTTCATTTCATCTTCCTTATCGTATATTGTTACCCTCCTGTGATCGGAGGAAGGGAGGATTGATCCTCTAGTTTGCAAGCAACAGGGAGTCGCTTGTGGGTTCCCTCCTGGGTGGAGGAAGAGAGACCTCGGTCTCTAGGTTGATAGTGATTGTTGTCACTATTTGTATCCCTCCGGTGTGGAGGAAGAGGGGAGGCTGTTCCCCTGGTCAAGCTATGTGGCAGCATCTTGTTCACAGACTGAGTCTGCAGTTTCTAGCCGTGGCTAGTGGAAGCCTCACTCTTGTTGGAGTGAGGGGTGGATGTAGATTGTGGACTACAATCGAACCACCTTAAAAATTCTTGTCTCCCTTTGTGGTTTGCTGTTATCGTTTGTGCTCTCCATCTGCTTGACATTGTGTTTGTCTGTGGACAGCTCGTTCAATCACTCTTACTCTTTCTATCTTGGTTATTGACTGCGTTAGCAATACTCCTTGTGTTGTTTCTGAAGGGTTGCAAACCGTTGAACTAATATTCCGCTGAAGTTTTTAAAATCGGGAGTGATATATTCATCCCCCCCTTCTATATCACTCTTCGCTGCGCTAACATTTGGTATCAGAGCAGGTTTGCTTCATGTGGGCAAACGGTCAGGGAAATGCTAATGGTCCTCGAAGTTTCATGTCTGAAGGTCAATCCATTAGTCGCCCCCCATTCTTCGATGGTAATAACTATCTCTTTTGGAAAAACAGGATGGAGGTGTTCATCAGGGCACAGAGCCACAAGCTGTGGAGGGTAATCACAACTGGGCCGTATGATCTGCCACCGAACGAGGCCACGTGGACAGATGATCATGTCAAGCTATCTTCACTCAACTAGACGGCGCTAAACATCATCTAGTGTGCTGTTCACCCAGATGAATATGCCCGCATATCAGCCTACAAGATAGCCAAGCGAATGTGGGATGAGCTGCAACTAATCTACGAAGGTACAGCTCAAGTGAGAGCCTCAAAGGTAAATCTCTACACCTCTGAATATGAATTGTTTAAGATGAAACCAGAGGAGAACATCACTGAAATGTATGCCAGATTGTCCTTGATCACGAATACTCTTAAGGGGCTAGAAAAAGAGCTAGCTGAGGCAGATATAGTCAGGAAAATTCTTAGATCCGTATCCCCAGCATGGCACACTAAGGCCATCATGATTGAGGAGTCAAAGGATCTGACGACTTTGACAGTGAATGAACTCATAGGATCCTTCATGACCTATGAGATGAATTTCAAAGGAGGTGGTGAAGGAAGTGACAGGAAGGCTAGGAATGTAGCTCTCAAGGCATCCCGTAACAAGAGTAGCAGTAGCAGCAGCAGCAGCAGTAGCGGTGAGTCCGATGGTTTTTCCGATCTTGACCAAGAGGTGCAGGCAATGCTCACTCGACAGTTCAGTAAATTTTTAAGGAAAGAGGGGAAGACCTTTAGAAGGAAGAAATCATACTCCTTTAGTAAGAATGTTGAATCTAGCAATCATAAGGACAGAAATAATAAGAGACTGACTTGTTTTCATTGTAACAAACAGGGACACATGAGAGGGGAATGCCCAGATCTCCAGAAGAAGGGTCCCCACTTTCAGAAGAAGGGCTCAAAGGTGCAGAAAAAGAAGAAGTCACAGGCAATGGTCTGCACGTGGAGCGATGAGGAAGAAGATCCGGAAAGCACTTCCTCAGAGGAGTATGAAGAAGGAATTTGCCTAATGGCAAACAGCGAAGAGGAGGTAACAAATGTTTTTGAAAATTTTTCTATTGATGACCTGGAAGATGCCTATGCTGAATTATTAGATAAGTTCAATTCACTTAGTAAAGAGCATAGGGTTTTGAAAAGAAAATTCAATACCACTGTTGAAGAACAAACCCAAATCTGTGTAGAAAATCAGAAACTAAAAGAAGAATTGGAAGAAGTAACTTCCCTAAGAAAAGAAAATGAAAAGTTCAAGGGAGAAAACCAGGACAGTCAAAACCAGATCAATGAACTCAAAATCAAATTTGAAGAAAGCCTGAATGAAAGTAGAGTGAATTCAGAAAAATATGAAGCTGTTAAGAAAGTCAATGCTGAACTTCTAAAAAATTCTGAATCTCTTCAAAAAGAGCTGGAAGACAAACAGAAAGTTTTGGAAAAATTTGTCCAAGGAAAAACTAGTCTGGATGCTATACTAGGGACTAGGGTTAACTTCAATAAGGAGGGTCTAGGCTATGACCCAACTAACAAGAGACCCCTACAATTCAAAACCATCACCTTCTGCCTAGAGAAGGGAAAAGAGAAGCTGGACACACCATCCAGTTCAAACGGTAGTCAAGGAACTCAATGTCAGAAAGAAACTTTAAAAAACAGTGCTGGTCAACCATTTAAAATGGGAATGAATTTTGTGAAGAACTTCACTAAGCCCACTCATCAGAACAAAAATGGTAGATGGACCAAGCAAGAGGATCAGAAGAAAAGCTGGAATTACTACAATCAGATGGGTCCAAACAGGACCTACTGAAGAAATAACTATCATCTTCAAAAATCTGTTAATCAACAAGCTTACAGGAGATATCCTAGGAATGGGAAGACTAATGAATGGAATAGAACTTATTTCTCCAGACCAGCTGGACAGAACCCCGGCTATAATTACAATAACCAGAAGTAAAGGTGCCAGAGAAAACTATGTTAAGCAAATCTGGATTCCTAAACATTTGATCAGAGATTTGAACAATGTCTTTGGACCCAACTCATCTTGGGTTCCAAATCACTTTGCTTGATTTTGTTTGTGTAGGTCGGCCTGGCAGCTGAAGACAACAAGTGGTACCTCGACAGTGGCTGCTCCAGGCACATGACAGGAGACCGATCCAAGTTCAGCAAGATAGAGATGAAGGTAGGGGGTCTGGTCAAGTTTGGAGGAAAGAACAGAGGTAAGATAATTGGAGTTGGCACAGTAGGTAAGTCTTCCACAAACTCCATTGAAAAAGTTCTACTTGTGGAAGGTCTTCAACACAACCTGATCAGCATTAGTCAGTTATGTGACAAGGGTCACAGGGTTGTGTTTGATGATAGTTCATGCAAAATCTTTGAAATAAATTCTGATGTGGTTAAATTTGTAGCCAACAGGATTAATAATATTTACATGGTCGACTTAGATGCAGAATCTGAATCAAATCTTTGTTTATCTGCTAATTCTGAAAATGATACTTTTGAATGGCATAGACGTCTAGGTCATGCTAGCTTCTCTACTTTAAATAAATTGGTCAAGCATGATTTAGTTAAAGGCATGCCTAGAATTAAATTCAATTCTATTTCAAAATCATGTGATGCATGTGCTCTAGGCAAACAGACCAGGAATTCTTTCAAGCTAAGATCTGAGCCATTGTCCACTAGACCAATGGAACTTCTCCATATGGACCTCTTTGGTCCTACTAGAACTCAGAGTCTTAATGGGAATAGGTTTGGCTATGTGATTATTGATGACCATTCTAGATATTCATGGATCTTTTTCTTAGCCAATAAAAGTGATGCCTTTCATAAGTTTAATCAGTTTTTCAATAAGGTCAAACAAGAAGGAAAACACAAGATTTGATCTATTCAATCTGACCATGGAGGTGAGTTTGAAAACTCCATGTTTTCTGATCTTTGTGAAAGAGAGGACTAACACACAGGTTTTCTTCTCCCAGGACACCTGAACAGAATGGAATTGTGGAGAGAAGAAATAGAACTATTGTGGAGATGGCCCAGAACCATGCTGATTGAAAGTCAATTACCAAGGAGGTTTTGGGCAGAGGCGGCCAATACAGCAACTTACATAATCAACAGGGCCATGGTAAGACCCATTCACAAGAAAACACCCTATGAGCTACTAAAAGGTAAGAAACCAAACTTGTTTCATTTCAGAATTTTTGGAGCTAAATGCTTTATTCATAACAATGACAAGAAAGATTTAGATATGTTTTAAGCTAAAAGCTCCCCTGGAATATTCTTAGGATACTCTGAAGTGTCTAGGGCATATAGGGTCATTAACAAAATAGACCAGAAGGTTGAAGAGTCTCCACACATCATTTTTAGTGAAAAGAAAGGTGTTTCTAACTTTGAAAATGTTGACAGGGATTCCAATCATGATGGGGAATTCCTAGAAGACCAAGAAGAAGAAAAGACTCAGCCGAGTGGAACATCAAATCCTCCCAACCAGGAAGAACCAAGAGAAACAGGTGAGTCTTCAATAAATGTTAGATTTCTTAAAGACCATCCGATAGATAATGTCATAGGCAACCCTGAAGATCCTCTTCGGACTAGGTCTCATTTTAGGAATGTGAATAATGAAGATCTAATTGCTTTAGTCTCACAAATTAAACCCAAATCAGTAGAAGAGGCCTTGGCTGATCAAGCTTGGGTCAATGCCATGAGTGAGGAATTAGGTCAGTTCGAAAGAAATAATATCTGGGAGCTTGTCCCAAGACCAGATAGTGTTAATATCATAGGAACTAAGTGGGTGTTCAAAAACAAAATGAATGAAGATGGAATCATTTCCAGGAATAAGGCCAGACTAGTAGCCAAGGGCTACTGTCAGGAATTTGGTGTAGACTTCGATGAATCCTATGCACCTGTTGCTAGGATGGAGGCAATAAGATTATTGCTAGCATTTGCATGCTCTAAGGAAATAAAACTCCAGCAAATGGATGTGAAGAGTGCCTTTTTGAATGGCATCATCAAGGAAGAAGTGTTTGTTGAACAACCCCCAGGTTTTCAGTTTTCTCCTCAATCTAACCAAGTTTTCAGGTTAAACAAAGCCTTGTATGGTCTAAAGCAAGCCCCTCGAGCTTGGTATGAAAGACTGACTAAATTTCTGAACAGCAAGGGCTACAAGAGAGGTAAAGTTGCTCAAACCTTATTTACCAAGAGTACAAATACCGATCTCATCATAGCTCAGGTATATGTAGATGACATTGTGTTTGGATCAACTAGCTGTGAATTATGTGCTGAATTCTCTAAAATGATGTCTGCTGAATTTGAGATGAGTTTGGTAGGTGAGCTAAAATATTTTCTTGGCTTACAGATACAACAATTGGAGGATGGATGCTTCATCAACCAGACCAAATACACAATGGAACTATTCAAGAGGTTTGGTATGATCAACCTGAAGCATATAACAACACCTATGAGTACCAACACCTCACTGGATGCTGATTAGACAAGTAAAGAAGTAAATGCCAAACTCTATCGATGTATGATTGGTTCTTTACTCTACTTGATAGCTTCTAGACCTAATATACAGTTCAGTGTGGGTATGTGTGCAAGGTATCAGTCTAGCCCCACTGAATTACATTTAGCTGCAGTGAAAAGAATTTTTAGATATTTGTCAGCTACACCCTCACTTGGTCTATGGTTTCCTGCTTCACACTCACTAGATTTAATTGCATACACAGATGCAGATTATGCAGGATGTAAACTAGACCAAAAAAGCACTAGTGGTCACTGTGAATTTTTAGGTGGGTGTTTAGTCTCTTGGGGATCCAAGAAACAACACTCTGTGGCCCTCTCCACTGCAGAGGCTGAATATGTGACTGCAAGGAGCTGTGGTACACAAGTCATATGGATTAAACACCAGCTTCAGGACTACCAAGTAGACCTAGGGTGCACACCTATCTATTGTGATAATACCAGTGCCATCAATCTTGCTAAGAATCCTGTTTTGCATTCACGCACCAAACACATTGAGATAAGGCATCATTTCATAAGAGATGAGGTTTCTAAGAACAATTTTGAACTGATTCATGTAGGCACTGATAATCAGATTGCAGACATCTTCACTAAACCTCTGGATAATGAAAAATTCACTACACTGAGAAGAGAATTAGGCTTATACAAATTGTCTTAAATGTGAAGTCTGTTCTTTTTGTGAGGGGGAGTTTTGTATGTCTGATGGTTAGCTTTTTGTAATGCTATGTTTGAGGGGGAGCTGGTTGAGCTAGGAAAGGGAGAGTTCTTTGACAGATTCAAAAAGATTGACCAGATGTGTGTCATTGCTGGTTTTCATGACTGATCTTGTGTGGTTCTCTTAGACAGTAGAATCTCACTAATCTCTTAAGTCTATAAGTCAGTGATACTAAAGTCCAGCTAGAATCTTTCCTCTGGTATTTCTTCAGAGATTTGGATTAACTGTATAAAGTATATCTTCCTACATTGCCAATGATTCTGGTTCAGGCCAAAACCTGTATGTCTTGATATCTGACCAAAACAACTACAAATCTAGACTTCAAGATTCACTTCAAGAAATAGTCCTTCTGGTATTGTTTTCAATCATTCCATCTCCTCTACACAAGGGTAATCTGACTTAACAAAGGTCTTGATTTGTTCACTGAGAAACTGGGAGCTTCATCAATGAAATGAAGTTTTTCTCCTATGTCATGAGGTGTCAAATGCTTAAAATGAATGAAAAGACATGACAGAGCAATGGTGACTAGCTGGTGAGTAACTGGGGACTCTGGCCTCTAATCAAGGCGTTTCCTCATGTCAAAAGCCACAGTTACTAACTCTGTTCCTTTAAAAAAAGGGGGAGGTAATGAGGTACACACACTGAGTAACTGGGGATTCAGGCCTCTAATCAAGGTGTCTCCCGAATGTGAAAAGAGTGAATTACCAACTTACTCATTGGTCTTCTTGAAAATCATCTCAAACATCCCTTGTAGTTATGCAACTAATGGATTGCTTGTCCTCAATACCTTGAGAACACCTTATCTGACTTTGTCTCTTGTTGTCTTTTGGGATAGTTGCCTGTTCAGCTAAATCATGCCATACTTGTTAACTCCTGCTCTAAATCATACACTATGTATGTTGATAAACTTTTCTATCATCCTATTTCTCTACTGTTTACTGGAGTTCAAGAATCTTCACTTGAGTTTAGCACCTCACTTATTCTCTTAAGATTTGCTCGTGCCTTTCTACACTAAGATGTTAACTGTACTTCCTCCTCATGTCTCCAGCACTTTCATATATTCTGCATTTCCTTTTGCTGATGTCAAAGGGGGAGAGAGGTTTTGCAATATCTGTAAGTCATGAATTGCCATGAGTTTAGGGGGAGTTTTGTGAGTTTTGTTCATGAGCTGTGGGGGAGAATTCATGTCATGGAAATATCTGAGAATGAGTTGTGGGGAAGCTGAGAGTGAGTTGTGGGGAGTGGTGTTGGAGAAAGAAGTGTTTCAGCAGCAGTGTTTTAATTTCTTTACATGAGCTTGCCTTGAATTTGCTTTGATTTTTAAAGCTGCAGTTGATTTCCTTTAAGCCTTGATATTGCTTGATTCATAGTGTTGCCATCATCAAAAAGGGGGAGATTGTTACATCCCTACGGTTTTGATGATGTCTCACACTATAAATCAATCTGTCTATTTCTAGATCAATTCATGCTTCATCATTTAGGACAGTGCAGTCCATGTGGCTATCAGTGCATCACTTAGCAAGTCCATACATCATTGCACATGCCTTCCATCAAGTCTGTACATCGAGAGTGGCCTTCATTCATGTGCATAGTCCAAGCATTCTCATAAAGTCTATACATTGGCATATGCACACACACACATAGCATAGTCTGGACAGAAGTGGATCGACCCCCCTTCCAGATGGGTCGACTCCCTCAAGATTCTCAAGTCTGTACATTGCCCTCATGAATACACTGCATTGTCAAGTCTGCACATCGGTTTCCAAGTCTGTACATTGCTTGGCGCTCACCAAGTCTGTACATCGCTTCAAGCGTTCCAAAGTCAATACATCGCGTGCATCATTAAGTCTAGACATTGCACTGTAGCTTGCTTAGTTGAAGTCTATATATTACTGATCGAATGTAAGTCTATACATTCTAACCTTTTCCTACGTTCTCTGCTTTAGCTACACACCAAGTCTATACATTGTTCTTCGTCTCATGCATCATCTTCCAATGTCCATACAGTCATTCCCAAGTCTGTACATCCAGCGTCTCATGCTGTGTCTCATCTCAAGTCTATACATTCACATGTAGGCAAAGTTTGCACACTGCCAAAGTCTGAACATCCACCGTCTCTATCAGCGTCCTACACTTGCAAGTCTATACATTGCCTTTGGGCATCCAAGTCTATACATTGGCAGCACTGTGCAAGTCTATACATTGGCAGTGTGTCTGTGTTTCAAGCCATTCGTCAAGTCTATACATTGGCTTCGGTTCTTCAAGTCTGTACATTGGCCTCAAGCTTCACAAGTCTACACATTATCTTCATGGCATCGCAAGTCCATACAGCCTGCATGCCTCAGAACGCCAAGTCTATACATCGTGGGCTTCGGTTCTTCAAGTCTGTACATTCTTCAAGGGCCAAGTGTATACATCGTTCACAGCACACACGTTCAAAGTCTGAAGTCTGTACAGCCTTGGCATGTGCTTCGTAAAGTCTATACAATGCTCAAAGTCTGTACAACATGCTTTGTCGTTCAAAGTACAAAGTCTATACATAGCAGTGTTCAAGCTTATAAAAGTCTGTACATTTCCTTCTGTAATGTTCATACATCAATTGTTAAGTCTGTACAGCGTTCGCTTAAAGTCCATACAGCAGTGTCAATACATTGGCTTGCTACTTCATGCGTTTGCTAGTCTGTACAGCCACATCATGTCTATACATCTCCCACAGCAAGCATAACATGTCTGAACATCGGTTGCACAGCAACTAAGTATATACATTGTGTTGCATTGCATGCATTACCTAAAGTCCATACGTTGCTAGTGTAACTCAAGCCTTTACATCAAAGTCTATACACTGGTTATGCTTGTGCATCACAAAGTCTGTACATTGATGCCCTTTGTTTTTCATGTCTATACATTTGATTGCTTCATGAATTACACTGAAGTCTACACATTCCCCTCTATTATATTAATGCAACATTCTGCAAGTCTATACACTAAGGTCGCTGAAGGGTTTCAAGTCTATACACTAAGGTCGCTGAAGGGTTTCAAGTCTATACATTCTGACGTTGTATATACTTGCCTATATGCTGTTCTAAAGTCTATACACACCTTGTTAAAAGCTTGAACTGAACTAATTCGATTCATTACTTTTGTCTCTGCCTGCAGATGTTTCAAGCTGATGATTGGACACGTCATCTGAGGTGGTACCTGGCACGTGATCTGAGGTGCTCTCTGGGCGGGAACCTGAAGGACGCACGCCCAACATCTGCTATATATATGGAGCATCTTCTTTCAGTAGAAGCTTGATCGTGAAAGAAAGAGCAGAAGGCATTCTTGTGAGGCTGCACGATCCAAAAAAGAGAGAGAGCAGAGAATTCCATTTCATCCAGATCTGAGAGAAATATATTTGAGAGAGAGAGAGCAGTGTCTGTGGTTTGAAGAATTGCTTCTTCGGAAGCTACATTTTTTCTTGTTTTCAGAGAGGATTTTTGTGCTTTGATTTTTGAGTTTTCGTCTTTCATTTCATCTTCCTTATCGTATATTGTTACCCTCCTGTGATCGGAGGAAGGGAGGATTGATCCTCCAGTTTGCAAGCGACAGGGAGTCGCTTGTGGGTTCCCTCCTGGGTGGAGGAAGAGAGACCTCAGTCTCTAGGTTGCTAGTGACTGTTGTCACTATTTGTATCCCTCTGGTGTGGAGGAAGAGGGGAGGATGTTCCCCTGGTCAAGCTGTGTGGCAGCATCTTGTTCGCAGACTGAGTCTGCAGTTTCTAGCCGTGGCTAGTGGAAGCCTCACTCTAGTTGGAGTGAGGGGTGGATGTAGATTGTGGACTACAATCGAACCACCTTAAAAATTCTTGTCTCCTTTTGTGGTTTGTTGTTATCGTTTGTGCTCTCCATCTGCTTGACATTGTGTTTGTCTGTGGACAGCTCGTTCAATCGCTCTTACTCTTTCTATCTTGGTTATTGACTGCGTTAGCAATACTCCTTGTGTTGTTTCTGAAGGGTTGCAAACCGTTGAACTAATATTCCGCTGAAGTTTTTAAAATCGGGAGTGATCTATTCATCCCCCCCCCCTTCTATATCACTCTTCGCTGCGCTAACAGGGCCTTCGATCTGCTGCTATGTCTGCCTGGGTGATAGCAAGAGAAAAGATGGGAAATGGGGAAGATGAGATGGGGAAATGGGGCGGAAAGGGGATGGGGCGTTCCCTGGCTGAGAGGTGGTAAGGGAGGGGCCAAACCAAGATGTGGGAAAGGGAAAATGGGGTGTTGAGGGTGGTTCTACCAAGGGGTGGGAGTGAGCTACGAATTTGGTGGTGGGGTTAAGGGGAGATAGGGGGAAAGGCTTTGTTTGAAATTTTGGGCTCGAGTGGTTAGCCATCAATGGAGACCTAGGGATTGAGGGAGGATGTGATGGGAGAGGGGGGGGGGAGGCCTCCTTGGAGGCTATAAGAGTCATGGGGGAGTGGTTGGGGTTGAATGGGGGAGGGGAATATTGACTTGGGGAGAGGGGGGGAATCTCTATGGGGGTGGTGATAGTGATGGAGGAGGTTGGACTTAATGAGGGTTGAAAGATGGGGAAGGTTGGAGTTATGGAGGGTTGAAAATGGGGGCCCTTGATGAGGTGGAGGGGAGGGAAGGGGGAGATGGGGTGTGCACCCCTTCTTGAGGATGAGAGAGAGAGAGTGAGAGAAAAGAGAGAGGGGAGACAAGAGGAGAAATTATCCAAGGGGGGGTTTCTTCTATTCCAATTTCATCAAGTGTTTTTTCAAATCAGAGGGGATGGGTCCTATTTATAGGCAACCCACTTTTCCCATGACCAAAATACCCTTAGCAATTAATTAAATGACCACTAGGTCTAGGGGGGGGCCATGGGCCAGCCCATCTAATTGGGCCCAATAGCTAATCAAACTAGCCTAATGACCCATTAACCTAGCTAATTGACTCAATTAAAAGAAAAATTACATAGATAAGACTCAAGGAAAAATAAAATTACATGCTAGGACTCGAAAAAAATATGGTGAGGCACGGGATGTCCTCATCATACCCCCGGGGTGGGGAGAACTCGACTCTGTCGAGTAAAGGTGTACCGCCATGAATGCCGATCTGCCACTCCCACGTCGAGCCGTAGTAGGGCCTCTAGTGGAGGTCAGTCCTTCTGCCCAGCAAGGTAGCGCTCCAATGCCCTATCCTTGTAATGGAACCCCGTTCATTAAGTATCATTTCATGTTGCTCTCGCCGGGCACTCAAGGTTGAAGTGGATCCCTCAAGGGTAGGGTCACTCACAAGGTGTAGGCTAAGCTCAATGTTCTCACTGGGCACCATCGCGGGCCCCGCATGGGGCACGGGGTCTACCGCATTGCCAACAGGGGTAACTCCATGATCCATGGGAAGATCCCACTCATGGTTGCCTTTATGCCTCAAGACCTTGAAGGGTTTGTTACCTCGGACTCATCACTGAGGACACCTTCGAGAAGGGCCTCTTAATCCTCACCATCCCAGAGTCATCTTCATGGAACTCTTGGGGGCGCTCAAGAGAACTGACCTGCCTTTTTGAGTTTCGGCTGACCTTACCAAAGTGCTTGTGCCGTGTGGAATGCAAGGGTGAAATGAGACGCATGGTTTCTATGGGTGGGCCGGGGCAACCAAATTTGGACCTATCATGCTTTGACTTCACATTGATTTTGGCTAGCATGGGGAGGCTAGGGCATCCAAATGTGGATCTATCATGAATGTATTTGGCAAATGTCGGGGGACCAGGACATCCATGAGTGTTCCTATCATGCACAAGGCCCATTTTGACGACGATGGATGGGGGAGGGCCGATACACCTAAATATGGACCAATCATGCAATAGAATTAAAGTATCCATGACACATATGGGACGGCTCGACTCACTATCCATGCCGAATGATGAGGTATGCCAAGACACATGTGTTCCTACCCAGGGGACATCTTCCATGTGCAGGGATATGGGTTGGTCTTGGAGCTTCCAATTGTGAGGATCAAATGGGTCCAGGAAGGTGGAAATCTTGTGATGGGGTGCTTCCCTTTTGCGGCCTGGGTCTTTGATGAGGTAGGTCTCTTTGATTCCCTGACAAATGAAAGCCCACTCTACAAATTCTCCAGTGTGGGTTGGGCCCGTGGAAACTGGCGGAACCAAAGATAGGGTGGGCTCCTCGATTGGGGAGGAGCATAGGGAGGCATATGGTTCATTCCCAAGGAGGGGTGTTGGGCCAAATGGATATGTGGGTGTGGGTGTGGGTGATTAGTGGTCAATAGTGTGGTAGGAAGGGAAAGAGATAGGGCGGTGCCACGACGCCTACTCAGTGGGATCAAAGGGATCAAAGAAGGTGTGGTTTGGGATGTCAAGTTCATCCCCGATAGGTTCCCACATCAAAAATCCTTCATCGTGTGAGGGGTTATCCTTAAGTGTAGAGGGAGATGGGGTGTCGGCCTCGAAGGGATGGCTTGGCATTCTACCTGAGACAAGAAGTTCCAGTTTGTGGATGAGGTCAGGCTCATCGGGTGTGGGGAGGGAGAAAAGGATGTCACTAGTGTAGCAAGCCATTGTACAAACGGAGGTAATGGAACCGACACTTAGGTGGATGAGACTAAGGCTTGTAGATCGGTCGGTCCCTAGGGCCAAGATGCCGGTCAACTCAAGTTGCCATTCTAAGCCCTTGATAAGATCATCCAAAGTATCTACATGATAGTAGGATTGGATGGTAGTGTGATGGGAGAAGAGGGGCACTAAGGGGAGGTTTCGCTCCATGGGAGGGTAGGCATGGGCCATGATTGCGTGAATCGGACTCTCCTTTAGCCATCTAACAAGGGGCCCACTTATGATGATTTTACTCCCAACTAGAAGGGATGGTGTATAATGAAGATCAGAATGCGAGGTTTCTTCCTCAACTTGGGCATGGGTTTCCTTCAAGGTGGGGATGGGGTCCGGGTGTTCATCCCTATGTGGTCGAGTGTATGGTTCATGGTTTCCTCTACAAAAGGGATGGGAAGGTCTTTTGGTGGTGTGGTGGTGATAGCCGAGGTATGTTGCACCCGGGGTGGTGGGTTGAGGTGGGATCAGGTTGGGGTAGGGAGTGGGAGTAGTGGAGGCCTAGGTTGGGGTCAGATTGGGGTTGGAAGTGGGAGGTGGGTTGGGTGAGGGAGTTTGGGTTGGAGGGATGTGTCCTTCATAGGGGTAGATGGAGGGGAGGAGGTGGGGACCAAGTGGGATTGAGTGGAGAAGGTTAGGTGGTGGTGTGTAGGTGTAATGCCCTGGGTCTTTCGGATCTGTATCGGAGAGCTTTTGGATTGCTTTTGTGGGTCCTGAGTTGTGTTTTACGATCCACGCGGATTTTTCTCTCGTACAAGTTACGGAACCCTGTGGTGAGTTTACTATAGAGTTTATCGACTTGAGGATGCTATAGTTGCGTTATGCTCCTTCCAAGGATCACGTAGACTATTTTTTCCATATTTTTCTAAATTAGTGAATTTTCGGGTTAAAATCAGATTTCATGAAAATTAGGAAATTCCTAATTTCCTTTTCCTATTTCTTTCACCCTCTCTCTTCTCTTCATCTCACGTTCACTCTCTCCCTCTCATTCTCTCTCCTTTCTCTTCCTCTGTCACGCCCCGAGCGCGGAAGATACCCGGAGACGCGTGACGAGTTTATATCAATCATGTCAATCAGAGTGGTCGTGTATTCGACACAAAGACAGAGATGCGTAAAATAACAAGATAACCCAATCCTTTATTTCATAATGGATAGACTATTACAAATCCAATAGTCTATTTAATAAAAAGGAAAAGAATACATATTTGACTCAAGAAACTATAGAAAAGACTAGATGACACTTGAGCAGCTCTATCACTTTCACTCTTGACCATTCCCATCCGATTGACTTCCATCATCGTCGGACTTACCTGAAAAGTAAAAAGGGACAAACGGAATGAGCGAACGCTCAGTAGGAAATTATATCTCAAGTATTAGCAAGGGGTTTAAGTAATTACATCTTTCATGAATGTAATAAAGCTATGCATGCTCGCATAAAACGACAAGATAGAGAGAATGTAATATCAAGGAAATAAGATGAACAAATCATGAACTTTCAATAAGATAATCAAGACATTTGAGATATTCAAGCAAGTACATTTAACAAGTCATGTCAAGAACTTTGGCTATCATGTAGCAAGCAAGTAAATTACCCTTTTTCGGGCCACGCAATTCATGTCAAGTCAAGTACGATTCAAGTACAAGATGTGTGTGGAATGTCCAATCAAGCAAGTCAAGTACTCGGTATAATGCCAGATACCTTATCATTTTAACTCCCATGGGCACAAGTACTTTCGGGTGCTCCTCCCAGGACCAGATCGGGCCCTATATGCGCAGGCATTTATCATGTGTTTTGACATCCACTCTTGTTTATAGCCAACGTAGAATTTCAATAATCAAGCTTGTAGACACGTAAGACAACTTTGATAGAATAGAGTCCAAAATATGACAAAGGACATAGAATGGCGATAATAACGGTATAATCACGATATCGATAAAAATCTAGGTAGAATATGGTTCCCTTAACTTGGGTACCATGACAAATCAGTATGGACATTCTTTATATAGAATTGAGGTCCACATGAATAGTATATCAAAGGTAAGATACCCTCATTCCTATCATAGAATTGAGGTTTTTACAAGAACGACATGATATGGCATGATATCATCATCCCATTAAGAATTTCTTATGATATACTCTTTGTATAATCATAAGGGCCGGTATACCATGTTTCCTTAGAGTGACATGGCATCAATGGTGTAATGGGTTTTTAGGGTACAACCAGCTCAGTCGACCTTGAGGGAATCCAAGGTGCGAGGAGTCTTACGGAGGTCTCTATGACTAACTCGCTAGTCCAAAGGAACGGAATGTCCAATAGAGAGCTTGTATGTCAATGAGAGTTGAGTGTGATCGATAAAACAACGTGAAAAGTGGGACTATACTCACGGAGTGGAGAATAGTGCCGATATATACGTATATGTATAATATGAAACCATCGGTTAACAGAATCAGGATAAAAATCAGTTTACAGAAAATAACGACTTAGGTCAAGTCGTTTCTCAAGTAATTAACGCCTAACATAAGGGCGTTTACACGTGTTTCCATTTTGCAGAATTTTCATTAATTCAGTAATTTATCTAAAACGCGCCTTGGTCAGGGTCGTTTCTTCAAGATCTGACGACTACACCAGAAGGCGTCTTATTGTTTACATATTTGACAGAATATAATTAATTTTCAGGAATTATCAAAACGCGCCCTGGGCAGGGGCGTTACTATTTAATTCTATTTTTCAGAATATATATAAATTTCAAGATTTTAACCGATACACGCCCTAGGAAGGGGCGTTATCTTTCAGATTCACGCCCTATGAGGGGGCGCTAATATGTGGAAAACGACTTTGTCCAAGTCGTTAATTCAAGTTCCTTCAGAAACTTTAAGGACAGTAATAATTTCAGGATAACAGAGGAACGAATGTAATATCATGACAGTAAAGTTAGCAGGTTGAAGACATAGGATCATGCATATATTTATAATCATGATTTCTTAGATAATCAGTTCTTAAGATAGGTGATTAACGGTTTAAAGAAATTAACGCCTGAGTACGGGGCGTTAAACATGAAATTTACGACCTGGGAAGGGTCGTTTCATGTGAATTAGCGCCCTTGACAGGGGCGTCTCTTTCAAAATATTGCAGAAAACGCATGGAAACTATAATAACCGTATGCATGACATGCTTGTATATATATATCTTGCATTAATTTCATTTGGGCTACAGTAACTTGAGAAAACCTACCTGAAGACTTGAAGATTGATATGAAAAAGGGGGACGTTGTTGCTTCACAGCAACAATAACCATAGTAGGAGGAAGAGAAGGCTTTGGTGAAGAACCTTTGTTCTTCGGTTCTGTAACTCCTACAAGAACAGAAGAAGAAACATTAGTATTTCTTCATACTACCTGACCGAAAGTAAAAAGGGAAAAAGAACAATACCTTTGTTCTTCGCGTACGTCGCCTTCTTAACCTATAACAGAAGAAGATGAAGAACTGTTAGTTCTTCATGTAACAGACGTAGAGAAAATCAGAGGAACTATTCCTCTCTCACGTACCTTGCAGATTCCGAACGCCAAATAGCGTTGAAGGGTTCGAGCAGTAAATTATTTATAGGGATTTAGGGGGTCCTATTAGGGTTAGAGTCCTAGTGGAAGTAATGCTTCCAATATAGAGTCCTTGCCCTATTTAAATACTTACTAGATTAACATAATCCTTCCCGGGATAAGCTCCCGTGTCGAACGGAACTCAAATGGAATTAACGACTTTGGTCAGGGCGTCGATTCTTGAATTGACGACCTGGTTCAGGTCGTTTCTTAAGAAGCGCCTTTCGTTAGGGCGTTTCTTTGTTTAAAACACGCCCAAGATAGGGGCGTTTCTTGGCCTTACCGTTTTTGGAGTTTAGAATTTGACGCCGTGTTGTCAGGGCGTCCCTTCTTGAATCATGCCTTTGCTAGAGGCGTTTATAATTTAAATAGCGCCTTTATCCGAGGCGTTATTTTATATTATTTTATTTATCTATTTATTTGATTTATTTTAACATCTTTATTATTATTAATATTTTATCAGGGTTGCTACACCCTCCCCCACTTAAAAAGAATTTGGTCCCCAAATTCAATTGCATATCATGTATACACGCGGAGAGTGTAGAGTATATACCTCTTAGAACAACTCGGGAAATCGTTTCTTCATAGATTCCTCGGTCTCCCATGTCGCTTCGTGTTCAGGATTCTTATTCCATTGCACCTTGAGCATGGGAATAATCTTATTCCTTAGAGCTCGTATTTCTCGATCTAAGATCTTCATAGGCTTCTGTTCATAGGTGAGATCTTTCTGGATCACCAATATGAGATGGGTCGTGCACATACTTCTTCAACATAGATATGTGAAATACATTATGTACCTCGGACAATTGAGGAGGCAATGCGATGCGATAAGCAACCTCGCCAACTCTTTCGAGTATCTCAAATGGTCCGATGAATCTTGGCGTAAGCTTGCCTTTAACACCAAATCTTCGTATGCCACGTCCAGGCGATATTTTAAGAAATACATGATCTCCGATTTGGAATTCAAGATCTCTTCTCCTTGTATCAGCATAAGCCTTTTGTCTGGTCTGAGCAACTTGCAATCTTTCTCTGATTACTTGTATCTTCTCAGTTGTATCCCTTACCATGTCTGGACTTAACAGTTGTTTCTCTCCAACTTCGTTCCAGCATAAGGGTGATCGGCAACTCCTTCCATATAAAGCTTCGAAAGGTGCCATTTGGATACTAGCTTGGTAGCTGTTATTATATGCAAATTCCACTAGTGGCAAATGTTCATGCCAGCTTCCACCAAAGTCAATGATGCAAGCTCTTAGTATATCCTCAACAACTTGATTAGTTCTCTCGGTCTGACCATCCGTTTGTGGGTGGAAAGCAGTACTAAAGTTGAGCCTTGTTCCCAACGAATGTTGTAATCCCTTCCAAAAATGAGAAGTGAAACGGGGATCTCTGTCAGACACGATTGAGACAGGAATTCCATGTAACCTGACTATTTCTTTGATGTATAGTGCAGCTAGCACATCAATTGACCATCGGCTTTTTATTGGCAAGAAATGTGCCGATTTAGTTAATCGGTCAATGATAACCCAGATTCCATCATGCCCTCCTTTTGATTTAGATAGACTCATGATGAAATCCATACCAATATCCTCCCACTTCCACTTAGGAATATCTAGAGGATGAAGTTTACCAGCAGGCTTTTGGTGTTCCGCCTTGATTTGTTGGCATGTGAGACAGCGTGATACATAGTCCGCTATTTCTCTTTTCATATTAGGCCACCAAAAGTTCCTCTTTACATCTTGGTACATTTTGGTTGATCCTGGATGAATAGTGTACCTTGATCGGTGTGCTTCATCTAAGATCTTCTTCTTTAATTCCGGACAGTCGGGTATACAAGTTCTACCTTTGAATAGTAATCTTCCATCAGAAGTTAGTTGAAAATCAGATTGTCCTTCTACTCTGCCTTTGATTTCCACTAATATAGGATCATCATCCTGAAGTGCTTGTATTTCAGATAATAAATCTGACTGTATGCTTACATGAGATAAGGTGACAAATTTGGCTTCCTTGTCCAAGCTTATATTGAGCTCGGAGAATTGTTCTAGCAACCTCCATTCTTGTATCATATAATTGGCTATCATTGCTCTCGGCTTTCGACTAAGGGCATCAGCAACATAATTACCCTTTCCAGGATGATATTGTATATTGAAGTCGAAGTCCTTGAGGTATTCTAGCCAGTGTCTTTGTCTCATGTTTAGCTCCTTTTGTGAAAATAGATATTTGAGACTTTTGTGATCGGAGTATACAGTAAACTACACTCCATATAAGTAGTGTCTCCATATCTTTAGGGCAAATACCACCGCGGCCAGTTCTAAGTCATGGACGGGGTAATTCTCCTCATGCTTCTTCAGTTGACGTGAAGAGTATGCTATGACATTTTCTTGTTGCATTAGGACACATCCGAGGCCAATGCCAGAAGCATCAGTGTAAACCTCGAATTTCTCTCCTTCTATTGGTAGAGCTAACACCGGAGCTGTAGTGAGATGATCCTTGAGAGTTTGGAAACTTCTGTCACATTCCTCACTCCATTCATATCGGATCTCCTTGCGAGTTAACCTTGTGAGGGGCACGGCGATCTTGGAGAAGTCTTTGATGAATCGCCGATAATATCCTGCAAGGCCTAAGAAACTTCTGATCTCGCTAGCATTGGTTGGTTTTTCCCAATTTCTAACAGCTTCGACCTTTGCCGGATCTACTGATAATCCATCTTTTGAAATCACATGTCCTAGAAAAGCCACTTCTTCAAGCCAGAATTCACACTTGCTGAGTTTTGCATATAATCGATTTGTCCTCAAGACTTGCAATGCAATCCTCAAATGCTTTTCATGTTCTTCCTTAGTCTTGGAATATATCAATATATCATCAATGAAGACTACTATGAATTGATCCAAGTAAGGCCTGAATATGCTATTCATTAACTGCATAAAGGCAGCAGGGGCATTTGTTAGTCCAAAAGGTATAACAACAAACTCGTAATAGCCATACCTGCTTCTGAATGCGGTCTTGTGAATGTCATCATCCTTGATTCTTAACTGATGATATCCCGACCTGAGATCAATTTTGGAAAAATATTTGGATCCTGAAATCTGATCAAATAACTCATCGATTCTCGGCAGTGGATACTTGTTCTTGATAGTGAGATGATTCAACTGTCGATAGTCGATGCACAATCTCATGGATCCGTCCTTCTTCTTCACAAATAAGACTGGTGCTCCCCACGGGGAAGTACTTGGTCTAATAAACCCTTTTCGAATTAGTTCCATCAACTGCTCCTTCAACTCTTTGAGTTCCGCAGGGGACATTCTATAGGGTGCCTTTGAAACTGGACCAGCACTAGGGACTAAGTCAATGGTGAAGGCCACTTCTCTTTGAGGGGGTAATCCCGGCAAATCTTCCGGAAATATGTCTGGAAATTCTTGCACTACCTGAATGTCTTCTATCTTGGTTTCCTTAGCTTCTTTAACAGTGACGAAAGCAAGGAAGGATACACATCCTTTCCTGACGAGCTTGCTTGCTCGAAGAGCCGAAATAAGAGGGGATTTGCTCCGACTCTTGGGGCGAGTAAAGACTAATTCTGGAAAATCTTTGAAAGCAATTTGGCTATTGCGGCAATCAACCGTTGCCTGGTATTTGGATAACCAGTCCGCTCCCAGTATAACATCATACTCCTTTAGATCGAGGCATATGAGATCTATAGGTAAATTCCTACCTTGAACCATTACCTCACAGTTTTGGTAGTGATGAGTAATATCATTTTCACTTCCAAGAGGAGTAGTTAGAACTATTTTTATCCATTCTGGTTCTAATGGTAACGGGTCGGCAAACTTCTTAGAAATAAAGGAATGCGATGCACCCGTATCAAATAAGACATAAGCACTTTTGGAACAAATTTTCAATGTACCTTCTACCAGTCCACCTTCTTCTTGTTCGGTCTCCTTTATTGCATGAAGTCGAGCGTTCTTTGTCACCGGGCGTTTACCATCACCGGCTTGGTCATTCATTAATGGATAATCGGGAATCTGATGTTCGCGGCTCCCACAACGGAGACAAGCTCCTAATTTCCTCCAGCATTCTTCGGTCTTGTGACCAGCCTTGTCACAATGCTTGCACACTACGTTTGAAGGTGTAGTGGTGATAGAGAAGGGCTTGGTCTTCTTGAATTTTTGATCTTGAGAGGAAGGACCTCCATTACTAGGCCTCTTCTTAAAGTTGGGTTTAAAAGAACCCGAACCTGTGACTTGCTCCTTCTTGTCTTTTCCACGGATCCTATCAGATAGTTCCGTGGCATCTTCAAGTAATTGAGCTCGGCGCACTATTTCAGAATAAACTTGGATGTCCATAGGCGCCAGTTGAGTAATATAGTGGGGCCTAAGCCCATTAAGAAATCTACGGGCTTTCATCTTCTCCGTGCTAATAAGATGCTTAGCATATCTAGACAACCTGGAGAACTGAGCTTCATAATCTGCTAATGATAAAGATCGTTGCTTTAATGCAGCGAATTCTGTAGCCTTCTTTTCTTGGACTCGGTCCGAGAAATATTTAGCATTGAAGTATTCCACAAATTCTTCCCATGTTACTTGAGTAGGGTCGCTTCAATAGACTCCCACCAGCATCTAGCATCTTTCTCTAACTGGAATGTAGCTAATAGAACTTTGTCCTGATCCGTGCATTGCATAACACGGAATATACGCTCAGTCTCCCGAACCCAATGCTCGGCATCGTCCGGATCGGTCGATCCCATAAACTTCGGGGGATTCATGCTCTTAAAGGCTTGGTGTAAGTTTCCAGCTCGTGGAGCACCACCCTGTGCTACCTGTTGTAGCACTTGAGTCATTCCTTGAAGGGTACGCTGCATGTTGCGCCATTGAGCACGTTCGGTAGCCATTATCCTACAATTATCATAACTATATTAGTATTATACCACTGTGATCTTATTAAAAGACTTATTGACTCTTAACCCTTGGTTCTACCCAATCTCACTTGGTTAAACGTTCAACTTATCCTTGGACTTGGGTTTTTCCTAGGAATTGAATACCTTAGGCTCTGATACCACAAAAACTGTCACGCCCCGAGCGCGGAAGATACCCGGAGACGCGTGACGAGTTTATATCAATCATGTCAATCAGAGTGGTCGTGTATTCGACACAAAGATAGAGATGCGCAAAATAACAAGATAACCCAATCCTTTATTTCATAATGGATAGACTATTACAAATCCAATACTCTGTTTAATAAAAAGGAAAAGAATACATATTTGACTCAAGAAACTATAGAAAAGACTAGATGACACTTGAGCATCTCTATCACTTTCACTCTTGACCATTCCCATCCGATTGACTTCCATCGTCGTCGGACTTACCTGAAAAGTAAAAAGGGACAAACGGAATGAGCGAACGCTCAGTAGGAAATTATATCTCAAGTACTAGCAAGGGGTTTAAGTAATTACATCTTTCATGAATGCAATAAAGCTATGCATGCTCGCATAAAACGACAAGATAGAGAGAATGTAATATCAAGGAAAAAAGATGAACAAATCATGAACTTTCAATAAGATAATCAAGACATTTGAGATATTCAAGCAAGTACATTTAACAAGTCATGTCAAGAACTTGGGCTATCATGTAGCAAGCAAGTAAATTACCCTTTTTCGGGCCACGCAATTCATGTCAAGTCAAGTACGATTCAAGTACAAGATGTGTGTGGAATGTCCAATCAAGCAAGTCAAGTACTCGGTATAATGCCAAATACCTTATCATTTTAACTCCCATGGGCACAAGTACTTTCGGGTGCTCCTCCTAGGACCAGATCGGGCCCTATATGCGCAGGCATTTTATCATGTGTTTTGACATCCACTCTTGTTTATAGCCAACGTAGAATTTCAATAATCAAGCTTGTAGACACGTAAGACAACTTTGATAGAATAGAGTCCAAAATATGACAAAGGACATAGAATGGCGATAATAACGGTATAATCACGATATCGATAAAAATCTAGATAGAATATGGTTCCCTTAACTTGGGTACCATGACAAATCAGTATGGACATTCTTTATATAGAATTGAGGTCCACATGAACAGTATATCAAAGGTAAGATACCCTCATTCCTATCATAGAATTGAGGTTTTTACAAGAACGACATGATATGGCATGATATCATCATCCCATTAAGAATTTCTTATGATATACTCTTTGTATAATCATAAGGGCCGGTATACCATGTTTCTTTAGAGTGACATGGCATCAATGGTGTAATGGGTTTTTAGGGTACAACCAGCTCAGTCGACCTTGAGGGAATCCAAGGTACGAGGAGTCTTACGGAGGTCTCTATAACTAACTCACTAGTCCAAAGGAACGGAATGTCCAATGGAGAGCTTGTATGTCAATGAGAGTTGAGTGTGATCGATAAAACAACGTGAAAAGTGGGATTATACTCACGGAGTGGAGAATAGTGCCGATATATACGTATATGTATAATATGAAACCATCGGTTAACAGAATCAGGATAAAAATCAGTTTACAGAAAATAACGACTTAGGTCAAGTCGTTTCTCAAGTAATTAACGCCTAACATAAGGGCGTTTACACGTGTTTCCATTTTGCAGAATTTTCATTAATTCAGTAATTTATCTAAAACGCGCCTTGGTCAGGGTCGTTTCTTCAAGATCTGACGACTACACCAGAAGGCGTCTTATTGTTTACATATTTGACAGAATATAATTAATTTTCAGGAATTATCAAAACGCGCCCTGGGCAGGGGCGTTACTATTTAATTCTATTTTTCAGAATATATATAAATTTTAGGATTTTAACCGATACACGCCCTAGGAAGGGGCGTTATCTTTCAGATTCACGCCCTATGAGGGGGCGCTAATATGTGGAAAATGACTTTGTCCAAGTCGTTAATTCAAGTTCCTTCAGAAACTTTAAGGACAGTAATAATTTCAGGATAACAGAGGAACGAATGTAATATCATGACAGTAAAGTTAGCAGGTTGAAGACATAGGATCATGCATATATTTATAATCATGATTTCTTAGATAATCAGTTCTTAAGATGGGTGATTAACAGTTTAAAGAAATTAACGCCTGAGTACGGGGCGTTAAACATGAAATTTACGACCTGGGAAGGGTCGTTTCATGTGAATTAGCGCCCTTGACAGGGGCGTCTCTTTCAAAATATTGCAGAAAATGCATGGAAACTATAATAACCGTATGCATGACATGCTTGTATATATATATCTTGCATTAATTTCATTTGGGCTACAGTAACTTGAGAAAACCTACCTGAAGACTTGAAGATTGATATGAAAAAGGGGGACGTTGTTGCTTCACAGCAACAATAACCACAGTAGGAGGAAGAGAAGGCTTTGGTGAAGAACCTTTGTTCTTCGGTTCTGTAACTCCTACAAGAACAGAAGAAGAAACATTAGTATTTCTTCATACTACCTGACCGAAAGTAAAAAGGGAAAAAGAACAATACCTTTGTTCTTCGCGTACGCCGCCTTCTTAACCTATAACAGAAGAAGATGAAGAACTGTTAGTTCTTCATGTAACAGACGTAGAGAAAATCAGAGGAACTATTCCTCTCTCACGTACCTTGCAGATTCCGAACGCCAAATAGCGTTGAAGGGTTCGAGCAGTAAATTATTTATAGGGATTTAGAGGGTCCTATTAGGGTTAGAGTCCTAGTGGAAGTAATGCTTCCAATATAGAGTCCTTGCCCTATTTAAATACTTACTAGATTAACATAATCCTTCCCGGGATAAGCTCCCGTGTCGAACGGAACTCGAATGGAATTAACGACTTTGGTCAGGGCGTCGATTCTTGAATTGACGACCTGGTTCAGGTCGTTTCTTAAGAAGCGCCTTTCGTTAGGGCGTTTCTTTGTTTAAAACATGCCCAAGATAGGGGCGTTTCTTGGCCTTACCATTTTTGGCGTTTAGAATTTGACGTCGTGTTATCAGGGCGTCCCTTCTTGAATCACGCCTTTGCTAGAGGCGTTTATAATTTAAATAGCGCCTTTATCCGAGGCGTTATTTTATATTGTTTTATTTATCTATTTATTTGATTTATTTTAAAATCTTTATTGTTATTAATATTTTATCAGGGTTGCTACATCCTCTCCCCTGGGCGGTCGATCGAAGTGGAGGCGGGCGAGGCGAGGACGCCGTGGAGCTGTTGTGACGCGTGATGATGCGAGAATCGAGGCGTGGTTGGCGCGATCCCATTCGTGGATTCAAAGCCTACGTGGGTGGTTTGTGCGATCATTTTTGGCTTGGTTTAGTTGCTTCGGCGCGCGAGAACTTCGGTGGAGGTAGGGAGATGGATGCCCTACTTATGTTCTACGTTTCCTCACGATTACGAGCTGAACCGTGCGAGAACGAGCGAGTTTTCCAGCTTTTGGGTGAAATCATGCATCGGGGCATGTGAGACGAGTTCGCCTTTCCCGACGACGGTTTCTTGCCTAGTTAGTTTCACTTGAACCCCTGGCATGTTGGGAATCTTTTCCCGCCAGTTTCGTTGCATTTGGTCGAGAATCTGAGCTGGTATGAGCCCTGCCATCCATGTGACTCATTTTGGGTCGATTCGTGGGAATCGCCCGTTTCTTGTCATTTTATGCGCGGATTGATCCCTTTCGGCTTGTAGAAGGTGTATAACGTGTCTAGGGTTGTTTCCCTGTCGTTTAGACACGATTGGGGTATGGAAATGACTAGTTTTGAGCTTCCTTATGGTTTTACCGCCGTATGGGAGTGGCGGTCCTAACAGGAACCTCTACTAGGGTGAAGCGGCCCAATGGGGACCGTTACCAAGCTCCATTAATAGTGTAGAAGTCAGTTTGGCTAAACGGTCGTGCGATTGACCGCAAAGCCTTTGCTTGCGGCCCTTAGAGGACCGCCAAGCTCTGTGCAGCGGCTGTTGAGCGGCCCATTGGTGACCGCTATTGGCTAAGTTGGTTCGTTGGGTAACGGCCCAACGACTGACCATTTTATGAAGTTGGGTGGCCCATCTGTGACCGCCACTTATGATTTACTGTCGGTTTGGGCTAGTGGTCTAGCTCCGACCGCCTGGGTGTCTTTGGCGGTCTTAGGGTGACCGATAGGCTCTGTGAAACGGTTCTTGGTAGACCGTTTTGATTGGTTTGACCGGTTGAGTCGGTTTAACTAATTGGGAGTTGACTGGGCGTAGCGGCCAGGTCATGACCGCTAGGGTTCAGCTTGCGACCCTGAGGAGACCGCCTGGTGCTAGAAATGGTCTCAGGTAGACCGCAAGGCTCCTATTTTTGTGGATTTTAAATCTGGGGTTTCTCTTGAAGGTAGCGGCCCTTTGGATGACCGCCAAGTTCATCTAGCGGCCAGGGTGAGACCGCCACCTGCCCAGAGTGTCCTTTTGTGTTGGTTTGGTTTCTGGTTAATGTGACTTTGACCCCTTGGTTTGCCCATTGTTCCGTGGATGTCTTGGACGTCCTATGTGGGTTGTGACTGTGTTATAGGGTGTCTGAGAGGGCCATTGTACCGAGTAGTGTTTTGTATTAATTTGAGAATCATTATGATTTTTGGTCAACCCGGTGTGACCCAGTGGTTGACATGTGACCTCGTGAATGTCTCGGTGATCCCGTAAGGATCGAGACATGGTTTTGGACGTCGTGAAGTACTATCTTACCTCGATTTGTGTGTCCATGTGTTTTAAGAGTCTTGGTGATCTCTCATGTCTCCGTGATTCATGTTATGCGGATGTGTGGATCCGGCTGTCTTGTGTTGTTTCCTTTATATCTGTTTGACCGTGATTTGGCTTAGGGACTAGACTGATTGGCGGCATGTTACCGCTTTTGTGTGGCGATCTTGACCCCGAGTCGTGTGACTCAAGGATCGTTGTGTTAGCAGGTCTAGTTGTCTGTCTTGAGTCTGGCGACAGTCTTGTGTGTTGCCTTGTGCTTATGCTTCGTAGTACGTGTGATAGTGCGTGCTTAGCCTGTCCGTACTTTAGCACTGATGTTTTAGAGTCCTTGTGTTTAGTGAGTCTCCACTAGTCGTAGCCTGACGACACTTTCTGGTGTGTTGGCCCACCTAGGAGTGGTGGCGGGGCAGTTCCCGACAGATGGTTTTTACGCTAGTTTTCGTGGGCCCCCTTACTTTGCGGTAGCATCCTACTGGGGGGAAAATTAGCTAGAGGCCTGGCTCAAGGCATTGAGCTTGTGTGTGTGCACGTGGTCTGGGGAGTTTGGACGAGCGTCGATGGGCGTGACCCTAACTAGTCACTCGTTACTGTTGTTCCTTGTACTTGGTTCTGTGAGTGTCTTAGTTACCGCCGCTCTAGGCGTGTGGGAGATACTTGTGGCGTAGTGTAAGACGTCAGTGGACGCATCTGGCTGTTCTTCTAGTGAGGAGGTGCTTCTGTCACTTGACAGGATGACTTGTGTCTTCGTGATTGTCCGAGTAGCCTGTGCGTGGCTTCACTCAAGGTTACGGGTTCTGTAATGTACACGATGGTGAGATTGTGTATGTCTTGCGCCTTCGACCATGTAGGTCTTTTCTAGGGCTTTTGCATGTTTCTGTAGGCTTTCGCTATGGAGCTAGTGCTTTATCGACGGATCGGTAACTCCCGACTCTGTGAGATTGGGGTTCACCTGTCTGTTGTGGTTTGGGGTATCTTAGAGAGCCGAGGTTCGATCGGCTGCCATATTCTTGATCCTTACAGCTTTACTCTTTCTTTTAGCTGTTCTTACTCCTACTTTTATAGCTTTACTGTTGTAGTTTGGTACTGCTTCTACTTCTGCTCCTGCTTTAGTGTTTAGCGTTGTTGTCTTGCGTGTTACTGCTTTGTTTCCAGGGGGATCTGCAGGACCCCTACTAATCCAGTGACACGAGGCTCACCCCTACTTTTCAGGTGTGGTCGTTCTTCTTCCTTGTGGTTCATGGCGCGGTGCGTCAGTTCGTAGTTCCAGCGTTGCCTACGTCAGGCTTCCCCCGACTCGCGTGCACGTTCTCTTTTCTGTTAGACTGTACTTATCTTTATTTGGACTGGACTCTATAGTTTAAATTGTTAATTGAAAATGTAATTTTGTTTCTGCTACTTTAGCAAACCTGATCATTGAAATATTAATTGCTTACTGTTTTATCTGGGACTTCAATGTACTCCACACACTCCTTTTATCCCTTCGGAGCTTTACCGCTCTTGGGAGGCCTCGTAGGATCCAAGTTGTATTGGGTTTACCCAGTATCTGGACCCTGGGTCGTCACAGTAGGGGGGATGGCCGGGGTAGGATAGGAAGGGAGTGGTGGGGTTTGGGCCATTGGGGTGCCCTTAGGCGGGCCGGGTGGGAATGGAGGAGTTGTAGTGCTCCTCGAGCTACGGCTATCCGTGTAGGAAGGGGAGTGTCGGGGTGCGTGGGCCGTAGGAGCTTCCCAGCTCCCTTCATATTCTCCCAAGTGTCAACCGGGCCTTGCCCGCGGATGTTCCTAACACCCTCAATAATTAGCCAACGATTTTTTGCTACTTTAGCGAGTTGCATTTTGGCAAGCCGAACTTTGCTCCCTTCGGGCACGGGGTTCCAATCAAAATGTTGATCCATAGAAGCTTCCCATTCTAAGTAGACTTTCGGGTCATAACACCCGTCAAAGCTAGGGAGTTCAACGTCCCTTGGTGTGGAGCTATTTTCATGGTTTCGGCCAAGTTGGTAAGATATGGCTTTAAGTACCCTAAGAGTGATTGTGACTTCCTCCTTGAGGGCGTTCACTTGGCCTTTGATACCATTTTTCCTAGTGGCATAGCTCTCTTGGGGGTTGGGCCCCATGGAGAGGGCCGAGGATGACGGATCAGATCGGTATGAGGTAGCCATACAAAGAGGAAGTGATGATGCACAGGGTGACCCGATGATGACTCTAATGCAAGTGTTCCCTACGACTTGACTTGTGAGAACAAGTCAATGACTTGCTCTGATACCACTTGATGTAGCACGGCCAAGGGGACAGCGGCGATGCAATGACGGGCCCTCGGACCTAGACGCGCAAGCACCATAGCGAGGATCCAGACCTGAATTTGGTAGACAAGTTACACGGCACACTTACCTCCCCTGGGGTGACTCGGGGATGGTAGGTCGAGTCCGAGGACCAGACCCTTGTTGGTTGGGGTAAGGACAGGGCCGAGATGGGATCTCACCCCTAGGTATGGAGGTTCCGACGACAACGGGCAAACCACGTGCCTTGGCGGGCGTGGGTAACACTCGCCCTCACTCCCGCGATGGCCACTCGAGGTGGCTGATCGACCGAGGCCGGGCACTCTCTTCCTCACTGACGGAGCTCAGATTTGATAGTGAATGATAGAACTAACCAGGAGGGTTAGGGGCTCACCTAGCCGACTCTGACCGGAGATGAGGGCGAGCCGGGAACGTGAGCGGGTACGCACCCGCACGCTGCGTCGGTGTCGTTGGACCTGAAATGAAAAGTTTACACCACTACGTCTCTCGCAGGAGGGTTGAACAAGGGGTAGGGGATAATTAACTACAATCAAACACTACCTCCTCGCAGGGAGGGGCGGTCAGCCGGCCAGGCGAGGGGTGGGGAAATTGGGAAAGCCGATTTTGCATGGGAGGGTCATGTAGGGACAGCAAGCCGAAGAAGAGGGTGCCACGGACACCTCAGGGCACTGTTGGGAGCGGGGCCAGTGTAGGATCATCCGGGGATGAGGTGGCAATCAGCAGTAGAACCAGGTTATCGTCCGGAGGCCGGGCTGGGGTGCTGCAGCCTCGTCTTCACAGACTGCTCTGCTTTGGTTCTGTCAGGATAGAGTGACAGGGAGCGAGTGTTGGGGCGACCATGAACTCGTCCAGATGCTTCTGGAAGCAAGATCAGTTCTGGAATGACCGGGACTGGCCCAGGAAGACACCATATAATTTTGGGGTCAAACGGGGAACGATGAGGGCCGATGTAGCTCTGGGAACTGGGCCGGTCCGAAATGTTCCTATCTGGATCAGAACAGCAGCGAGCTGTTACAGAGGTTGCCACGGGCTCCACCGAACTCTGATGGAGATCAGACTGGTGCCAATGCGACCGTGGACGAGCTGGAGACGCATAAGAACTGACGAGGCTACCTTCTGAGGTCTGAGATGAACGTGGTGACCAGGGAAGTAGAGAGGGGTCCGACCTGGATCTAGCGGGTCTGAGCTGCGCACACCGAGGAGAACAGCCAGAACGGGGAGCTCCGGTGGGCGATTGGCTTCCTTCTTCTTGGATCTAAAAGAGGCCTGGGGGAGGATTGCCTCATCCAAAGGGCGCACTAGGAAACTCAAAAGAGAGGCCATGGGAGTTTCTGCAACTCGTCTCTGTCTTCAGCCGGAGTCGATCTGCGTAGCCTGACGGAAACGGGCCTCCTGCCCAACTCCGACCTCGGATGAGGGTGCACGACCACTTGTTGGAAAGCCACTTCAGAGTATAATCTTCAGATGCTAGGTTGGATGCCTGAAGCTCATGAGGGAAAGCGGGGGCATCACTACAACAGGGCCTCTGATCTGCTGCTATGTCTGCCTGGGTGATAGCATGAGAAAAGATGGGAAATGGGGAATATGAGATGGGGGAATGGGGCGGAAAGGGGCTGGGGCGGTCCCTGGCTGAGAGGGGGTAAGTGAGGGGGCCAACCAAGCTGTGGGAAAGGGAAAATGGGGTGTTGAGGGTGGTTCTACCAAGGGGTGGGAGTGAGCTACGAATTTGGTGGTGGGGTTAAGGGGAGATAGGGGGGAAGGCTTTGTTTGAAATTTTGGGCTCTAATGGTTAGCCATCAATGGAGACCTAGGGATTGAGGGAGGATGTGATGGGAGAGGGGGGGAAAATTCCTCCTTGGAGGCTATAAGAGTCATGGGGGAGTGGTTGGGGTTGAATGGGGGAGGGTAATATTGACTTGGGGAGAGGGGGGAATCTCTATGGGGGTGGTGATAGTGATGGGGGAGGTTGGACTTAATGAGGGTTGAAAGATGGGGAAGGTTGGAGTTATGGAGGGTTGAAAATGGGGGTGGGGGGGCCCTTGATGAGGTAGAGGGGAGGGGAGGGGGAGATGGGGGGTATGCCCCTTCTTGAGGATGAGAGAGAGAGAGAGTAAGAGAAAAGAGAGAGGGGAGACAAGAGGAGAAATTATCCAAGGGGGGATTTCTTCTATTCCAATTTCATCAAGTGTTTTTTAAAATGAGAGGGGATGGGTCCTATTTATAGGCAACCAACTTTTCCCATGACCAAAATACCCTTAGCAATTAACTAAATGACCACTAGGTCCAAGGGGGGGCCCATGGGCCAACCCATCCATTTGGGCCCAATAGCTAATCAAACTAGCCTAATGACCCATTAACCTAGCTAATTGACTCAATTAAAAGAAAAATTACATAGATAAGACTCAAGGAAAAATAAAATTACATGCTAGGACTCGAAAAAAATATGGCGAGGCACGGGATGTCCTCATCACCCCCCCCCTTCTTGTCTACTCGCCAACCGAGCCAACACCTACACTCGGGTCGCTCAAATATCGATTCTCGATATGGGCATTGCGCCCTGAAGGTCAATCCCAGCACTTCTTGCCGACATCACCATGCTACCGGCAATGGTAGACCATGTCTTCTCCGTCTACCACCTCGAAACAGGGTCCTCCCTGGCCCCCCCAGAAAAAGTGTCGTAACGAAAGCAGAGGCAGATGACCTGCTGTAGATTGGATTAAAATCCACACTTAAACAAAAAAATGATAAGCACGATCAATGAAATAACAATAAAATAGCACGAGGTGCTAATGGGGAAAAGATGTGATCGCCAGAGACACGAGGGTCTCAAAGAGGAGATTGATATGGGGAGATGATCGCAAAATACCTCAAAAGATGCGGGGGATGTGAGTACTCCTTTTCTCTTCAAGATCGGTCGGCCGACGAAGAGAGTCTTTTCAATTAATTACCCTTGCAAAACAAAAACAACAACACCAAAAGATATGGATTAGAAACAATGGTGTAGCATCAAATTCAATAAAGATATAGGTGAGCATGAAAAATATGAACAATACACACCTTAAGGGGATTGCCCTTAAACCCCTATGCAATGAGGGTGTGGGAGATATGAATGCATGTAAAATATAATGGGGAAAGAGTGCAAGTGTTGCACTTATGGGGAGATCTCAATGTGATTGAGTATGAAAAATCAATAGAATAATGATGCATGTATGTATGAACTAATGAACAAAATAAAAATAAGAAATAAGGGGGGAGAAAAGATGAAAATCTGTTTGTGCTCCTTGGCTTTGATGTTCGATAGGGAGGAACTTCAAAGGGGTGAAGATTTGATGTTGAACGATGAGAAGAGTTCCTCCTTTGCCAAAAAGTAGCCTTCCTTCGGTTCCTGTAAAAAGAAAAGAAAACAACAGAAGAAAAAGAGAAAAAACAGAAGAAGAAGAAATAGGAGACAGAAGAAGAAGAAATAGAAGAAGGAGAAGAGTACGAAGAAGACAGAAGAAGAAGGGGAAAGAAGAAGAAGAAAAAAAAGAAGACAAAAGAAAAAGGGGAAAGAAGAAGAAGAAACCGAAGAAACAGGGAAGAAGAAAACACAGAAGAAGAAAAAAAAAGGAACCAGAGGAAGAAAAGGAGAAAAATCAACAGAAAAAGAAGAACCGGGGAAGAAGAATAGAAGAACCTCCGAACCGAAAAACCCCCGTTCACAGAGCCAAGAGAGCTCTATAAATAAGGCAAATCAAGATAAGCATGGCAAGAGTCCATAATGGGGAAAGATAAGAACGGGTAATGACCAAACAAAGTAGGACTCTTGGGGGAAAAGGCCGCGTTCGAGCAAGAAACGAAAGTGAAACACGACCTGGGTAAGGGCGTCAATTCTAGAATTGACGACCTACCCGAAGGCGTCTTTTAAAACACGACTTAGCTTAGGACGTTAATTCAAAAGTTCAAAATAGGGCTATTTTTCATTTTTCAATATTATTTACCTATTTTTTAGGTGGAGGTGCATCTCATCGCCCTGATTCTAACGACTATTTTTGTGAATTTTTCTGACACCCGGAAGGCCACCAAATCACCTCTTAAACGGGGTTGAAAATAATATTAAAATATTCAATTTGAAAGTCACGCCCTCACGTACGTCGTGAATTTGATTTTCTATTTTTTTTATTCTTTTCGAATTCAAAATAACGCCCTCTTATAAATCGTTAATTCTCAAAAAATTCCGAAAAATTCTCAGAAAAATCTAGAAAAATAGAAAATGAGTGGAATTGACGCCCTCACTATATGTCGTCAATTTTTTAAGAAACGCCCAAGCCTAAGTCGTTATTTAAAAGACGCCCCACGTCAAGTCGTTATTTCTGAAAAATACATAAAAATAGAGAAAAATACCCAAAAATCCAGAAAAATCCAGAAAAATCCAGAAAAATAGGGGAAAATAGGAAAAAATAAGAAAAGGGTGAAAAAAAGGAGAAATCCAAGAAAAGTGAGAAAAACCACTCAAATAGAACTAATTTGAGGGTCAAATTGGGGCATTACAAGGCAATATGAGATGTACTCATAGTAACGTCAATTTTGGCGTGTCTACAGCTGCCCCGCCTTGGTGTCTGCTTTACAAGGGAGCAGAGCAAACTGAAAAGTAGATGCCAAGGTGTGATGAGACACGCAATCAACATCACTTAATGAGAATGAAATCAAAAGCTCGAGATGAAGCAAATCTCGGGAAATCCAACGAAACCAACCATGTTTGGATAAAAGGGGGAGATGTGCACGCGGTGCACGAAGGAGATAAAATAAAATGATCAACTTCCAGCGCGATGGAAGTACCCCAGGTCACAAACCTGTAGGTTTCACCATTGGGGAGCGGTTACCAGCCAAATGTGGACGTGCTGCAGCCAAGGTGGATCAAAGGAAAGATTGAAATAAGATGATAGAAATCCAAACAAGGAGCTTCCGGAAAACAACCCAAAACAGCGACAAAACAAACTGAGGATTCAATTCGGTAATGAAAATCTCATATCTTAGAAATTAGTGATCAATTCGACTCCCAAACAGCTCATCAGAATGATTTTCAACAGTTGATTCAAAGTCCTACATGAATGCATGCTGGGTTTAAAGGGAAAATAACAAATGAAGATATAATATAATCAAGGATAATATTGCTAAACTGCCCAGACTGAGTCAAGAAACCAATTCTGCGAGCCGATACTAAGCCGAAGCCCGTTTATCCACGCACCAACTCGCAAAAAGGGAACCATCGTCCCCAGCCTTGGACGGCTCAACGGCCTATCCGTGTGACTAAGACTCCTCTGGAATCATCATTGTTTTTGATGAAGGGGAACTCAAATCCCAGATTTACCAAAGCCACAAGGTCCTTGATATAATCTAGTAGCGTATGTAACATATAGTAAAAATGCATACAGGGAGAGATGGTGGAGCAATAAGTATGGGGGAACTCAGAAATGAGCTGCAAGCACCGTGGGACTTTGATGATGATGCCCAGTCGGCGGGACCAAGAGCTTCTTATCCTGCGCTCAAAAATTCATTAGCCAAGATATAAAAGATAACAAACAATGAATGAGGCATTTAAGCATAACAATCATCAAAGCATCAATTATAGCATGTATATGGCATGAATAGCATAAGTCAAATCATAGCATTGTTTGTTGTTTTATCATGAGGAGACAATCTGGCTAATCAAGATTTGGAGATGAATGATCAAGATCTGGAAATGCCCAACGGCAGAATTAATCAAGAAAAATCAGCAGGAGTTGATTGAATGATTTGGAGATGAATAATCAGAATGATAATCAGGAGATATAATAATCAGAATGATATAGGGAGATGATAACCAAAAGATGCCCAGGGTGGCATGTCATGAGAATATCGGGAGGAATCAATAGATTGATAGCAATAAGTGGAGGTAGGACTCATCCCATGCTGTTGATCCTTGCAAAGTTGTTCCTATAAAACACCATCAGACAATACAATGCAATTTTTATGGAGTTTTGAAATATGTAAATTTTTATGGAGTTTTGAAAATATATTCAAATTTTTATGGATTTTGATAAATATGCAAATTTTTGTGGAGTTTTTAGAAAATATTCAAATTTTTATGAAGTTTTGAGAAATATCCAATTTTTATGGATTTTTATCAATATGCGAATTTTTGTTTGATTTTGGCTTAGACATTGTTAATGCAGCATCAAAGGGTTGTTTTTGAACCACTGGCTAGGGGTCCTTGTTCCTTCCCTTTTCGCTAAGGAAACTGCCCAAAGCTGGGCGTGCATTGAAAGTGGCGCCCTATAACCGACCGCCTTTGATCAACGGTGCCCCTACCAAGGCCATACCCGAGAAACATTCGGTCTTGGAGGGAGAAGAGAAGAATAATTGAGGATAAACTTTGTGCAGGATGGGAGATATCGGGACTTGAATTCCTTCCAAGGTGTTTCCCCTCAAAGAGGTAGTCTGTTGCGCCGGGGCTTTGTGCCTTTTATTTTTAGACCCTTGACATGCATACGACCAGGGTTTTCCCTGCGGGGACTTTGCCACTCTTGACATGCCGTAATTCACAATTTTGCTATTATCAAAATTTTGACTTGATTTTCATAATAGCCCTTCTGGCGAGATGTATATCATGGAAGCTTATTTAATTTGGGTCAAGACTGCCCCTATTTGAGACTCCTCTCGTATTGGGGATTACCGAGATTGGTCATCTCATCCGTCAACCTCTTGCCCCTGCATTCGGCCGAGTAAAGAAGAGAAAAAGACTTTCAGGAATACTCATGGCATGGCCAAAGTAGGAGTGATGTTTTTATCAAGGAGCTGGCTAAGGACGCCGTGAAGTGTGTGGTGCCCAACTAAGGGTTGCTCTTAACAAGTGGGGAGAGAATGTTGAATTCCCAGCGGGGGTTTTTATTAACTAGAGGTGCTACAAAAAAAAACAAGCCTAAAGGACTCTTTTGAGAATGATTTCAATTAAACAAAAGCTTAAGATAAAGGTTTAAAACACCACTCTTAATCTCGTTAAGAAGCACTTGATTTTGAAAATCATGCGTGAAGTAATGAGAAAATGATATCATTAAAATGCATACTTACGCCAATATGTTACCTTGCAACCTTTGTAGAAGCAGCTGTCAGAGGTGAGGTTGATCATCATGGGATTTGTCCTCTTTGGCAGTCAAAAGGATTGGAAGCAAAGGATTTTGGGAGTGGCTTAACAAGAATGAGTGGTGCTCAAACCAGACTCAGACGAAATAGGGAGAAAAGGAAAAGAGGCGAGGGCTAGAACTCCCTCACTAAGGTGCGGAGACCCTGATCACATGAAAGGTCTACAGAAGAAGAGGAGAATTAGAAGGAAGAGTGAGGACTAAAGCCTCGAAAGCAGTGGGAAAAAAAAAGGCAGGTGCCCAAGGCAGTGGATGTGGAAGAAGTTGGGTCGGACCCCGGATCGGGAGGAATCAGAAGAAGAAATTGGTAGATGGAAAGAGGTGGATCCGGAGGGTCCGGAGGTAGAGGAGGAGAATCATGAGAGGAGGAATCCGGAGGCTCCGGAGGAATATTGAAAGAAGGGATGCGATGCCCTGGGGAGAAATAGGGAAAAAGATGATGGAAAAGGAAGAAGAAAATGAAGGATGTGATGTCCCGGAGGAGTAGAAAGATGAATCGGAAGAAAGATGGAGGGTCCGGAGGTTCCGGAGGAATGAGATGGAAAGGGGCGTGATGCCCTGGAAAATGATAGAGAGAATAAGACGGAGAATCCGGAGGTTCCGGAGGAAT
The DNA here is from genome assembly GCA_022559845.1 of Amorphophallus konjac. Lineage (NCBI taxonomy): Eukaryota > Viridiplantae > Streptophyta > Magnoliopsida > Alismatales > Araceae > Amorphophallus > Amorphophallus konjac. Next base: position 273,889,428 of record CM040119.1, on the reverse strand, counting down.
GATGGAAGGAGGGACGCGATGCCCAAGAAGGTCCGGAGGTTCCGGAGAAATGAGGTGGAAAGGGGCGCGATGCCCGAGGGGAAGGTCCGGAGGTTCCGGAGGTAGCAAATGGAGAGGGGCACGATGCCCAAAGGACGAAGAGAGGGGTGAAAGATCCGGAGGTTCCGGAGGAAGAGGATGGAAAGGGGCGCGATGCCCAAGGAAAAGACTGAGACAATCAGATGGGGAATCCGGAGGTTCCGGGGGAATAAGATGGAAAGGGGCGCGATGCCCGAGGAACAGAGAAAGGAATGAAGGAGGATTAGGAGGAAAATCCGGAGGTTCCGGAGGTTCCGGAGGAATAAGATGGAAAGGGGTGCGTTGCCCGAGGGGAAAGTCCGGAGGTTCCGGAGGGATAACAAAATCAGAAAGGGCGCGATGCCCAAAGAGGAGGGGTAAAATTCCTGTAGGTTCCAGGGAAATAGCAGGAAGGGGGACGCGATGCCCCAAGGGGAGTGAATTAAAGAAAGATGAAGATGAAGATGAGAAGTGCGGAATATCCGGAGGCGCCGGAAGGCGGGGGAGATACGGGTTCGGGAACCTGGGAAGAAGAAGGTGCAAATGCATGCGAATGCAGTAGAACGGATGTGATGAATGCACAAATGCGACAGAATGCATGGAATGCAAAGAACGTGAAGAACATGAAGGGCGAGAGAATGAGATCCTCCTTTTTACCCTTGGAATGGCCCATGAAGCGAAAGATGAGAATAGGGATGAAGTTGAATGGGAGGTGGGTAAAGGAGTGGAATAGGTAAGGTGGGTTGAGGCGGTGGTAATGGGAGGTTAATTGGGGAAGGTTCAATGGTAGGTTTAATGGAGGCCGATGGTGTGAAAGTTGATGGTATAATGAGTGGAAGTTTAATGGAAGGCTCAGGGGAGATTGGTGTTGTGAAGGTTGATGGCATAGCGGATGGAGGTGTAATTGATGGAGGTTTAATGGAAGGTTCTGGGATAGGAGGAGACTCAAGAGGTGCCGATGTGGGTGATTGGAGTATCGACCCATCATCGTAACACCAATTAGTCTCGTAAACGGGGGTTGGATCAGGGATGGTAGCTTCGTCCTGAGCAGGGGGTTCGTCAGATGGTAGTGGAGGGAGCGGGAAATTAAGGAAACTCGGAAGGGGTGCCTGTGGAGCTTCATCATCATCGTACACTGCCTCGGATTCTTCAAATGCCGGTCCTTGATTGCTTGACATGCCGAAGTCATAATCATCTCTCCTGTCTTTCCAATCTTTCTCCATCTTGGTGATATCATCCAGGAAAACATGAAGAGGATTGACTGGAGTAGGAGGAGCCGTGACCCTCTTTAATTGTTCCTCCATCGAAGTGATTTTATCGAGGAGAGTTTGCTGGAGGGGTGTGACCTGAACAACAGAAGGTTGGCAGGGCCTTGAAGGAGGAGGGGCCGTATAAAAAGGCCGTGGAGGTGGATTAATGGGCCGACTCGTAGAAGAACCCGGATGGGCCGGATTGTAATGAATAAATGGGCCTTGGGGCCGTGAGGGAGGAGGAATAGAAGGAGGCGGGTGATGGGCCACCCGAGTAGAATGAACAGGAGGAGATGGGTAATGGGCTACCCGATCAGGATTGGAAGGAGGAGGGGGGTGATGGGCCACCCGTGTAGAATTGGAGGGAGATGGGTGATGGGCCACCCGAATAGAATTGGAAGGAGGTGGGTGATGGGCCACCCGTATAGAATTGGAAGGAGGGAGAGATGCATGAGATGTACCCTCAACGGCAGTCTTAAGGGCTTGGATCTGTTGAGGGGTAAGATGATCTAATGCATGAATGATCTGGGAGACCTTCTCATCATTGGGACGAGAGGATCCCGAGGGAGTAGTGGCTCGAAATTGAGTTGAAGGATCATTGGATTGGACATTGCCCATGGGTCGGGCATGACCATAAGAATGAGGACGTGGCCCTTTGAAAGAATGGTGAGAATTTTGATGAACATGTTGAAATTGAGGGGAATAGGATGTGCTAGGTTGTGCATCCTCATGAATTGAATTAAACATGTTACCTTGTTTATAGTAAGCCATCATGCAATCAAAGTTCAAAATAATATGCAAAGAAGCACACAAAAGAGATGGTTACCTTGATTTGATTTGTTTGAACCTTGGTGAATTAAAGATTTTATCAAAGATTTGGAATGATTCACACAAGGGAGAACCTAGTTTCAATATGATTTTACTTCAATGCCCACTAGGAACACTCTTTCACCACGTATAGGCCAACTAACTCGGGACTTCAAAAGGGTACAACCTGCCCGGCGTCCGTGAGGGAATCCACGGGTGCGGGGACTTATGGAGGCTTGGTTTAGGAATTTCCAATCCAAAGAGACGGAATGCTCAATGGAGGGTCGTTCCTTCACCAAGGGGGTGTGTGGCTCCTAGTATAAAGAGATAAGGCCTCTCAAACCAATGCAAAATGAATGAATGAATGCAAGATATAAGCAGAAATATGATACAGTGATAAACAAAGGAGTTCGGTGAAAACACAGGAATAAGACGCCCTGGGGCAGGGCGCTACAAAGAGCCCTGGGGCAGGGCGCTACCAATAAAAGAGACGCCCTGGGGCAGGGCGTTAATTATCAAGGATGCTCAACCAAATAAAGAGACGCCCAGGGGTGGGGGCATCAAATCATGAAAACGCGCCCTGAAGAGAGGCGCTAAACAGGAAAAAGACGCCCTGCGATAGGGCGTTAACTAAAAAAGCGCCTCTGTCAGAGGCGTTAATTGCCTTCTTCCAGAAAACCCTCGCGGCCAGCAATATCAAAGTAGAGAAGCACTCACATAGGCAATCAACAAATATAATTATTAACACAGAAGCATGCTCATCAAGATTTTAAATAAGTGAAAGTTTTAAAACAAATCTATCTAATTGACAGATCACTTTGGGGAGAGTGCAATGCACAAGGGAGGGTGCCCGAGGGGCACAAAAGGAGGGGTACACGTGGGTACCAATAGGAAAGGGCACACGTGGGTGCCAAGGGGAAAGGGGTAATCAAATAAGAAACAAGAAAGGGTCCCACCGTGATCGCCAATTTGTAGATCGGATTAAAATCCTCACTTAGGAATGAAAAAATAAAAATGCATAAGATGCAATAAAAATAGCACGAGGTGCTTAAAGGGGAGTTGTGATCGCCAGAGGGATTACCTCAATAAGAAGAAAAGAAGATCGCGTGTACCTGGTGGAAGTTGGAATGCGGGATGGATGTGGATTTCCTCCTCCAACTTCAATCGGCCGGCCGATGAAGTGGGTCTTCTTAGTCGATTACCTTGCAAAATGGACAATAAAAAAAAAAAACAAACAAGAAGAGAGGGATCAGCCCAAATGAAGTAGTATCTATCCAAATAGATGTGTAATAATGAAAGAAAGAAAGGCACATGCGCACCTTATTTTTTGGTTGTTTTTAAACCCCTTAATAAGACTTAAGGGAGGGGGGGTATGATGATAAAAATGCAACAAAGTGTGAATAAATACGAAGGATGAATGGATATGATGAATGGAGTGGTATGAATGAAGTAAAACAAACAGATGAAAAGCTGAGAAACCCTGCTGTCCCTGGCGACAGTAAAGGGAAAACCGGATGAATATGATGGAAGTAGATGGATGAAGCTGGATGAAGCCCAACGAAGGACGCGGAGGGGAATCAGCAAAGGACGAAGAAGGCTCTGCTCGTGACCTTTTGAATGCTTAAACTTTTGAAACCTTCTGAGTCATTCACCTTCTGAGTCGTTCTCAGTCATTAACCTTTTACACGATCGATCAAGGCCTCAATTTATAGCCTCAATCGGATGTGATCAAACAAGGTAAGATAAGAACGGGTAATGAGTCATCCAAGGAAGGATCAAGATCGAGCAAGAGTCCCATGGATAGTAGGGAACTGTGAGGGAAAGATGGAAAAAGGAAGGACTCTGGAGTGAAACACGACTTAAGACAGGGCGTCGATTTAAGAATTGACGACCTTCACAAAGGCGTTTCTTGAAACATGACCTAGGAAAGGCCGTTTCTTCCTGGATTTAATTTTGGAAATAAAACTTTCTTTGTTTAGACATTAATGGAACACGCCTAAGATAACGGCGTTTCTTAAAAACACGCCCTGAAGTAGGACGTTACACAGAAAATGCTTTTTATTTTGAAAATAGATAATTCCAGAAATTAACGGATAATACCAAGAATTGACGCCCTCAGTTATGGTCGTCCTTTCTTTTGAAACGCCCTATCACAGGTCGTTACTTTCGAAAGTAACGCCCTTCGTCAGGTCGTGAATCACGAAGGATGCAGAAAAAAAATGCATAAAATTCTCAAAAATAGAAAAACTTCATGTTATAGGAATATTGAAGTCCACTTGGGGCGTTTACATAATGACATGAGATTTGATCAACAAAACGTCAATTTTGGCGTGTCTACACCTGCTGCTGCAACCAGCAATTATGGCAAGACCATTCTTGTCGACGACTTGAGGATTTGTCTCAACGGAGGTGAACCGATCATATCGCGGGATTAGAATGTGCCTACGGTCCCCACTACCAACCACTTCAGCCTCCTGCCATGAACGCGAGAGGACAAAGCAGAATTAAAAGAAATTGGTGCCTCGACAAACCACTTGGGGCATCTACACCAGTCCGGTACCCAGACTCCCAAGTCCAATCCAAGGAAGAGAGATGAGGGAGGACAACAACTTCGCCAGAGAAGAATCAGGGTGACCCCAAAGGAAGCTCGAGCTGTTCGGAGGGCGCGCACCAAGAACTCCCTTCGAAGTCCGGGTGTTGCATCGCTTGAGACATCGCCAAATCTTCATCAGCCCAGTCCAATGGCATCCAGCCACCTGGTCCTTCTTGCCTAAATAGGGCAAAGCAAAGAGGGGCTCGTGCCAGGCTCCACCAGTAGCCAGCCTCAAGCTCTTCTCGGATTAACTCCGGTCTCACGATGGAGGATTCACCTCGAATGATCTCAGCCTTTGATAGATTGGGGCCACCAGTCTCCTCCGAGAAGCATCCTTAGAAGAAGCGGATAGTTCGGCTCATCAACGATGGTGTTCGGGTGTTCGCGTGTTATGCCACCGGATAACAACCCGAGACTCAGTCTGATGACCTGAACCAGCCACTAGCCCAGCTTAGGAGGCCTCGCCCTCAAGCCCAACCTCCGGTGCCGCCAGGTCACATCGGCACTTCTACAGGACCACAGGCATCAAAACACATTGAAGAGGTTGAAATCGAGGATCGTGGCGCTCCTGCCAACATAGACCCAGTCAACAACAATCCGCCCGCAAATGAGGTTCAAGAGGTGACTCTTGAGATTCTCATGAGGGAGAACCAACACTTGAAGACCCTCCTGTAAGACCTTCTTCATGAGTGAGATCTTCACCCTCAACAACCTGCTAGGCCACTGGCCGAAACACAGACACTACATGTCACGCCCCGATGCGGAATATCGAGACTGGCAGTAGAAATAATTAATAATAATATGTTAATTTTCGGACATGCTATGCTAAAGCTAAAGGGTCCAGACAACACCATGAATAGAAAATAACTCCATTAACTAAATAAACATCAAATGCTTCATAATCCAATTACATCATCCTTTTAAACCAACTTAAGAAAAACTTCTAACATAACATTCACTAGACATCATTACATCAATATTGACTCAACAATTACAACTCTGCTTGACATGCACTCTAAACCATAACTAGACACAAAACACTTCGAAATCTCCAACTGGCTCGCTCCAGGGTTGTCACTCTTGCCTATCCCCATCGGTCTGCGAATCCTCACCTGAGCTACCTAAAAGGGGGAAACAATTGGGTGAGCGAACGCTCAGTAGGTAATAACAGGCAGGTTTAAGTAATTAACCAATTAACTGCATTTATAAAGAAATGACGATAAAACAAAGTAACATAATAAAAAGAAGGCGAGATCAATGTAACTAGAAATTGGCCAACAAGCAAGAATTAGCCAAGTCAAGAAAGATTAAAGTAAGGGATTATGCCGTAGACATCACGCTAGTCATGCACTCGGTGCAATGCCTCACCATGTCATTCAAACTCCCCGGGGCACAAGTACTTTTCGGGCGCTCCTCCCAGGACCAGACCGGGCCCTTATGATGCGTTGGCATTGATTTAATGGATCAAAGATCCCAAGTTATGTCTAGACATTAATCAAGTTAAATGGCCAATTATATCAAGGTATGAACTTTCCTCGGAAAACCCAAGGATAAGTTGAAGAGATACTTTGTCCAGAAAGTTCAAGTTATCAAGAACCAATCAGGTCCTTGGATTCAATAAAAACACGGAAATCAATTCTGGTTGATACGCGGTCTAAACTGGGCCGCTCGAGCTATGTACGGTCTTCATTGGGCCGTTCAGGACAGAATTGGGCTGGAAGCCCAAGAACAAGATAAATGGGCCTTATAGGGCCGCTCGAGGGATGAACGGTCCAATAAGATCCGCTCGAGTACATGAACGGGCATAATCAGTCCGTTCAACTGGGCTTAACTTAATAAACTAGAAATCTACCCAAATGGCGGGCTGCCATAAGTGGGGCAAAACTGAACCAGAGTCCAGCACACTCTCCACTGGTCAGCCTAGGGCTTACTGGGTCTATCAAACCGTGATTTTGGTCGAAGAAAGGACAAGGAGAATCGACCAACCTTAAATGGCAATTAGCCAAGGATGCACGGTTCCTAATGGGCCGCCTATTGAGTTAAACGGTCCAAATCCGGCCGTTCAAGACTCAGTCGGTCCAAATTGAGCCGTGACTCACAACACAGTAATCCAAGTGGTTCGATCACGTGAACAGGTTCAGGTCTTGGTGGTACAACCTGCCCGACGTCCTAGTGGGAATCCAAGGCTCGCGGGGACTTACGGATGTCCTGTAATGAAGGTCCTAGTCCGATAGAAGGAGTATCCGGCGGAGAGTCCCAATCATTATAAAGAAATGAGGTTAATAAAACATCGAAAACCAGTGTAGCGGTCAGTCAATCCTACCGGAGTAGAACGACTGTCAAACAATCCTAATAACAATTTTTAATTATCAATGGATCATAATTAAGATTTTTTTTTTATGAAACCCTGCCTAGAGGTGAAGTGGAAAGTGCTCCTCGACAAAGGAAACACTTCACCATTAGACCACTAGGAGGTTAATTTTATTGAAAAAAACATGAAATGAATATTACATGATACGGATGCTAGGCATACCTAGCTTATCCAACCAAGCTGCACCCTTGATATTCGTGGGTAGCTCATGGGAGGAAAAGAAAGAATTACATCTATTGGTGCATGCTAGAGAGGCTAACAAATCAGCAACAACATTTGCTTCTCTAAAGATATGAATGACTGAGTCCCTTTGAGAGAGAAGTTCCCTGATTTCTCTGACATATGTAAGGATAGTCCATGGGCAGTGAGCTTGCTTATTGATGATTTGCACAAGGATTTTGGAGTCACATTCAATCAAGGTCGGATGAGAGGTAACCATTCTAAGGTATTTGAATCCATCTAAGAGAGCTCTAGCTTCAGCAATAATACTGTTGGAAGCCCCATAGAAGTGGGAGAATGCGATGACAATTTCACCTTTAGAATCTCTGATAAGACCACCCCCACTTGAAGTACCTAAATTCTTACTGGCACCATCGGTATTCAGTTTAAGCAGAGGCCATGGCGGACAAACCCATTTGACAACTTTCAGTTTGGGATTTTTAGTAATGCCTCCTTTTATTCCAAAACGGGAAAGAGTGAGCTTCCTGCTGGGATTTTCTTCCCTTAAATCCGACAGTTCACAAATTGTTTTGGCTTGGGCGACAATGCTGTGAAGAAGACTAATCTTAGAAATATGCTTGTCTTCATATTTGGCCAAATTCCTCGCGGACCAAAGTTCCCACATGGTGTAACCAATGACAGCCAAGGACAATAGACCATACTTAGATTTCATATTTAGCAGAGAAACCAAACTGAGAATCCTGAAACTGGCAGAGGAGCCTTCAAACAGCAGCCCCAGGGCCGAAAGGGAAGACCAAGTAAAAGAGGCTATGTCACTGTCAATAAAGATGTGTTGCAAAGATTCCACTTGAGGCTGGGAGCAGCAATGGCATTTGGAGCACAGCTGAATACCCAGGGCCTGTACATTGTAGTCTGTGGGTAAGCAGTTACTTACAATCTTCCAAAGGAGCACAAAGATTTTGGTTGGAAACCATTTAGACCAAAGTCTGGACCAAGGTAGTTGACCCTGCGCATGATTGATGTTGCTAATAAATTTGTATACTGAAGAAACTACACAGTGGCCCGATGATGAGAGGGACCAAACCTCCTGGTCCTATAGCTGGGAAAGAATAGTAGCTCTGATAGCAGAGGAAATGTCAGTGGGTAAATAGGTGTTTATAACCTGAGTTTCTTCAGGTGTCGGATGCAGAATGCATTGGCTGACATTAACATGGATGTTGGGTATAGCAGCCATCGGGGTAAATAAGTACAGGGGCTGGTTACCCAGCCATGTATCCCTCCAGAAACTGGTGGAGCTCCCATCACCGATGATGACTTTTTTATGTTGAGCAATGAGATTTCTGGCTTGAATCCAGCTTTTTCTGCCATGGCCTTTCATATATTTAAATGTCACATCCGTAAAATGGCACTCCTTGATGTGTTTGGCTCTAAAATAAATAGCCCACAGAGAATTAGAATGTAAAGCTCTCCACAGCATTTTCACCCTCAACGCTATCTCCAAATGTCTCAGGGACATTATACCCAAACCACCTTGGCTAACTGGTCTGCAGATGGAGTGCCAAGATTTCAAATGATGTTTTTTCCCATGAGAGGAAGATCCCCAGAAAAAATTTGCAAAGGATCTGTCCAGGGTTTGGTGGATGCCAGTGTGAAGAGGGGAGGAGGCCAAGGTGAAGATCGGGATTGAAGTCAGCACATGTTTGATGAGGGTTAGTTTAGCTCCCTGGGAAAGCAATTTCCCTTGCCAACCCTCCAATCTCTTCTGAATAGAAGATATCAGCCCGGTAAAGTATACTTTTTTGCTCCTGCCAAGAGTTAGAGGGAAGCCCAAGTATTTGTGTGGAAATGAATGCTGAGAAAAACCAGTATAAGCTTTTATCCGATTAATAGCAGCAGGATTGGCTTTTTGATGCATAAAAAAACCACTCTTCCCAACATTAATCGACTGACCAGAAGCTCTTTCATAAGCCTGGAGAGTTTTAATTAACCTTCGGACAGAATTCATAGAAGCATTACTGAAAATGAGTGTATCATCTGCAAACAATAGGTGAGATACATTAGGGCAGCCCCTGGGGACAGCGTACCACCCAACATTTCCAGCAATGAAAGCTTCCTTCAAAGATCTACTAAGCACTTCTTCTACTAATATAAAAAGGGCTGGAGCGATGGTATCTCCTTGGCGAATTCCCCTTGAAGATTTGAAAAAGCCTGCCAAATCACCATTCAGTAGCACTGAAAACCAGCAATTATTCAACATTTCCTCAATGAGGTTGATGAAATTCAGACTGAGTCCAAATTTTCTCAGAACAGCATAGAGGAAATCCCATTCAAGGCAATCATATGCCTTGGCCATATCCAGCTTAAACATAACATTACCCCCTCTGGTCTTTCTATCCAGCTCATGAACCAGTTCTTGAGCTAAAGCAATATTTTCCACTATTTGTCTACCTTGAACAAAATTTGACTGTTCCAAAGATATAAGTTTTGGCAGAAGTGTAGCCAGCCTGTTATTGAGGATAGTGGAGATAATCTTGTAAAAGAAGTTGCATAAGCTGATTGGGCGAAATTCTGAAATGTCCACAGCATTGTGTTTCTTAGGAATAAGCGCAATGATAGAAACTGTCACAGTTCTAGGTAGAGGCTGTTGAAAGATGAAAAACTCTTGCACTGCACTGACAACCAGGGTATCAATAATATGCCAGGATTTTTGAAAGAAGGCACCAGTGAGCCCATCTGGACCAGGGGCACTGTCTGCAGACATTTTAAAAACCACAGCCCTGATCTTTGATGCACTAGGGATAGCACACAAACACTCATTATCTTCCAAGTTGGTCGGTGTAGGAATGCAATCCAGAATGCATTCATCTATGTAATGATCCTGCGAAGAGAAAGCTTTCTGAAAATGTGTGACAGCTATGCTTTTCATTTCTTCATGGTCTGCTGTTAAACTGCCTGCTGGATTCCTTAGCTTGGCAATAAAATTCTTCCTTCTGTTAGAGAGGGTAGACATGTAGAAAAAATTTGTATTCCTATCCCCTTCAAGTAGCCATCGAACCCTTGATTTCTGCCTCCAAAAGCACTCCTGTTGTAGGTATTTTTCTGAGAGGATGGATTTAGCCTCCTCAAGTTTAATGTGATTATCAGTTGAAGGGTCAGAATCATAGCAAAATTCTGCTTGAAGCACTGCATCTTCTGCCGAGGCAAAATTCATATGCACATTACCAAAGGTTTCCTTGTTCCATATGCTAAGCGTTTTCCTCACATGTTTCAGTTTTAAAGAGAGAGTAGTAATGCAGGAAGTAGCAATGGGACTAGTGCGCCAATAAAGTTCAATAGCTGCATTGTAATTATCATGCATTGTCCACATCTTTTGAAAAGTAAATCTGCTGTGGAATCTGACCAGGGGGGAAGGTTTAATCAACAAAGGAGCATGATCAGAAGCTTCTCTTGAAAGGTGTTCAATGGTAACAGGAATACTATTTAACCAGGTAGGGTTGATAAGGACTCTGTCCAACCTGGCCCATATGCCTTTACTGCCCATTTGATTATTGTGCCATGTATATTTAGATCCTACAAACCCAGCATCCATTAAGCCGCAGTCAGAAATGCAATCCTTAAAATCAGAAATCGCAGATAGATTGGGATCATTGCCTCCCAATTTTTCATCCATATTCACTATATAGTTGAAATCACCTGCTACTAGCCAAAGAAGATTAATAAGGCTGTGTATGTTCTTCAAAGAGTTCCATAGGGGCTTTCTCTCAACAATTGAGCATTTAGCATAGACAATAGATATATAGAATCCAACCATGACAGAGTTTGTTTGAAGTAAAGTGATTTGCTGGTCATCCCTGCTGACAAGGGTGAACTCCAGAGGGTCTCTCCACAGAATCCAGATATGAGCTTTCGAATCAAAGTTGGCAATAGCATGCTTCATACCAAGTTTTTTACACGTACTATCCAGTTTAGATGTGTTTATTTTAGGTTCCAGAATAGCCAAGAAGTCAATCTTGTAAGATGTAAGAAGAAATTTTATCCGGCCTTGAGATACTTCATTACCAACACCTCTAATATTCCAAACAAGCAAACTCATTGACAGGAAGAGGAACTTGCAAGGTTGCCCATGGAATTAGTCCTCAACATGGACCTAGTAGTGACTCTAGGAACTCCATCAAGCATGGTCCTGACATTATTTAACTTCGCAACTGCTGCAATCTCCTGACATTTGCTATAAATCTCTTTATATTTAGTAAGGCCTTCATTCTCCATTATCGGGTCGTTATGATCCACAATAGCTAGCTCAGGGACAGGAACTAAATCCCCAATTGAAGAAGGACTTTGGATTGAAGGGAACTCTTTATGAGAAGGGGCCATAGAGCTCCTCAAACGAAAGGATGCATTGTCTTAATTAATTTTTTGGCATAATTAAGATTAACTTCATTGGAAAAGATGAATCAAGATCAAGTGAGAACAAACGAGCAAGAATTCATAAATGTTTACTTCCATAAATTCCAGTTTATTATGTGTGTTGCTAACTTACCATTAGCCACTAATCTACTAAATAAATCATGCTGAAATGATAATGAAGCAGTTCTGTATAGATGGGCGGTCCGTTTAGAACCTTTCATATGCCTCGGCAGTCGCACCATAGGCCGTTCATGCCCTCTCAAGTCCGAAGGCCTGCTAGAGATGAGCGGTCTGTAGAGTGCCGCTGGGGAAAACAAACGGTTTAGGATTGACCGCCTGATGAAAGGGCGGTTAGGGATCTGCCACTTGTTCCATGAAACAAATCAGAGATAAAACACATGAATGGTCAAGCACCGGCTGCCTATCTAGGATGGGCGGTCTATCGAAAGGCCACTCATGTCAGGGCGGTCTCTGCTACCTTCGCCTTGCCCGCCTCCGGTGAGTCCGACTAGGGTTTGCTAAAACAGTTAAATACACACAACATAGAGCATGAAATTTGGGGGTTTTACTATCAACAAAACGAGCACAAAAAGTTGTATAAGATAGCCTGATCAATTAAAGGTTTAGTGCATGAAATCCCTACTAAAAATGGAGTGGAACATTGCTAACCCTAAATCTAACATGCTTCCACTAAAACTTAAAATTATCGTAGGATACTACACGAAAATTAGGGCTTTTAGATCAATAGAAAGAGGACTTGACGATTCTTCTAACCATATATAATACTTAGGGTTTGGCTTGCTATCACCTACCTTAATCGAAGGATGAAGGGGGAAGAGGGATACCGATCGCGCTAGGAACACACCGCCGGTAATCGCCACAATTCTCCCTTGATCGAGCTCCTCTCCGGCCGCCACAGCTTCTAAACAATTTTAGGGTGGCAGAGGATATTTTTTATAGGTTCTATAGGGTCTGGAGAGTTCTAATCGCGGAGATAGAGTCCACGCAACTTAGTCATGCGTGAAATCAGCCACCTTGCGTTGCCAAATACACCTCCTAGGGTTAGGGTTTCAGAGAATAATAAGAGGGGAAACGATCTCTTAATCCTAACCTTTCATTTGCATCCGATTTTAGCTTAAATGGTTTAGTATTGGGCTCTAATTTCACGTTTTAAGGTCCGATTAGGCTAAGTGTTGATTTGGGCCTTAATCTGCTAATTCAGCTTATTTAAGAATTATATTTGGGCTGGTCATATAAGACAATTTTACTAAACGTTTTATCCTCTACAAGATTCTAATTTTTTCCAGATTTTTATAAAATGGTCAAAATTTTACTCATCCTATTTCTTAAGGAATTACGTATTAATTTCTCAAAAAAAATTATTCGTTATTTTACCGGGGTGCTACACCCTCCCCCACTTTAAGAAATTTGGTCCTCCAAATTCACTGAACTTGATAAAAATAGGGAGTGAAATAGCCCACCTAGAATAAGTCGGGATATTACTTCCGCATGGTACCTTCTGACTCCCAAGTAGCCTCTTCAGTTCCACGTCGACTCCACTGTACTTTAACCATGGGTATGGAACGATTCCTGAGTTGTTGCTGCTTACGATCCAGAATCTTGATTGGTCTTTCTTCATAAGTCAAATCTTCCTTCAGCTCCAAATCCGCATGCTGAATGACATGAGTGGGGTCATACACATATTTCTGCAGCATAGACACATGGAAGACATTGTGTACTCCTGATAACTGAGGTGGTAGTGCTAATCGGTACTCAACCTCTCCCACTCTATCCAGAATCTTGAATGGACCAACATATCTTGGACTTAGCTTGCCTTGAATACCAAACCGGTGAATCCCTCTCATGGGAGAAACCTTCAAAAACACGTGCTCACCGACCTGAAATTCCAAGGCTCTCCTTCTGTTGTCGGCATAGCTCTTATGTCTTGATTATGCTACTTGCAACCGATCTCTGATAATACGGATATTCTTGGATGATTCAGAAATGAGATCTGGTCCCAGCCATTGTTTCTCACCTACCTCCTCCCAACATAATGGAGATCGACAGTTTCTTCCATACAAAGCCTCAAACGGAGCCATCTGAATGCTGGACTGGTAACTGTTATTGTAGGCGAATTCAATCAAAGTCATGTGATCACTCCAACAACCTCCAAAATCCATCATGCTGGCTCTAAGCATACCTTCTACTATCTGGTTGGTTCTTTTAGTCTATCCGTCTATTTGTGGATGAAAAGCAGTGCTGAAATTCAGACGGGTTCCCGAAGACTCTTACAATCCCTTCCAAAAATGTGAAGTGAATCTGGGGTCACTATCAGACACAATGCTGACTGGAATACCATCGAGTCTTAAAACTTCCTTCATATACAAAGCAGTTAAGACATCTACCCTCCACTTAGACTTAATAGACAAGAAATGAGCAGACTTTGACAATATGTCGATGATCATCCATATTGCATCAAATACACTACGAGTCCTAGGTAGACCCATAATAAAATCCATGCCAATACTCTCCCACTTCCATTGAGGTATATCAAGTGGTTTCAATTTCCCTGCAGGTCTGAAATGCTCAGCCTTGACTTGCTGACATACCAAACATCTACTCATAAATTCTACAATTTTTTTTTTCATATTCGGCCACCAAAAGGATCTTTTCAAATCCATAAACATCTTAGTACCTCCAAGATGAATAGTGTATCTGGATCTATGAGCTTCTTCGAGAATCTTATTCTTTATTTCAGCTACATCAGGTACACAGGTCCTTCCCTGAAACAACAATCTGCCATCGTCAGCTACCATGAAATCAGGTATGTTACTCAAACTCTCCTTGATCTCTACCAACTCTGGGTCATTGTCTTGCAAGGACTTGATTTCTATCAAGACTTCTAGTTTAAGTTGAAACTGAGCAATCATAACCCGGTCCTTGTCAACATTGAGATCCAAACTAGCTAACTGCTCCAACAGTCTCCATTCTTGCAACATGAGATGTGACAACTTAGCTATTGGCTTGCGGCTCAAGGCATCCGCCACTACATTCCCCTTTCCAGGATGATACTCTATGGAGAAGTCAAAGTCTTTTAAATACTCAAGCCATCTTCTCTGTCTCATATTGAGTTCCTTCTGAGAAAATAAATACTTCAGACTCTTATGATCTGAGAACACTATAAATGTTTCTCCATACAAGTAGTGCCTCCATATCTTCAAGGCGAACACTAATGCTGCTAGTTCCAAATCATGAACATGATAGTTCTCTTTATGCTTCATCAACTGCCTAGAAGAATAGGCTATCACTTTCCTGTGATGCATGAGCACACAACCTAGACCAATGCCTGAAGCATCAGTGTACACCACAAAACCTCCTTCTCTAAATGGTAAAGCCAAAATAGAGGCAGTAGTTAGACATTCCTTCAAGGTCTGAAAGCTTCTTTCGGAATCCTCTGACCAATCAAATTTGTTCTCCTTGCGGGTTAATCTTGTTAAAGACACCGCGATCTTGGAGAAATCCTTAATAAACCTCCGGTAATAACCTGCTAGGCCTAGGAAACTTCTAACTTCAGTCACATTAGTAGGCCTATCCCAATTCTTCACTGCCTCTACCTTCGAGGGGTCAACCGAAATACCTTCCTTTGTAATAATATGCCCTAGAAAGGACACCTCTTGCAGCCAGAATTCACACTTACTAAACTTGACATATAGCTGATGGTCTCTAAATATTTGTAACGCCATTCTCAAGTGTTCAGCATGCTCCTCCTTACTCTTAGAATAAATCAAGATATCATCAATAAACATCACGACCCACTGACAAGATAGGGCCGAAACACATTGTTCATCAACTGCATGAAAGCTGCGGGTGCATTCGTTAGTCCAAAAGGCATTATTACAAATTCAAAATGCCCATGCCTGCTACGGAAGGCCGTCTTATAGATATCCTCTTCCTTAATCCGCAACTGATGGTATCCTGATCGAAGATCAATCTTAGAAAAATATTGAGCTCCTACTATCTGATCAAATAATTCGTCAATCCTCGGCAATGGATATTTGTTCTTGATAGTCAGCTGGTTCAATTGCCGATAATCGATGCACAACCTCATCGAACCATCCTTCATCCAGACGAACAATACTGGGGCTCCCCACGGGGATGTACTTGGACGAATGAACCCCTTCTCAAGTAGTTCCATTAACTGCTGCTTCAATTCCCTCAGCTCCGCGGGAGACATACGATAAGGAGATTTAGAAGTAGGGGTCACGCCAGGAATTAAATCAATAGAAAAGATAACTTCTCTCTCAGGCAGAAGTCCTGGCAATTTCTCAGGAAAGACATCTGGAAAGTCTCGGACGACAGGAATGTCCTTAATCTCGATCTTCTTCTCAAGGGTCACATAAACAAAGGTTAGAAAAGCCTGACATCCTTTCCTCATCAACTTATCAGCTCGAAGGGCCGAAATAAGTTGCACATACTTATGGTGCCTAACCCCTATAAAAGAAAGTCCAGGGTGTCTAGAAAAAGACACAGAACTAGAACTGCAATGAACATTGGCCTCATACTTAGCCAACCAATCCGCTCTTAAAATTACATCATAATCTTTCATATCCATACAAACTAAATCAGCTGACAAGTTCTGTTCATTAATCATAACCTTACTAGAAGGATAGAAATACTTAATTGCTGAACTGGAACCAATAGGGGTTGAAATCTCTAACAGAGAATTCATCAAGACTGGCTTCACAGCTAAAGACTTAGCAAATTTTTGAGAAACAAAAGAATGAGTGGCACCAGTATCAAAGAGAATGAATGCTGGCTTATCATGTATAATAAGAGTACCTTCAACGAGTCCACCCTCCTCGGTGGTTCCGGCATCATCTTCCTATAGTGCTTGGAGCTTACCCTGCTGCTTCTTATTCCCTTGCGGCTTAGTCAGGGTAGCTTGATCAGACAAAAGGGGACACTCTGGAATATGGTGGTCCCTACTACCACAATGCAGACAGGCGCCCAGCTTGCGTCAGCACTCTTCCATCCTGTGACCTGGACGGTCATAATACTTGTACACACCCTTAAATGGCACAGTAGGGCCAGGCTTCCTATCATCATTCTTCGACATTTTGCCCTTCCACGATCCAGACCTGCCATTGGGCCTTTTCTTGCCATTGCCGGGTTTGATATTCCCGGAACCAGTATGTTGTTCCTTCTTAGCACTCTTTCCATGGATTCTCTCCGTCATTTCTATGGTGTCTTCCAAGACTTGAGCTTTCCTTACTGTCTCCACATAAGTTTGAATTTCCATTGGCGCTAACTGGTTGATATACTGCAACTTTAGCCCGTTGAGAAAATGCTTAGCCTTCATCTTCTCTGTAGATATCAAGTGGGTGGCATAACGAGATAACCGAGAGAACTGAGCTTCATATTCAGCTACAGATAGATTCTGCTGCTTCAAAGCAGCAAACTCAGCCACTTTCTTTTCTTGCACTCTATCAGAAAAATATTTGATGTTAAAGAGTTCCTCGAACTCCTTCCATAAAACTTGTCTATCTCCAAGGGTAGCCTTCACTGCATCCCACCATGTTCTTGCATCACGTTCCAGCTGGAAAGTTGTTAAAAGAACACGCTCCTGATCGCTACACTGCATCACTTCAAAGATCCTCTCCATCTCTTTTAGCCAGTGCTCGACTTCATCAGGGTCGGTCGAGCCTCCAAAACGTGGGGGATTCATCCCATGGAACTTTCGGTGAAGATCGCTAACTCCGTGGTTCGCTGCTTCTCCTTGGGCCACTTGCTACAAGGCCCGAGTAAGTCCTTGAACCGTTCGCTGCATGTCTCGCCATTGCGCACGCTCTGCCGCCATTAGAACGTCCTACATGTTGAATTATTTTAGGGTCATTAAGAAGGGAATCTTAGTACTAAATTATTAACTCAACCCAAGTCTCTACCCAAATCTCACTCGGTTGGGTTCTTAGACTTATAACAAGGTTATAGGTTCTACGACATCACTTAGGATCCTAGAACTTATAAAACTATGGATATTAGAAACCTAGGCTCTGATACCACCAAACTGTCATGCCCCAACACGGAATATCGGGACTAGTAGTAGAAACAATTAATAATAATATGTTGATTTCCAGACATGCTATGCTAAAGCTAAAGGGTCCACACAACACCATGAATAGAAAATAACTCCATTAACTAACTAAACATCAAATGCTCCATAATCCAATTACATCATCATTTTAAACCAACTTAAGAAAAACTTCTAACATAACATTCACTAGACATCATTACATCAATATTGACTCAACAATTACAACTCTTCTTGACATGCACTCTAAACCATAACTAGATACAAAACACTTCGAAATCTCCAACTGGCTCGCTCCAGGGTTGTCACTCTTGTCCATCCCCATCGGTCTGCAAATCCTCACCTGAGCTACCTGAAAGGGGGAAACAACTGGGTGAGCGAACGCTTAGTAGGTAATAACAGGCAGGTTTAAGTAATTAACCAATTAATTGCATTTATAAAGAAATGATGATATGACAAAGTAACACAATAAAAAGAAGGGGAGATCAATGTAACTGGAAATTGGCCAACAAGCAAGAATTAACCAAGTCAAGAAAGATTCAAGTAAGAGATTATGTCGTAGATATCACGCTAGTCATGCACTCGGTGCAATGCCTCACCATGTCATTCAAACTCCCCGGGGCACAAGTACTTTTCGGACGCTCCTCTCAGGACCAGACCGGGCCCTTATGATACGTTGGCATTGATTTAATGGATCCAAGATCCCAAGTTATGTCTAGACATTAATCAAGTTAAATGGCCATTTATATCAAGGTATGAACTTTCCTCAGAAAACCCAAGGATAAGTTGAAGAGATACTTTGTCCAGAAAGTTCAAGTTATCAAGAACCAATCAGGTCCTTGGATTCAATAAAAACACGGAAATCAATTCTGGTTGATACGCGGTCTAAACTGGGCCGCTCAAGCTATGTACGGTCGCCACTGGGCCGTTCAGGACAAAATTGGGCTGGAAGCCCAAGAACAAGATAAACGGGCCTTATAGGGCCGCTCGAGGGATGAACGGTCCAATAAGATCCGCTCGAGTACATGAACGGGCATAATCAGTCCGTTTAACTGGGCTTAACTTAATAAACTAGAAATCTACCCAAATGGGCTCCGGGCTGCCATAAGTGGGGCAGAACTGAACAAGGGTCCAGCCCACTCTCCACTGGTCAGCCTAGGGCTTACTGGGTCGATCAAACCATGATTTTGGTCGAAGAAAGGACAAGGAGAACTGACCAACATTAAATGGCAATTAGCCAGGGATGCACGGTTCCTAATGGGACACCTATTGAGTTAAACGGTCCAAATCCGGCCGTTCAAGACTCAGTCGGTCCAAATTGAGCCGTGACTCACAACATAAGTAATCCAAGTGATTCGATCACATGAACAGGTTCAGGTCTTGGTGGTACAACCTGCCCGGCGTCCTAGTGGGAATCCCAGGCTCGCGGGGACTTACGGAGGTCCTGTAATGAAGGTCCTAGTCCGATGGAAGGAGTATCCGACGGAGAGTCCCAATCATTACAAGGAAATAAGGTTAATAAAACATCGGAAACTAGTGTAGCGGTCAATCAATCCTACCGGAGTAGAACGAATGTCAAACAATCCTAATAACAATTTTCAATTATCAATGGATCATAATTAAGATTAACTTCATTAGAAAAGATGAATCAAGATCAAGTGAGAACAAACTAGCAAGAATTCATAAATGTTTACTTCCATAAATTTCAGTTTATTATGTGTGTTGCTAACTTACCATTAGCCACTAATCTACTAAATAAATCATGCTAAAATGATAATGAAGCAGTTCTATATAGATGGGTGGTCCGTTCAGAACCTTTCATATGCCTCGACGGTCGTACGACAGGCCGTTCATGCCCTCTTAGGTTCGAAGGCCTGCTGGAGATGAGCGGTCTGTAGAGTGCCGCTGGGGAAAATGAACGGTCTGGGACTGGCCGCCTGATGGAAGGGCGGTTAGGGATCTGTCGCTCATTCCACAAAACAGATCAGAGATAAAACACATGAACAGTCAAGCACCGGCCTCCTATCTAGGATGGGCGGTCTATCGAAAGCCCGCTCATGTCAGGGCGGGCTCTGCTACCTTCGCCTTGCCCGCCTCCGGTGAGTCCGACTAGGGTTTGCTAAAACAGTTAAATACACACAACATAGAGCATGAAATTTAGGGCTTTTACTATCAAAGAACGAGCACAAAATGTTGTATAAGATAGCCTGATCAGTTAAAGGTTTAGTGCCTGCAATCCCTACTAAAAACGGAGTGGAACATTGCTAACCCTAAATCTAACATACTTCCACTAAAACTTAAAATTATCGCATTATACTACACGAAAATTAGGGCTTTTTAGATCAATAGAAAGAGGACTTGACGATGCTTCTAACCATATATAATACTTAGGGTTTGGCTTGCTATCACTTACCTTAATCGAAGGATGAAGGGGGAAGAGGGATGCCGATCACGCTCGGAACACACCGCCGGTAATCACCGCGATTCTCCCTTGATCGAGCTCCTCTCCGGCCGCCACAGCTTCTAAACAATTTTAGGGTGGCAGAGGATCATTTTTATAGGTTCTATAGGTTCTGAAGAGTTCTAATCGCGGAGATAGAGTCCACGCAACTTAGTCATGCATGAAATGCGCCAGATAGGGTTACATCCACCTTGCGCTGCCAAATACACCTCCTAGGGTTAGGGTTTCAGAGAATAATAAGAGGGGAAATGATCTCTTAATCCTAACCTTTCATTTGCATCCGGTTTTATCTTAAATGGTTTAGTATGGGGCTCTAATTTCACGTTTTAAGGTCCGATTAGGCTAAGTGTTGATTTGAGCCTTAATATGCTAATTCGGCTTATTTAAGAATTTTATTTGGGCTGGTCATAGAAGATAATTTTACTAAACGTTTTATCCTCTACAAGATTCTTATTTTTTTCCATATTTTTATAAAATGGTCAAAATTTTACTCATCCTATTTCTTAAGGAATTACGTATTAATTTCTCAAAAAACATTATTCGTTATTTTACCGGGGTGCTACACTACCAGCCGGGCACAATGGTGCCAACACCTCAGCAACAATAGCTAGAACCCTGACAATAGCAGGGTTTGGCACGCCTCTGGTGGAAGCTCATCCACGAGTGTCCAAAATGCCAATGCCGAAAAACCTCATGGCACAACAGTAGATGATCGAGCGAATCGTTGAGACGAAGCTCACCCACTATGGGGAAGGGGTTGCCACTATAGACCTTTACAGTGTGTCGTACCTATAGGCACCGGAAGTCGGTTGGTAGGTGCCGGCGCAATGGCGTGCGTGTGTCCTCCTCCGAACTATGTTGTTGCTACCTATAGTGCACATATAAGAAATATAAAAATAGTGATCGCCAGAGGGTAATACCTGAGCCTCACCAGGGTAGTATGATCGCAATGGCCTTGATGTGGGAGATGTGGGTTCTTCCTGTCCTCGCTCTCGGCCGGCCAAGAACCCGGAGCTCTGCGTTTACCGGGGTGCTACACTACCAGCCGGGCACAATGGTGCCAACACCTCAGCAACAACAGCTAGAACCCTGACAATAGCAGGGTTTGGCACGCCTCTGGTGGAAGCTCATCCACGAGCGTCCAAAACGCCAGTGCCGAAAAACCTCATGGCACAACGGTAGATGATCGAGCGAATCGTTGAGACGAAGCTCACCCACTATGGGGAAGGGGTTGCCACTGTAGACCTTTACAGTGTGTCGTACCTATAGGCACCGGAAGTCGGTTGGTAGGTGCCGGCGCAATGGCGTGCGTGTGTCCTCCTCCGAACTATGTTGTTGCTACCTATAGTGCACATATAAGAAATATAAAAATAGTGATCGCCAGAGGCTAATACCTGAGCCTCACCAGGGTAGTATGATCGCAATGGCCTTGATGTGGGAGATGTGGGTTCTTCCTGTCCTCGCTCTCGGCCGGCCAAGAACCCGGAGCTCTGCGAATTAGTGATGAAGATCCTGCAAATTAACCAGCAAATAGAGAATAGACCATTAGATTGTGGAAGTGCAGTAAATGCTCAGAGAAGTAAAGAAAACATGCAAATGGGGTCTAGTGTACCGGAAGGGGGGCGGAAAGGGGGATGGCTAAGACTTTCGACCATCCGCCTTCCCTATGTTTTGGATTAGAAAACCTCTTTAAAAATAGGGAGCTAGGAAGATCTAGTATGCAAGCAATGCAGTAAACGAAACTAAAATACAGCAAGATGGGGAACAATAGGAGAAGGACGGGGTTTGCCCATCGACCAACAAAGGGCGGCCAGCTATGTGGCAGTTCAGGGATGGTGGGCAGCCATGTTGATGGCCGCCCCATGCAAACTGGGATCTCCCGTGGCGGATCTCCTTGACTTTGGGTTCTGCTGCTAAGGGAAGATCGGGAGGGATGCTCTCATGTTCACAGCTCTCTCTCTAGGCTCTGAACTGCCAGCCTCTCCTCCTCCCAAAAATCTCCAAACCCCCCTTCTTTGTGATCGGGCGAGGAGTTTTGTATTCTGGGGCTCACTCGAGAAGCTTCGAACATAGTGGGATAGAACGTGGGCGATGAGGGAAAATCGTGCGAGACATGGCGGGAGAACAAGCCATGATCTTGACCAGCAGTTGCCAGAAGGTGGCCAGGGTACTTGCCTTCTATCAGGGGATAGGTGGCCAGCAAAGTGGCCTTCTAAGATCCTGGACGGCTAGGTTGATTGCCTTCCAGGTGGATGAGGGCGGCCACCAAGATGGCCTTCTAGCAAGCTGGGTGGCCAGACATGTGGCCTTCTTGAGGGTCTGGGCAGCCAACTATGTGGCCGTTCAGAGATGGTGGGCGGCCAGCTATCTGGCCGCCCAGGGGTATGGGCGGCCAAGACTATGGCCTTCCAGAGATCAGTGGAAAATGGAGAGAATCATATATAGCACCTCAAAAAATTTGCCTCGGGACCTCACGCCCCCGAACCCCCGACCTTACGGGCAGGGGGGAGCCTACCTAAACAAGGATAAGACCTCACACTCTCAATCAACCAATAGGAAGTATCACTTATATGATGGCTAGACAAACGTCCACAAGATGTCCAGAATTAGACATCTACAGTACCACACCACCAGCTGAAAAACCTTCCCCCGGAGTACGCCAAGCCCCCGAAGCTGCAAAAATTCAACAGGTAAGGGTCTTCACACAAACACTTTGCCTACTACATCATGGCCATGGGCGAGCTAGCATTGGATGAGTCATACCTCTTCCGCTACTTCGCCACCTCACTCACAGGAACGGCCTTCCAATGGTATTCTTGCCTGAAGCCCAACTCCGTGATCGACTGGGCAGACCTCTAGAAGAAATTCCTCGACCGCTTCCAGATGGTCGAGCGCAAGATCTCTCAGGCAGAGCTTTGCTCTCTCCGGCAAAAGAAGGGTGAGAGTGCCCTCGATTTCATCAAAAGATGGTGAGACCTCAGCATGAGATGCATAAACCCACTAACCCAGGAAGATGCCATTACTATATGCCGCAAAGGCCTAGCGGTCGAGGTTAGCGAAAAGCTTCTCGGCACTAATATCAAAGGCTTCGACTAGCTCAACTCGACCATCATCGAAATAGAGATGTTCTTTGTCGATAACCCGGGCTATACCTCAGCCGAGGGAAAATAGGCATGAGAATGCCAACCCGATAAAGAGATGAACACTATCGAGTTCACCCCCACCGTCAAAGCCAGCAAGGAGGGCGAGTCAAGTGGCTCCGGCAAGAGGTCAGAGGACAAGTTAGCCCCCCTTTCTTTTTTAGAGCGTATGAAGACTCCATTCTCCTTCAAAAAGGAGCACACGAAAATGCTCTTCGACCTCTGCATGGCCCAGAAAATTATCGAGCTGCCAGAAGCTTGCAAGCCAGATGATGCCCAGAAAGTTGATGATCCTAACTATTTCCCATATCATCGCATGTTAGGTCATCCGCTTGAAGACTATTACATCTTCAAGACTCAGGCACAGAAGCGGATTAGAGACGACCTTATCAAATTAAAGAGCGGTCTCGTCGATCCTCCACAGCCACATGCTTGGTCTAGACCCGCCAAGATGGCACATGTGATTCGCTATTCAACTAACGTGGTTCACATGATGGACGCATTCTCCCTCTCTGACACTGAAGCAGAGGAGAGAAGTACCAGCCAAGACGAGTGCTCACTGTGGTATCCGGGGTGGAGACCTTGGCACAACCGCACATCGCTCTCTTTTCCAAGTGAAAGGACCAAGCGACTCTTCGACGTCCTCATCTAGAGAGGGCAAATTATGGCACGTGAGCCACTAGCAGACTACACTAAATGGGACTTCAGTCACCCCCAGTATTGTCCATTCCATGCCAGAATCTACCATCCGATCGAATCCTATGAGGAGGTCCAACACTTAATCCAGGAGTTTATCCAGTGGGAGCAGATCGATGCTGAGGGAAACTACATCGCGACTCTGAGACTTCAAGAAGCCTTTGCGGAAACCCTGAGCATCACCCACAGTGCACCAGACCAGTCAGATCCTCTTAAGCAAATGGGCACGGGTTACCTTATCGACATGTCTCGGACTGGCTCGAGTTTCAAATTGATAATTGAGAAGTTCTCGAGCAATTGCGAAGCCATAGGAGGCAGGATAATAACCGGGAGACCGAGCCAAGTAATTTCTCGATTAACGTCACCACCCTCCTGTCACCTCAGCACCTCCAGATGTCTAGACGTCATGTAGCACCCCGTTAAAATAATGAGAATAAAATTCATCCATAAAATTAATTAATAAAATATACACCTACATTCCAATTCCAAGAAATTAACAAACAAACCAATAGTCTAATGGACCAAAAACCAAACCCCCCAACCGTGTTAGCAAAAGGGCTTTATAAGGAGAGTTTAAGAATATATATATATAGTGGACCTTTAGCCTATAATCCTTCCCACGTCAAAAGTTGCTTAAGAATATATACATATACATATATATATTTAGAAGGGTTGTTTCATAAAACCCAATCTCCTCACGTTTGAAGAGATGCATGGAAATTTAGAGTTTTCTAAACAACAAGGACGCCGACTGTGAATATAGCAATAATGGATTAACATGGGAAGGTTTAACCCTCGTGGGACTCTTACGTGGGAAATTTAATTCCCGTTAGGAATCTAAACCCTGTTAGGATCCTTTCTCTATACATATACATGGCCCCTACGAACGGCAGAAGCTTATTGATGCTGATGCTGTTCCGGTCGTCTTCCTGGTGATCGACGTCCCCTGCTGCCTCTTATTCCCCTTCTTCCCTATTGCTGCTGCATTTGTGAAGGGAGCCATGCTGTTGCCGTTGCTAGTACGTGAGGACGAGAGGGAACTACGACCTTCATCTTCTTCCTACAACTGTTGAAGCATCTCCTTCTTCCACTTCTTCCTGCTGACCATTTGTGCTACTACGGTTGCTGCTGCTGCAGTTGTTTCTTCTTCCTCTTCTTCTCTGTTCATCATCATCCTCTTTCGTCAACCCAACAAGGTAGGTTTTCTCCTAATCTCAGGCTAAATAGTGATTTAAGAACCAAAAAATTGTTATACATGAACATGCATGTCCATGCTTTAGTTTTCTTGAGTAAAGGGTTACGGTTCTGCATGCATAGGAATTAGCGACCAGGTCAAGGGCGCTATTTTATGAATCTGCGACAGTGCCCTGGATGCCAAATCAAACTTTGTCCAACACCCTGTCGTTAATTACTTTAGATAAATAATAATTACAGCATGTTTAAAATTGAATATCAATGGAACCATACAGTTAAAAGTCATGTTCTGCATATTTCTGGATTCCTTGTATTTTTTTCTATATTACCATGTCTTTAGTTTTCCAAGAAACCCCTCTAATAGAAAGTGACACTACTCATCCCTCTGATGAACAGTAAATGAACGAATTAATTCATGTTGAGTCTGTGAACGTATCCAGTGGATGCGTTGCGGTGTGCAACCCTGAAAGAAATTGCGACCAGAATTCTATCGCATATTTAATTTTACGCCCGTATACAAAGGCGCTATTTCCTGAAAATTATTTATATAATGAAACAGGCACTATTTATGTAGTTAAAAGAATTAATGTCTTATTAAGGAGGCACAATTTCCTGAATGTGCGCCCCTTTAGAAAGGTGATGCTTTCTTGAAAATATATATTTGTATAGAAAATGAAAGAATTGGCGCATTATTTTAAGACGTAAAATACTAAAAATTCAGGAATGGACGTCCAGCCAGTGGGCGCCAATTGAAATTGACGGCCACTATTAGGACGCAGTTTTCTGTGACTGTTTCATCGCGTGTTTTTCCTCGATCCTAAACTGCGGGATCTTTGGCACCACTGTCTCACATCCGAGACTTGGTCCCCGTTTTGTTTTGACGCTTACACTCAACTCTTGATGATGATTGGACCCTCTGCGGGATATTCCTTCCATTGGACTAGTACTTTCTTCATTGTGACCTCTGTAAGACTCAGCTAGCCTTGGATTCCCTCAACGCAGCCGAGCTGGTGGTACCCTCAAAACCCTGGAACCCCTTTTAGTCATGTCACTCTGAAGAAACATGACGCCCTAGCCATCATGGAGCGTTGTTTCTGGCGTTCTGGAGAGTTCTGTCTCTGTCTAGAATTAGCGACCAGATAGTGGATGCTAATTGAATTAGCGACCGTTTGAGAAGTCGCTAGTTCTTCATGCCTGTGTCATTCCCAGAATTAGCGGCCACCCCAGTGGGCGCCAATTCTAGAATTGGTGGCGGTCTGAGTACACGCCAATTACCCAGTTTACCTGAATTGTCATGATTTTTACGAGAGACTTATCGCTATGTCATACTTATCTAAAGTTCTATCCTTGAACTCCTTATTCCGTGAATCTACCTTAAAGTTCCTACAATGGCTTATTCCTTTGAAATTATATTGGCTATAACTTTAGTGGATGTCTAGATATTTTACATGACTCAATGTCTGGCGTTAATAGGGCCCGGTCTGGTCCTGGGAGGAGCACCCGAAAGTACATGTGCCTATAGGAGCTATATTGACCACGGTGGGGCATTACACCGGAGTGCATGACTAGCTTGATTAATCGATGACATTCCACTCTCTATTACGTGCTTGATATTACATGACATGACTTGTGTGGCCTGGATTGGCTAAAGTACTTGAATGAATTAATAGCCAATATCTTGGTACTTGACTTGACAATTACATGCTTGATATCTTGGTAAACTTTACTTGGTCTATCACCAATACTTGTGTAACACCCTCAAATATAGTAAAGTTGTACTCTATATCATCGAGACGCCTTTTGAAGTATCGGCTCAGTTCTTGAAAAGAACTATGAAGTTAAGCGTGCTTAATGGGGAGTAGTACTGGGATGGGTGACCTGCCCGGGAAGTCCCTCATTCTGGAGCCGATCACTGTTAGAAAGGGATAAAACCGTGAGACCGATAGGCCAAAGCGGATAATACCTCGACGGTATAGAGTACGGGACGTGACAGAATGGTATCAGAGCTATACCCCAGCCGGAAGTGTGGGAACTAAGTGCCATGCAGGGCAAAGTGCTATGCTATGGGAGCCACTTCTTGAGTCCATAATGGAGTAAAGTGCTACATAGTGGGAGCCACCTCTTGAGCCTGTAGGGGCCACCTCTAGAGTCCTACCTGCCTGGGGGCTTGATTGCGTGATTGCATGCTATATGTGCCCAGCGACGAGGACGTCGCCTATATAAGAGGGGTAGATTGTAACACCCTCAAATATAGTAAAGTTGTACTCTATATCATCGAGGCGCCTTTTGATTTATCGGCTCAGTTCTTGAAAAGAACTCCGAAGTTAAGCGTGCTTAATGGGGAGTAGTACTGGGATGGGTGACCTGCCCGGGAAGTCCTCCATTCTGGAGCCGATCACTGTTAGAAAGGGAAAAAATCGTGAGGCAGGTAGGCCAAAGCGGACAATACCTCAATGGTATAGAGTACGGGGCGTGACAGAATGGTATCAGAGCTATACCCCAGCCAGAAGTGTGGGAACAAAGTGCCATGCAGGGTAAAGTGCTACGCTATGGGAGCCACCTCTTGAGTCCGTAATGGAGCAAAGTGCTACATAGTGGGAGCCACCTCTTGAGCCTGTAGGGGTCACCTCTAGAGTCCTACCTGCCTGGGGGCTTGATTACGTGATTACGTGCTATATGTGCCCAGCGACGAGGACGTCGCGTATATAAGAGGGGTAAATTGTAACACCCTCAAATATAGTAAAGTTGTACTCTATATCATCGAGGCACCTTTTGAAGTATCGGCTCAGTTCTTAAAAAGAACTCTGAAGTTAAGCATGCTTAATGGGGAGTAGTACTGGGATGTGTGACCTGCCCAGGAAGTCCCTCATTCTGGAGCCGATCACTGTTAGAAAGGGACAAAACTGTGAGGCCAGTAGGCCAAAGCGAACAATACCTCGACGGTATAGAGTACGGGGCGTGACAACTTGCTTGTATATCTTGCTAGTTCACTCTCTCTTTACTTTCATGTTTGACTCTACATCCAATGATCTCTTGCCATCTTGCATACATGAGCATGCCACATAATATAAGTCATTAATTACTTTAAGCTAGTCTGGATTAGAGATATAATTCCTACTGAATTTCTACTGAGCATTCGCTCCCTCTAGTGCTTTCCCCTATTTGATGGGGGCATCCCTTGCCCTTCCACTTTTTTCGAAGCTCAAATGGATCGGTGGCATGCATCATTATGTTCTTCACATTTTTCTGAGTCTATCCATGTAATTTTCATATTTTCTTTGAGTCATAAATTATATAATTTTCCCTTTATTTGAGTCATGTACCTAGGTTAGTGGGTTATCTACCTAAGTCTATGAGTCATTAGGTTGGTTTGAGTAGTCAAATGGGCCCAAAAGATGGGCTTCGCCCATGGGCGCCCCCCCACCAGGATAGGCTAGTCATTAGTTAGTTTGTTCAAGGTCATTTTAGTCCATGAAATTATGTGAGCCTATAAATAGGCCCCCACTCCTCTCATATGTAACAACCTTTTATGATCAATTTAAATCAAGTGAGTTTTAGTGTCTTATTGGAGGGGATTCTCCAAATCTCTCTCTCTCTCCCTAAGGGGTGGATTCCCCTCTCTCTTTCTCTCTCTCTTCTCTCTCTCTCTCCAAGAAGAGGGGGTGCCCCTTTCTCTCTCCTCCCCTCCCTCTCTCTCCTCCACATCATCAACCTTTCCTCTCCCCTCATTACTCATCCTCCCAACTACCCCAACCCTCATTACTCCACCCCTAGTCCCAAGAGACCCTCCACCAATCCATACTCCACCACCCAACCACCAACTACCCAATCCCCTTCCCTAAGCACCCTCTCATCTCCCAAGGGAGAATTCCCCACTCCCCAAGCACCCCTTCCCTTCCCCAACACAACCATTCCCATCCCCAAAGCCCCATTAACCACCCCATTAGTCAATTTTCAAACCTTGGAGAGAGAACTCTCCTTCCCTCTCCCTCACCCATCCCAAATTCGCAGCTTCTCTCTCACCCACTGTAAACACCCCATTCCAGCCCCCATTCTCCCCTTCCCACACCCTGGAACACCCCCTCCCAGACCCCCTCACAGCTAGGGGTCACTCCCACACCCATCCACCCCATTTCCCCTCCCATATACCCCATTCCCCCTATCATCTTCAACCTGCAGTTCTCAATTCGAAGGCAGCAGAGCACCAGCAGATTGCAGCAGCGGCCACGGCATCATCGTGAAGCTTCAGAAGGCGTACTATATAATTTTGGAATCATCGTCAAAGCAGCTTCGCAACGGTGGTGGTTTCGTCCCCGTCTGAGTTCGTGACTGCCAAGGAGAGCTATTCTTCTCCGACTGCACAGGATAGGCCCGGTCA
This sequence comes from Amorphophallus konjac, assembly GCA_022559845.1. NCBI lineage: Eukaryota > Viridiplantae > Streptophyta > Magnoliopsida > Alismatales > Araceae > Amorphophallus > Amorphophallus konjac. The sequence continues at coordinate 273,859,806 of CM040119.1, read as the reverse complement.
GCAACCTGAAGCCATTTGCAGAGTCTGCCAAGGCCACCCTCTTCAGGATTTGGAGGCGGGACTTGTATGGGATCTTTTACAACGAGCCTACTTCTAGGGACAAGAAGCGGAACCCCGTTCGGCATCCGGAGATAAGATTTATCAATTTTCTCCTCTAGGTGCGCAGTTCTGCTCCTCCTGGGACTGAACCGATCCTTATCCACTGTTCTGGCTCTCCCTATCTGCTCCGGCACCCTCTGGCATCCCCGCTAGTCTAGTTTCTAAGAGGACTCAACAACCTTTCCAAGGACTCTGGCCACGCTCGATTCGGAGCTCGGGAGCAATCATGACGACTCCGGCTTTCTGCTGCAGTGGTGCTGAGACAGTCAGAACCAGATATCTGAGTCCCTGTTCGTGGCTCTTCCCCGACCAGCACCGCCAACCAGAAAATTCCACAAAAATTGGACGTCTTCCTGATCTAATCAAGAAGATTTTTCCACTGGTCTCGTCATCAACAAAAGTCAGGAGAAGCCGCAGCGGCATCATCTTCGACTGTCTATCCCCTGTTCCAGAGGGCGGACTGAACCGTCGGCGTTCTATCAATTAGTTCCTAGGTCGGTTCTCCCCTTCCCTAACTTGGCCGGCTGAAGGCCCCTCCCTGCGTGGAGATTGTTTTGGCTGTAATAACTTAACCCCCACCCCGAGATCCCCCCCCCCCTTGCAAGGGGTGTAGTTCATGTAATAATTCAAGTCGCAGGTTTGAAGCTTCATCGACGCGGCGTGCGGGTGCATACCCTCGCCTCCCCGCTCGCCCCCATCTCCGGCCGGGGTCAGCGTCTTCACGCCGACTAGGTGAGCCTCGGTCCCCCTCTTGGCTGGTTTAAATTCCTTGCGTAGCATAGGATTATCGTTATTGCTTCGTCGGACGGAGAGTGAGAGCTCGGCCCATAATTGCCATTGATGTGAGTGATCACCGCGGGCGAGTTATGAGTGATCCCCTACATCCCACACCCTTCGTGTGCTGGCCACCCGTGAGTTGGGTATCCCTGGCCCATTTGGGGTTCTCCCCAAGCTAGCCAACCATTGGAGCATCAAGGTCCCGCCTCGTACCCTCTCCATCATCGCCGAGTCGCCTACGGGGACTAGTGTGCGCCATGTGAGTGAGTTCGCTAGAGTAAGTCCGCCGCTCAAAAATACTTGCTTGCAATTGTAGGTCCAAGGGCATTCGGTCTTGTGACTATCACCCTAAGGTGGTGTCACATCAAGTGGTATCAGAGCAAGTTCACAACTTATCTCTATCAAGTTGGTCCTAGGGCGTGTTTATGCATTTAGAGTCCTTGGTTGCATCTCTTTTGTCCACTAGCATGGCCACCTCTTACCGACCTTACCCATCAGCCCTCTCCATGAGTCCAAACCCCTAAGGGATGCCTACCACTAACACACATGACCTCCCTGGCCATGTCAACTACCTCATGAAGGCCTTGACCTATGCCAATGAGTGGCTTGATAACCTATCGGGTCGACTCGACCAACTAGGAGAAAATGGGCCCGCCCCAAGGGCGGATGATAGTAGGGCTCCTCCCCCACCTCCCATCTTTAATGGAACTCATCCTATTGACTATTTAGATTGGGAAGTCTCAATGGACCATTACTTCACTTGGTATCCCATGTCCGAGGATGAGAAAGTCCGATGTGCCAAATCACAACTTACCAAACGGGCTCAAACCTATTGGCTACAAATTGTCAGGCTAAGGATAATTAGAAGGGAAGATCCCATCACCACTTGGGGAAATATGAAGGAACAACTTAGGGCTAGATATGTGTCCCCTTCCTACTCGGATCACCAAAGTCCAAGGAGCACTTCAACTCCACCATCCCCACCCGGCCAACCCAAGACTCAAATTCCCTAATTCCCCACAATGCAACCAAAACCCCATTCCACAAACCACCTTACTCAAGGCCCTTTGGCCCCCACCTCCACCTCCACCCCTCACCTTACCCCTTCTCAAAAAGGAAAAGATCCTATGGAGATAGAAGTGAGTGAAATAACCTCGGGTAAGTGCGAGCCGGAATGTTATAGGTGCCACCAATTGGGGCACATCGCCGGACAATGCCCCACGAGGAAGCATCTTCCCATACCACTAGTGGTTGAAACCTCTCCCACCCCAGCCACCATTACCCCTCCAGTGTCCCCCAACAAGGACACTCCTCCCAAGGACAATCTTCCCAAACCCCCTCAACCCACCCATCTTCCACTTCCTACCCCAACCTAGACCTCCACTACTTCCCTTACCAATCCCAACCCAAGCCCATGCTTATTCACCACCTCGGGTGCACCACGCATCGACTATCACCAATTCCCCCGCATTAGACCTACCCACCCCATTATCATTAGAAGTTGAGACCCACACACCCACCCACACGGAAATGGATGCTAATCCGGATCCGCAACCCACCATAAAGGAAATCCAAGAATCTCCACTTCCACCCACCTCTCCTAGTCCGGATCCTCAAGAGCCACACACCCTCACCGTGAATGAGTCCATACTGCAATCGCTCAAGCAAGGCCCCCCCCGTCCCTAGTTCACCTCCACACCTCTCACCCATGGGACATCAATCCCAAATTGTGGCCCTTCCCTCCTTTCACACCACGATCCAATCCTACTATGAGGTAGAGGGTCGGGATGATCTCCTCAAGGGTCTAGAGTGGCAATTAGATTTGACTTGTTTGTTGACTCTAGGGGCGGACCGACCCAAGAGCCTTAACCTCATCCATGTTGGGACTGGTCCGACGGATTCAGAGGGGGGTGAATGAATCTATCCTTCAATATTTTTGCCTAATTTAAAAAATTAGAACACTCAGAGATGTGAAGCTAAAGACAGATTCAGTTCTACCGAATCTTAAATACTGTGATGTGTTCAATCAAATAGTAGATGTGCAATCAATGAGCTCAATGGACATATGAAGACAGATCGAGCCTAAGCATTCATCTAGCGGAATCAGATATGACAATCAAACCACAGTAGACGAAGGATTTTTAGGTGGTTCGGTCCGCAGACCTACGTCCACCCCACACTCCAACCAGAGTGTGGATTACGCTGATACACAGCTTAACAGCTGGGCCTCACAGCTTGCCTACATCAGCTGAGCATCACAACTTGCTTCCGCTGGGCAATACAGCTTAGCCATCCGCTGCCTAACAGCTTGACCCGCTGGGCAATATAGCTTAGCCGACCAGAGGAATCCTCCTCTGCAACCGCTGAGCAACACAGCTTGCTCCACTGACTAACAGCTTGAATAAAGGTTCAAAAGAAAACAAAAGATGATAAATCACAACAACAGAAAGCTGTAAACGATGGAACATAGATGTGGCTCTCATGGAGCTGACTGGCTTGGATCTGATCCAAAGTCCAGTGAAAACAAATCTTCCGATGAAGCTTTTCTTCTTCCCCTAGAGCTCTCTACCTCTCTCTTCCTTTCTTTCTCTTCTTCTGCTTCTCTATACTTCTCTGCTGCTCACTCTTTTCTTCTCTCGATCACTACTCTCAAAAGCTCTCTCTCTCTTTCTTTCTTCCTCTTCTTCTCTCTTTCTCTTTCGAACACTCTCCTCCTCTGCTCTTCTTCCTTTTTTTTACTTCTCTCTGGATCATGCAGTTTCTGTCTGCTTCTACTCTTCTAATGTAACTTTTGATCCTCTCTGCACGAGCATCTTCTCCAGATGGATAAGTCTTCTTTTTATAGCAGGAGCAGATAGGTGGGCGTGTGTCCTCCATGAATTCCCGCCCTAGCGCCTTGAACACGTGGCAGCATTTCAGCCTGCTGCACTACACGTGTCACGATCCTGGCACTTCCTCATTCTTGGATCACGTGTCCATACTAAGCTTCTCGAACATGAGTCCTGTCAGATAAAACTTGATATCAGTTCGAATCAATCTGAAGGAAAAGAAAAAGATGCATCGAGTAGGTTTGAGATTTAAACTAAGCATGTATAGACTTGCTAGTGTGTAGTGCAGTATGCATGTAACAAAGTATGCACAATGAAGATGAGTGCTCAGGCATGCTGTCAAAGAATGTACAGACTTTGCGTGCATTATGCAAGCGATGTACAGACTTGCTAAAATGATGCACGGGCATATCATCAACGAGTGTACAGACTTTGTTTGCAATGTGCAAGCGATGTACATACTTGCAAAAATGATGCACGGGCATATCAGCAGAGAATGTGCAGACTTTGTATATGCATGAGACAACCGAATGCACTAACTATGCTCATGAATGTATAGACTTGCTAAGTCATCAAAGCAACCGTGTGCAGACTTGGTGTATGTGCGAGACAAAACAATGCATTGACTATGTATATGCATGAAGAGCACTGGCTATACTGACTAGTCGAGTGAAACACCGGAGGTTGTACAGACTAGCCACCAAGTAATGTACAGACGTGAGTTGATGCAGTCTAGGCAAAACTCTGTACAGACTTTATCCCTTGAACATGCATGAGTCTAGGCATTCTCTGACTTATAGCCACCATAAAACACAGTTATGAAATGCACAGGCCTAGACGGTTAACCCTGCACTGACTATGTATGCATAATGAACACGCATCGACTTCGAAATAAAGCACCTGATGAATGCACCGATACAGTGTATGCATATGGCAGATATTGAACTGATGCAATGTATGCAGGAGAACTAACAGTGCAGTCTATTTACCAGATCATGCATCGACTATATGACGTGCAACAACAGTTAATGTACCGATGCAAACTACACTTGTTATGCAGGAACTAGAGTTGCACCAATGCAGAGACAGACAATGCAATGAGATGAATATGCACACAACCTGTTCGATAGAATGACATGCAAATATGATGCTCAATCAATCATTCATATGCAGACACATGGTGACTCATAGTGTTTGCTATCATCAAAATCACAGGGGCACAATAATCTCCCCATTTTTGATGATGGCAACACTATGACTCACACAGACCCAAACTTTTCTCCCCCTTTGACTTCATCAAAAAGAAAATAGTTTGAGAGAAAAATTAAGCAGGTATGAAAAGATTGATATAACATCTCCCCCTTTAACTACACGAAAGCACATTAGAGCTAGCTATTCTCCCCCAAAGTGCAATATGACACCACATATTCTCCCTAGATAAAAAGGAAGAACAACCATACATGAAACTCCCCCTGAATAAAGGAATACAATCAACAAGCACAGGGGCAGTTAGACAATCAAGTATCAATCCTCCCCTTTTAAGAAGTAATAAATGAAATCTGTTCAACATTCCTTGCTCAGAATAAAGCAAAAGTTTCAAGAGGATATGTGAGGAGTGTGTCACAGCAACAAGAAGTAGATTGAGGAAGAATGTCAAGGCAACATACAAAGCACAGGATCTTTCAGTAATAGTTCAGTAGAAAGAGTGTGCCTTTTCAAGTAATGATCAGGAAACAGATGTGTAAGATGATGGAGCAGTTAAGGATGTAACTGATCAGATGAAATTTTATTCCAGGTACCACTGTTATAAGTCCAATTAAGGATAGACTCTCCTATCATAAGGGATTATGAATTAAACTGCATGACAAAATGGGTTTAAGCATGATGTATACCAAATTTGACAATTATATACAATACTCATATCTGAAACTGAGTTTTAATAAAGGTGAACCAATTATTCATAGCATTCCAGTTCAATACTCTTCCATCTTACTCAATTAATCTCAATGACTCCTTTAGGAGTTACACATTGTAGTATTGAGATTAAACACCTTTAATAGTATTTGAAGTTGACTTCGTTGGCAGAAATTTTATGATATCCATTTTTAGATTTTACTTTTGAACTTCACTTTATTTTTCTTGAGCAATCTTGGTTGATTAACACCTTTTTACATGAGATAAAACACGTCTCAGGTGAAATGACCCAGTTACTCAGTGTGATAACCGCATTGCCTCTCGAACATGAGAACAGAGTTAACAATTGGAGTGTCTTTTTACATGAAGAAACACCTTGATCAGAGGCCGGGATCCCCAGTTACTCAACACAAGCATGCCATTGCTCTGTCAGACTTTTCAATTATTTTTATACCAGAGATAACTGTGGCACTTCATGACATAGGTTTACTCCATTTCTTTGAGGGAGGACCCAGTTTCTCAATGATCAAAGTCATTGCTCTGAATTTTGCTTTTCTTTTTAGTCAACTTCAGACAGATTTAATGTTTAAGAACAATACTACTAACATGTATCTCAACCAAAATAACCTTGATTTCAAATTTTCAGATTTCAGAAGGTTTTGTCTAGGGATTACATGAAACAGTTGGTTAAAGTTTATTAAAACTTGTGATTCAGATACTTTCAAGTCTTTCAAATTCAAATTCATGAATACATTAGACTTACACCAACGTAGATCAATCAGTTATTCTTAAACCTATATAATAGGAGTTTCTTTTAAGATATTAGATTTATAACTAAGGTACACAGATTTTAGTCTCTTCAAAATCAGTTCGAACAATGTTTTGACAATAGCATTCAATAGCAGAGACATTAATAAGCATGTATAAAAAGTGAGAATTGAAACACATGCTTGTAGCAGATATGATCAATGTGCATCAGACAGATTTTTAGAAAGCCAATAGGAGTGAGTTTACAAATATGCAGCAAGAGGTAAGCATTAAAGCAATGCAGTTCAGAAACCAGTGTTAAAGACTGGGATTCAGACAGGTTAGCTTGACAAATTTGACAAGGAAGTATTCAAGCAAAGCTCTCCTTTAGCAATTTAAGGAGTAGCATATGTAGATTTCAGCTTCAAGAAAGTTGAGAGTTCAGTTGATTAAAGAGCAATCATTGACACACAAGAGTAGGAGAGTGATTTGAGTGACTAGACAAGAAGGGTTCAGATAGAAAAAGACTAAAGAGTCTAAAATGCTCCCCCTGTCTAGATGTAATGAGTCAATTCTTTTTGGATTTTTCAAAATAAATGAAGTGCTATGCAATTTACTATATGTATGCATATGCATTGATTTTCTTGCAAGCATTACATGCACACATGTGGCATGAATACATGCAAGGGCTAGACAAAACTCCCCCTGACTTTATGCATTGAATAACTAAGTTCTGAATGCAATTTATGCAATGAGCATGTTCCTTGGAGTTTAATGAGTTATGCTCATGAATGTCTTGAACTCTCCTATGTGCAATATGACTCATGGCTGAGGACTTAGTCCAAATGACAACCTCACACATCATAAGAACTTCCAGATAGATTACATCTACCCTTTAGTAACTTACCATTTGATGTACCGTAGTGGTCATGCAAATCAATGCAATACAACATGCAGGGAGTTTAACATATCATGCATCATGACATAGATATGCAATGCATTCAAGGACAAACTACAATTATTTCCATGTGCATTTCAGACTTTCAATTAGATTCAGTTAGATGATGCACAAAAGAATTAACATGATATGCAATCATTTAAAGTAGACAAATTTTGAAAATAGAATTTAAGCAGAGTTTCGAGAACTGACCTGAAGAGTGCAATCATGTGATTTTCATTCTTGAGTACCTTGGTTTATTAACCCCCTTTATTCATTTCTAAGGCACACCTGCAATACAGTAAACTATTTTGTACAAGCAGGTACCCAAGTGGTCTTGGGTCCTGACGTACCAGTGCCACCTTTGGATGGTGCTTTCCACATTTTCTGAGACTTCAGATCATCACTCATCATCAAGGAGCAATTATCCATATAATGACCTATCTGACCACAGTAATGGCATGATGCAGCAGATTTTAAATTCTTTTTATGCAAATTTCTGTTGTCATTAATTCTATGTATCTTTGCATGAAAAATTCTGTTAACAGAATTAAGATTCTGTTGACCGAAGCCAGCCTGTTTATTATAACCTGCCAGCCGACAGGTTGCAGCCCTGTGGCCTGGCTTTCCACATTCAAAACATACAATGTGCTTGCTTCTATAACCAAACTTCTTTCTATCGAAAATATTTTTATTAACAGGGAAATTTACAAATCCAGAATTAGTTTTCGTTCCCTGAGCATGCCAGCAGAAGGCAGCAATGTGACCAAAATTCCCACAGCAATAACATTGAATTTTCTTTTTCTGATCAATAGAAGGTTTCCTAGGAAGATGATTTCTAGGATACATTCTAACAGCATTTCTTTCATCATTTATCAATATTACACAGTTATGCATAATATGTCCAACCTTGCCACAATAGTGACATGTTACTACCTTTTTATTCGCATTCACTTGATTGACATAATTAACATTCGCATGAGAGTGTGAATGTGTGTGTGAGCAGTGAGCAGCATGCACATATAAATCAGGGACATGTTTGGGCTTATTCATATTAACATTTTTCTTTGATTTTTGAAACTTTTTCTGATCTTTATCTGAATTTTTGACTTTCTTTGTAGTGAATTGAAAGATAGAAGAACTAGATGAGTTGGCATGTTCTGAGCTTTTCACAAAAACAGTTGATTTCCTCTTATCATTATCATTTTCATTCACAGGCACAAATCCAATCCCTTGTTTTTGAAAATTTACTTTAGAACCAAGCAGCTTATTCAAATTATCTTTTCCTTTAACGAATTTTGACAGAGAAGCTTTTAGATCATCAATCTCAATTTGCATTAACACAATGTCATCTTCACATGAAATTATTTGGTTATGCAAACCATCATTTAACCTTTTCAGAGTTTCATTTTCTTGCATCATCTTCTGATTATCATTAGCTTCTTTGTCATTCAAAATTGATTTACCTTTTTCAAAGTTCATTAGTCTTTCAGAAAGCACAATGTTCAAAACCATCAGTTTCTTGTTTTGATCTTTCAAGTAACCATTTTCTTCAAATAGTTTTTCTCCGCTTTCTTCAACCTCAATTTTCTTTACCAACAATAATTGGTTTTCTTCTTTCAGGGATTTGATTAATTCCTTTTGCAAATTATCATCATGATCTATATCATTAATCAAATCTCTGAGAATGGCACATTCATTGCAAGAATTATTTTCACTAATGAGTTTGTTTCTAAGGTTCTCATTTTCAGATTTCAAATTGTTCAACTCATCTTTTTCTTTATTCATGTCAGATTTCAAGTTTTCATTCTCTGCCTTCAAACGAGTAACTTCATAATCATTTCTTTTCTCATTTTTCTCTTTTCAGATTTGACTCTATCATATTTAATCAATAAATGCTCATTCATGGCAACTAAATCATCATAACTGATATTCTCTATCCTAGAGTTTACCTGAGAGGATGAGTCCTCGGACTGATCTCTGGCCATGAAGCACATTTCCTCATCTCTGCACGATCTCTCCAATATTCGATTGATGATTTCCGATGCGCTCCTGCACTCATCAACAAATGAAAAGCAATGAGAGTCTATTGCCCTTTTTGTTAGATCTAGGGCTTTTTGATTTTCTTCAGATTTCAGCCTATCTGAGGACTTCCATTTGGATTTGTCCTAAGGAACTTCATATGGACTGTGAGCTATGAGTATCCATAAATCAGAATTCATATGGATCACATAGTCTCTAAAACGACCGTACCAGCCATAGAAGTCTAAACCAGTGAATACAGGAATTTCAGCCATAAGTGCAAGATGAAACAGATCAGATCAAGAGCAATGCTAGTAGAGAGCTCAAAACAATGCAAGCGAACATATCAACTTAGATCGCACCGAAGCCAATTACGGATCGGATCTGCAGGTCGTTGGACCCTCTATGCAGACACCCGCTCTGATACCAATTGTTGGGAATGGTGCGATGGATTCAGAGGGGGGTGAATGAATTTATCCTTCAATAATTTTGCCTAATTTAAAAAATTAGAACACTCAGAGATGCGAAGCTAAAGACAGATTCAGTTCTACCGAATCTTAAATACGGTGATGTGTTCAATCAAACAGTAGACGTGCAATCAATGAGCTCAATGGACATATGAAGACAGATCGAGCCGAAGCATTCATCTAGCGGAATCAGATATGACAATCAAACCACAGTAGACGAAGGATTTTTAGGTGGTTAGGTCCGCAGACCTACGTCCACCCCACACTCCAACCAGAGTGTGGATTCCGCTGATACACAGCTTAACAGTTGGGCCTCACAGCTTGCCTACATCAGCTGAGCATCACAGCTTGCTTCCGCTGGGCAATACAGCTTAGCCATCCGATGCCTAACAGCTTGACCCGCTGGGCAATACAGCTTAGCCGACCAGAGGAATCCTCCTCTGCAACCGCTGAGCAACACAGCTTGCTCCGCTGACTAACAGTTTGAATAAAGGTTCAAAAGAAAACAAAAGATGATAAATCACAACAACAGAAAGCTGTAAACGATGGAACATAGATGTGGCTCTCATGGAGCTGACTGGCTTGGATCTGATCCAAAGTCCAGTGAAAACAAATCTTCCGATGAAGCTTTTCTTCTTCCCCTAGAGCTCTCTACCTCTCTCTTCCTTTCTTTCTCTTCTTCTGCTTCTCTATACTTCTCTGCTGCTCACTCTTTTCTTCTCTCGATCACTACTCTCAAAAGCTCTCTCTCTCTTCTTTCTTCCTCTTCTTCTCTCTTTCTCTTTCGAACACTCTCCTCCTCTGCTCTTCTTCCTTTTTTTTTCTTCTCTCTGGATCATGCAGTTTCTGTCTGCTTCTACTCTTCTAATGTAACTTTTGATCCTCTCTGCACGAGCATCTTCTCCAGATGGAGAAGTCTTCTTTTTATAGCAAGAGCAGATAGGTGGGCGTGTGTCCTCCATGAATTCCCGCCCTAGCGCCTTGAACACGTGGCAGCATTTCAGCCTGCTGCACTACACGTGTCACGATCCTGGCACTTCCTCATTCTTGGATCACGTGTCCATACTAAGCTTCTTGAACATGAGTCCTGTCAGATAAAACTTGATATCAGTTCGAATCAATATGAAGGAAAAGAAGAAGATGCATCGAGTAGGTTTGAGATTTAAACTAAGCATGTATAGACTTGCTAGTGTGTAGTGCAGTATGCATGTAACAAAGTATGCACAATGAAGATGAGTGCTCAGGCATGCTGTCAAAGAATGTACAGACTTTGCGTGCATTGTGCAAGCGATGTACAGACTTGCTAAAATGATGCACGGGCATATCATCAACGAGTGTACAGACTTTGTGTGCAATGTGCAAGCGATGTACAGACTTGCTAAAATGATGCACGGGCATATCAGCAGAGAATGTGTAGATTTTGTATATGCATGAGACAACCGAATGCACTAACTATGCTCATGAATGTATAGACTTGCTAAGTCATCAAAGTAATCGTGTGCAGACTTGGTGTATGTGCGAGATAAAACAATGCATTGACTATGTATATGCATGAAGAGCACTGGCTGTACTGACTAGTCGAGTGATACAGACTAGCCACCAAGTAATGTACAGACGTGAGTTGATGCAGTCTAGGCAAAACTCTGTACAGACTTTATCCCTTGAACATGCATGAGTCTAGGCATTCTCTGACTTATATCCACCATAAAACATAGTTATGAAATGCACAGGCCTAGATGGTTAACCCTGCACTGACTATGTATGCATAATGAACACGCATCGACTTCGAAATAAAGCACCTGATGAATGCACCGATGCAGTGTATGCATATGGCAGATATTGAACTGATGCAATGTATGCAGGAGAACTAACAGTGCAGTCTATTTACCAGATCATGCATCGACTATATGACGTGCAACAACAGTTAATGTACCGATGCAAACTACACTTGTTATGCAGGAACTAGAGTTGCACCAATGCAGAGACAGACAATGCAATGAGATGAATATGCACACAACCTGTTCGATGGAATGACATGCAAATAAGATGCTCAATCAATCATTCATATGCAGACACATGGTGACTCATAGTATTTGCTATCATCAAAATCACAGGGGCACAACAATCCACCCATGTACCGGGTCTATCACCTCGGTTTGCACTATTGGTTGCTACACTAGCGACCTCCTTTTCCTTCTCCCCGTGGTGGAAGAGCATATCCATGTCCACTCTCCTACCATTGTGATTCCTATAACCTTGACCAACTAACCCACCCCATACACCGGCCCAACCATTTCACTAGAAGAGGATGATTCACCACCTTGTGAGGACCTTGAGGACATGGAGTATCTCTCTCTAGGTAACCCTTATCATGATCCCTTTGATCCCTTCCTATGGGAGTCTAGTTCCCCATGTGACCCACCCACCTTACTCACCACTCACCTTACCCTACCCCCACCCACCATGTTGGGCCAAACCCCTCCCTTCCTAGAATCGGGTTACACCATGGGAGCCTTGACCTTAGGCAACATACACCTTGGGATTGATGAATTGCCCCACTCCATGATGTCCCCCTTCTTAGATCCCTTTGATCCATACGAGTGGAAGCTCAAGGGCCACCCCACACCCATGCACATGGAAGTCATCTCTAGGATAGGAATGCATGTGCCTAGGCATATCACACCACTTGACATGATTCATAAGTCGGGTCCATTCATTCATATCACCCACATGTCAAGTTGGAAGCATGAGTGGTCCATATTCGGATGTAATGGTCCACCTTCATTCATCATGAGTCTTAAGCATATTAGGAGTATTCATGGATGTCCGGGTCCTCCGGCACTTATCACACCTACGTATGAGAGGGACATTTATGGATGCCCCGGTCCTCCCAATTCCATCAAAGTCTCTATGGCATTTCTACATGATTGGTCTAAATATGGTTGTCCTGGCCCCCCTATGCATATCATACATTTCTCACTCACACCGCATCATAGTGCATGGCATATGCATCCAAGCAAGTATCAAGCAACAAGCGGTGAGATTCACAAGAAGTGGGCAAAAACTCATGAGCGCCACATGGACTTCCAAGTTGGCAACTTGGCGATGATGACTTTGGAGTGGCTCTACCCTAGGGTCACTTTCAATTTAAGGGCACGGGGACTTGGACCTTCCCAAGTTTCGAGTAGCTTTGGTAAACCAGCTTATGGGTTGGACTTTCTAATGGGTTTTGGGATTCACCCCCACTTCCCACGTGGCGGATCCGGCACCCTCTAAGGGCACCGCCGTGGATCCTAGTGAGTGCCTTGATCTTACACCTATCCTTGTGAGAGACACCCTTGGAGTGCCACCACAAATTAGCCTGAGAGCCCGACGTGAGCACACGGCGGCAATACTAGGCAAGCAAGATCTCATTGCCAGCATGAGGGTGTGTTCGAGCCACTTTGAAAAGCTGAAGCACCATTCCCCGGCTATGGACGCGGGTTGAGTTCGGAGATCGTGGCTCGCCTGGAGCTGCATTGGTGTACCACTTCCCCGGTGGACCCATACTCGACGGGGTCGAGTTCTCCCCACCCCGGGGGTATGATGGGGGCATCCCTTGCCCCTCCACTTTTTTCGAAGCTCAAATGGATCGGCGGCATGCGTCATTATGTTCTTCACATTTTTCTGAGTCTATCCATGTAATTTTCATATTTTCTTTGTGTCATAAACTATGTAATTTTCCCTTTATTTGAGTCATGTACCTAGGTTAGTGGGTTATCTACCTAAGTCTATGACTCATTATGTTGGTTTGAGTAGCCAAATGGGCCCAAAAGATGGTCTTGGCCCATGGGCGCCCCCCCACCTGGATAGGCTAGTCATTAGTTAGTTTGTTCAAGGTCATTTTAGTCCATGAAATTGTGTGAGCCTATAAATAGGCCCCCACTCCTCTCATATGTAACAACCTTTTATGATCAATTTAAATCAAGTGAGTTTTAGTGTCTTATTGGAGTGGATTCTCTAAATCTCTCTCTCTCTCTCTAAGGGGTGGATTCCCCTCTCTCTTTCTCTCTCTCTTCTCTCTCTCTCTCCAAGAGGAGGGGGCACCCATTTCTCTCTCCTCCCCTCCCTCTCTCTCCTCCACATCATCAACCTTTCCTCTCCCCTCATTACTCATCCTCCCAACTACCCCAACCCTCATTACTCCACCCCTAGTCCTAAGAGACCCTCCACCAATCCATACTCCACCACCCAACTACCAACTACCCAATCCCCTTCCCTAAGCACCCTCTCATCTCCCAAGGGAGAATTCCCCACTCCCCAAGCACCCCTTCCCCTCCCCAACACAACCATTCCCATCCCCAAAGCCCCATTAACCACCCCATTAGTCAATTTTCAAACCTTGGAGAGAGAACTCTCCTTCCCTCTCCCCCACCCATCCCAAATTCGCAGCTTCTCTCTAACCCACTGCAAACACCCCATTCCAGCCCTCATTCTCCCCTTCCCACACCCTGGAACACCCCCTCCCAGACCCCCTCACAGCTAGGGGTCACTCCCACACCCATCCACCCCATTTCCCCTCCCATATACCCCATTCCCCCTATCATCTTCAACCTACAGTTCTCAATTCGAAGGCAGCAGAGCATCAGCAGATTGCAGCAGAGGCCACGGCATCATCGTGAGGCTTCAGGAGGCGTACCATATATTGTTGGAATCATCGTTGAAGCAGCTTCGCAACAGTGGTGGTTTCATCCCCGTCTGAGTTCGTGACTGCCAAGGAGAGCTATTCTTCTCCGACTGCACAAGATAGGCCTGGTCAACAACCTGAAGCCATTTGCAGAGTCTGGCACGGCCACCCTCTTAAGGATTTGGAGGCGAGACTTGGCTGGGATCTTCTACAATGAGCCTGCTTCAAGGGACAAGAAGCGGAACCCCGTTCGGCATCCGGAGATAAGATTTATCAATTTTCTCCTCCAGGTGCGCAGTTCTGCTCCTCCTGGGACTGAACTGACCCCTGTCCACTGTTCGGGCTCTCCCGATCTGCTCCGGCACCCTCTGGCATCCCCGTGGGTCTAGTTTCGAAGATGACTTGACAACCTTTCCAACGACTCTGGCCACGCTCAATTCGGAGCTCGGGAGCAATCGTGACGACTCCGGCTTTCTGCTGTAGTGGTGCTGAGACAGTCAGAACCACAGATCTGAGTCCCTGTTCGTGGCTCTTCCCCGACCAGCACTGCCAACCAAAAAATTCCACAAAAATTGGACGTCTTCCTGATCCAATCGTGAAGATTTTTCCACTGGTCTCGTCATCAACAAAATTCAGGAGAAGCCGCAGCAGCATAGTCTTCGACTGCCTGTCCCTTGTTCCAGAGGGCGGACAGAACCGTCGGCGTCCTATCAATTAGTTCCTACGTCAGTTCTCCCTTTCCCTAGCTTGGCCGGTTGAAGGCCCCTCCCTGCGTGGAGGTAGTTTTGGCTGTAATAACTTAACCCCCACCCCGAGATCCCCCCCCCCCTTGCAAGGGGTGTAGTTCATATAATAATTCAAGTCGCAGGTTTGAAGCTTCATCGACGCGGCGTGCGGGTGCATACCCTCGCCTCCCCGCTCGCCCCCGTCTCCGGCCGGGGTCGGCGTCTTCACGCCGACTAGGTGAGCCTCGGTCCCCCTCTTGGCTGGTTTAAATTCTTTGCTTAGCATAGTATTATCGTTATTGCTTCGTCGGACGGAGAGTGAGAGCTCGGCCCATAATTGCCATTGATGTGAGTGATCACTGCGGGCGAGTTGTGAGTGATCCCCTACATCCCACACCCTTGGTGTGCTGGCCGCCCGTGAGTTGGGTATCCCTGGCCCATTTGGGGTTCTCCCCCAAGCTAGCCAACCATTGGAGCATCAAGGTCCCGCCTCGGACCCTCTCCATCATCGCCGAGTCGCCTATGGGCACTAGTGTGCGCCACGTGAGTGAGTTCGCTAGAGTAAGTCCGCCGCTCAAAAATACTTGCTTGCAATTGTAGGTCCAAGGGCATTCGGTCTTGTGACTATCACCCCAAGGTGGTGTCACATCACTATTTTTCAGGTAACTCTGATGACGAGGATCATTCGGATGGGGATGGACACGAGTGAAGAGAGTTGAGCCATCCTGATTGTTGAAGCTACTACCTAGTCGTGTCCTTTTCATCTTTCTTGAGTCTATTATTGTAATTTTCTTTTATTGAGTCTAGAGTGTCAATTAGTACCCTTTTCCTTTGAAGGATTATGTAATGGAGATATTTGATGGTAATAATGAATAAATTGGGCTTGGTTATTGTCTCTATTTTTGCACACTTTGTCTATATCTCGAATTTCCTTATGCTCTGATTGACATGATTGATATAAACTCATTACGTATACCGGGTACCTTCCAAGCTCGGGGTGTGATACTTTTTGTGGTATCAGAGCCTAGGATCTTCAAATTCCTAAGAACCCAAGTCCAAGGATAGGTTATTTCTAATACCCGGTGAGATTGGGTAGAGCCATGGGTTAAGTCCTATGTTGACGTTCAACCCTATAGTGAAAACACATAACTAAAAAGACTTAATTCTCTTGTAGGATCATGGCCACCGAGAGGACACAATGGCGTGGCATGCAACGCACCATTCAAGGCCTCACCCAAGCGCTGCAACAAATGGCGCAAGGGGGCATGAACCATGGAGCCGGAGATCTCCACCGAAGTCTTAGAAACATGAACCCGCCCAAGTTTGTTGGCTCGTCCAATCCCGACGATGGCGAGAACTGGAAGAAGGAGATGGAACGTATATTCCGTGTGATGCAATGCACGGATGGAGAGAAGCTGTTGCTAGCGACTTTCCAACTAGAACAAGATGCTCGACTCTGGTGGGAATCCGTGGAAGCCAGTTTACAAAATGATCACATCAGATGGGGCGAGTTCGTGGACCACTTCAATAGCAAATATTTTTCTAGAATATAAGAGAAGAAGGCCACGGAGTTTGCCGCATTGAAACAAAGAAGTTTATCAGTGGTCGAGTATGAGGCCCAATTCTCCAGGCTATCAAGATATGCATCACACCTGGTAAGTACAGAGAAGATAAAGGCCCGAAGATTTCTTATTGGGCTTCGACCATAATACATCACACAACTGGTGCTGATGGACATACAAGTCTATTTGGAGATGGTAAGGCGAGCCCAACTGCTAGAAGATGCCACGGAGCTGTCTGATAAAATCCGTGGGAGAGACAAGAAGGAGCACGTCACGAGCTCCGAAACATTCAAACCCTCCTTTGACAAAAAGAGGTCCAATAATGGAGGAGATTCCTCCAACGAGAAGAAATTCAAGAAAAATGACAAACCCTTCTCTATCACTACCACACTGTCTAAGGAGGTGTGTAAACACTACGACAAGGTCGGACATAAGGTCGAAGAGTGCTGGCGAAGGTTGGGAGCGTGTCTCTGATGTGGGAGCCGTGATCACCAGATTCTTGACTGTCCCTTATTGAATGAACAAGCCAACACTGAGAAGCGATCGGCAAAGAAGAAAGGCCGTCTCCAAGCACTGCAAGAGGCGGAACCTAGTGAAGGAGGTATTATGGAAGGTACATTAAAATTTTAGTCCAAGACTACTCATGTCGTGTTTGATACCGGCGCGACTCATTCATTTGTTTCCAAGAGATTTGTTGCTTCATTTTCTATGGAACCTGTATGGTTAGACTTAGTTATTTCTACTCCTCTTGGAAGCGAATCTGAGATTACACACCATTACCCGAATAGTGAAGTTATGGTAAAAGGGCAAAATCTACCTGCCAATTTGATATGTCTAGACATGAGAGGATATGATGTCATATTAGGTGCCGATTGCCTATCCACACACAAGGCAGCTATAGATTGCCGGAAGGGCGAGATAACTTTTGATGGTCATCCGGAGCTAGTGTACACTAGTCCTCGAAGTTGAAACAAGTCACCCCTTATTTTAGATCTCTAAGCTAGCAAGCTCTTAAGAAAGGGGTGTGTGGCTTTCATAGCATTTGTGACTGCCATGGAAGTTAAGGAGTCTAAGCTAGAAGACATCCGAGTGGTCAAGGAGTTTCCCGATGTATTCCCGGAGGATTTGCCCGGTTTACCCCCGGAGAGAGAAGTGGCCTTTCTCTAAGGCACTGTATAGAATGTCCCCCGCCGAGCTAAAAGAATTGAAGGAACAATTGATGGGATTATTGAAGAAGGGTTTTATTAGACCAAATACTTCCCTATGGGGAGCGCATGTGCTATTTGTCAAGAAGAAAGATGGATCGATGAGACTATGCATCGATTATCGGCAACTGAACCACTTTACTATCAAGAACAAGTATCCACTGCCGAGGATCGATAAATTATTTGATTAAATATCCGGAGCAAAATATTTCTCAAAGATTGACCTCAGGTCGGGATACCACCAATTAAGGATCAAGGATGAGGATATTCACAAAACGGCATTTCGGAGTAGGTATAGGCATTATGAATTTACGGTTATGTCTTTTGGACTAACAAATGTCCCTACAGCCTTTATGCAATTGATGAACAGCATATTCAGGCCTCATCTAGATCAATTTGTTATGGTTTTCATTGATGATATATTCATATATTCAACGTCTGAGGAAGATCATGAAGAACATTTGAGGACTGCATTACAAATATTAAGGAAGAATCAACTTTATGCCAAGCTTAGTAAATGTGATTTCTGGCTCAAGGAGGTATCTTTCTTAGGGCATGTGATTTCGAATAATAGAATTTCTGTGGATCCATCAAAAGTCGAGCCTGTGAAGAATTGGGAAAGGCCGACAAATGCAACTGAGATCCGTAGCTTCTTGGGACTAGCTGGTTATTACCGATGAATTATAAAGGACTTCTCAAATATTACTGTTCCTCTTACTAGACTGACACGCAAGGAGATTCCTTATGAGTGGAATGAAGATTGTGAGAAAAGCTTTCAAGCCTTGAAGGACCATTTGACGACTACTCCAGTCTTAGCATTACCAGCTGATAGAGAGATGTTCGAGGTGTATACCGATGCATCTGGCATTGGCCTTGGATGTGTGTTAATGCAACAAGGGAGAGTCATTGCTTACTCTTCCCGGTAATTAAATAAGCATGAGGAGAACTACCCGGTGCACGACCTAGAGTTGGTCGTGGTAGTGTTTGCTTTGAAGATCTGGAGACATTATCTTTATGGAGAATAATTCATCGTGCACTCTGATCACAAGAGTCTCAAATATCTATTCTCACAAAAGGAATTGAACATGAGACAAAGGCGTTGGATGGAATACCTCAAGGACTTCGACTTCACTATACAATACCATCCTAGAACGGGCAATCCCGTAGCAGATGCCCTTAGTCGAAAGTCGCGAGCATTATTGGCCAACTGTATGATACAAGAATGGAAGATGTTAGAGCAATTCTCCAAACTGGATATAAGCACGGACAAGGAGAAAGGGTGTATTACTCTATCACACATGAGGATACAATCAGATTTACTCTCCAAGATCAAAGAACTTCAAGAAAATGACCCGGTGTTAGTAGAAATAAAGGGCAAGCTAGAAGAGCAACCTGATTTTAAGCTAGCATTAGATAAAAGATTATTATTCCGAGAAAGGACATGTGTACTAGACTATCCCGAGGTAAAAACAAAGATCTTAGAAGAAGCTCATCGATCAAGGTACACAATTCATTCTTGAGCTACCAAGATGTACCAGGACTTGAAACGGACCTTCTGGTGGCCCAATATGAAAAGGGAGGTAGCGGACTTTGTGTCTCATTATCTTACATGCCAACAAGTAAAAGCAGAACACTGAAAGTCCACTGGTAAGTTACATCCTCTAGACATTCCCAAGTGAAAGTGGGAAGATATTAGAATAGATTTCATCATGGGTTAGCCTAAGTCTAAAGGCGGACATGATGGAATATGGGTTATTATATATCGATTGACCAAGTCAGCACACTTCTTGCCTATAAAGAGTCGATGGTCGGTTGATGTTCTAGCTGCTTCATACATCAAAGAGGTGGTTAGATTGCATGGAGTTCCTGTTTCGATTATATCTGACCGAGACCCATGCTTCACTTCTCACTTTTGGAAGGGGCTGCAACACTCTGTGGGAACGAGACTCAACTTTAGTAGTGCCTTTCATCCTCAGATGGTCAGGCCGAGAGAACCAATCAAGTCATGGAAGACATGCTATGAGCCTGTGTTATTGATTTTGGTGGAAGCTGCATGATCACTTGCCCCTGGTCAAATTTACTTATAATAATAGCTATCAGGCAAGCATTCAAATGGCACCCTTCGAAGCATTGTACGGAAGGGGTTGTCGCTCACCAATATGCTAGGACAAAGTTGGGGAAAATCAACTTCTAGGTCCGGATATGGTAAGGGATGCGACTGAGAAAGTGCAACTTATTAGAGAAAGGCTCAAAATGGCTCAGTCGACTCAAAAGACTTATGCCGACACTAGAAGGAGAGACCTCGAGTTCCAAGTCGGAGACCACGTCTTTCTCAAGGTTTCCCCTGGTCGAGGCATTAGAAGATTTGGTGTTAAGGGCAAGCTTACACTAAGATATATTGGTCCCTTCGAAGTGCTAGAAAGAGTTGGCAAGGTAGCTTATCGGATCACCTTGCCCCCACAACTATCCGAAGTTCATAATGTGTTTCACATCTCTATGCTTAAGAAGTATGTTCATGATCCATTCCACGTCATAGATCATGACAACCTGGTGCTACAAAAGGACCTCATCTATGAACAAAAGCCACTCAAGATCCTTGATCGTGAGGTTCGTGTGGTAAGGAATAAGACTATTCCCATGGTAAAGGTGCAATGGAGCAAGTGCTTAGAACAGGAAGCCACATGGGAGATAGAAGAATCTATGAAGAGAAGATTCCCTGACTTATTTCGAAATCGTAAGTACTCTGCACTCTCCATGTCTATATGAAATTGAATTTGGGGACCAAATTCTTTTAAGTGGGGGAGGGTGTAGCACCCCGTTAAAATAATGAGAATAAAATTCTTCCATAAAATTAATTAATAAAATATACACCTACATTCCAATTCCAAGAAATTAACAAACAAACCAATAGTCTAATGGACCAAAAACCAAACCCCCCAACCGTGTTAGCAAAAGGGCTTTATAAGGAGAGTTTAAGAATATATATATATAGTGGGCCTTTAGCCCATAATCCTTCCCATGTCAAAAGGTGCTTAAGGATATATACATATACATATATATATTTAGAAGGGTTGTTTCATAAAACCCAATCTCCTCACGTTCGAAGAGATGCATGGGAATTTAGGGTTTTCTAAACAAAATAAGGACGCCGGCTGTGAATATAGCAATAATGGATTAACATGGGATGGTTTAACCCTCGTGGGACTCTTACATGGGAAATTTAATTCCCATTAGGAATCTAAACCCTGTTAGGATCCCTTCTCTCTATATATACATGGCCCCTACAAACGGCAGAAGCTTATTGATGCTGCTGTTGTTCCGATCGTCTTCCTGGTGATCGACGTCCCCTGCTGCCTCTGCTTCCCCTTCTTCCCTATTGCTTCTACGTTCGTGAAGGGAGCCCTACTGTTGCCGTTGCTAGTACGTGAGGATGAGAGGGAACTATGACCTTCGTCTTCTTCCTGCAGCTGTTGAAGCATCTGCTTCTTCCACTTCTTCCTGCTGACTATTCGTGTTGCTGTTGTTGCTGTTGTTTCTTCTTCCTCTTCTTCTCTGTTCATCGTCGTCTCTTCCGTCAACCCAACAAGGTAGGTTTTCTCCTAATCCCGGGCAAAATAGTGATTTAAGAACTAGAAAATTGTTATACATGAACATGCATGTCCATGCTTTAGTTTTCCTGCGGAAAGGGTTACGTTTCTACATGCATAGGAATTAGCGACCAGGTCAAGGGTGCTATTTTCTGAATCTGCGATAGTGCCCTGGACACCAAATCAAACTGCGTCCAACACCCTGTCATTAATTACTTTAGATAAATACTAATTATAGCATGTTTAAAATTGAATATCTATGGAACCATACAGTTAAAAGTCATGTTCTGCATATTTCTGGATTCTCTGTATTTTTCTCTATATTACCATGTCTTTAGTTTTCCAAGAAACCCCTCTGATAGAAAGTGACATTGTTCATCCCTCTAATGAACAGTAAATGAACGAATTAATTCATGTTGAGTCTGTGAACATATCCAGTGGATGTGTTGCAGTGTGCAACCCTGAAAGAAATTACGACTAGAACCCTATCGCCTATTTAATCCTACGCCCGTATACAAAGGCACTATTTCCTAAAAATTATTTATATAATGAAATAGGCAGTATTTCTGTAGTTAAAAGAATTAACGCCCTATTAAAGAGGCACAATTTCCTGAATGTGCGCCCCCTCAGAAAGGTTCTATTTTTCTGAAAATTTATATTTGTATAGAAAATGAAAGAATTGGCGCCTTGTTTTAAGATGCAAATTACTAGAAATTTAGGAATAGTCGTCCAGCCAGTGGGTGCCAATTGAAATTGACGGCCACTGCTAGGACGCAGTTTTCTGTGACTATTTCATCGCGTATTTTTCCTCGATCCTACACCGCATGATCTTTGGCACCACCATCTCACGTCCGAGACTTGGTCCCTATTTTGTTTTGACGCTTACACTCAACTCTTGGTGATGATTGGACCCTCTGCGGGATATTCCTTCCTTCGGACTGGTACTTTCTTCAATGAGACCTCCGTAAGACTCCGCTAGTCTTGGATTCCCTCAAGGCAGCCAAGCTGGTTGTACCCTCAAAACCCTAGAACCCCTTTTAGTCATGTCACTCTGAAGAAACATGACGCCCTAGCCGTCATGGAGCACTGTTTCTGGCGTTCTGTGAGAGTTCTATCTCTGTCTGGAATTAGCGACCAGACAGTGGACGCTAATTGAATTAGCGACCATTTGAGAAGCCGCTAGTTCTTCGTGCCTGTGTCGTTCCCAGAATTAGCGGCCACCCTAGTGGGCGCCAATTCTGGAATTGGTTGCGGTCTGAGTGGAGACCAATTACCCAGTTTACCCGAATTTTCATGATTTTTACGAGAGACTTATCGCTATGTCATACTTGTCTAAAGTTCTATCTTTGATCTCCTTATTCCATGAATCTACCTTAAAGTTCCTACAATGGCTTATTCCTTTGAAATTCTATTGGCTATAGCTTTAGTGGATGTCTAGATATTTTACATGACTCAATGTCTGGTGTTAATAGGGCCCGGTCTGCTCCTGGGAGGAGCACCCGAAAGTACTTGTGCCCATAGGAGCTATATTGACCATGGTGTGGCATTACACTGGAGTGCATGACTAGTTGATTAATCGACGACATTCCACTCCCTATTACGTGCTTGATATTACATGACATGACTTGCGTGGCCCGAATTGGGCACAGTACTTGAATGAATTAATAGCCAATATCTTGGTACTTGACTTGACAATTACACGCTCGATATCTTGGTAAACTTTACTTGGTCTATCACGAACACTTGCTTGTATAACTTGCTAGTTCACTCTCTCCCTACTTTCATGTTTGACTCTACATCCAATGATCTATTGCCATCTTGCATACATGAGCATGCCACATAATATAAGTCATTGATTACTTTAAGCTAGTCTGGATTAGAGATATAATTCCTATTGAGCGTTCGCTCACCCTAGTGCTTTCCCCTATTTTTCAGGTAACTCAGATGATGAGGATCATTCGGATGGGGATGGACACGAGTGAAGAGAGTAGAGCCGTCCTGATTGTTGAAGCTACTACCTAGTCATGTCCCTTTCATCTTTCTTGAGTCTATTATTGTAATTTTCTTTTATTGAGTCTAGAATGTCAATTAGTACTCTTTTCCTTTGAAGGATTATCTAATGGAGATATTTGATGGTAATAATGAATAAATTGGGCTTGGTTATTGTCTCTATTTTTGCGCACTCTGTCTATATGTCGAATTTTCTTATGTTCTGATTGACATGATTGATATAAACTCGTCACGTATACCGGGTTCCTTCCACGCTCGCGGCGTGACATGCCGGATACCAGCCAGCCGGCTCCTGCTACTTCGACCTTGCATTGGTGGCCTTGGCAAGAGTTGGAGTCCCTACCCTTCTCTAAGGAGGATACTGTCAGGCTACTCTGGGTCCTTCTTGGCCGAGAGGATGTCCTAGTAAGCAAGGTGACAACGGACGTCCCAAGCTCCTCTCACTGTTCTCTTGCTCCGACTCCACCTTCTATGCCAAAGGATAGGAAGGGGAAACAGAAGTAGAATGGTGCCCCGGCACAATAGCACCCTATCTCTCCAGCCAGCATTCCTTCGGGCTCTATCCAGAAGCTTCGTATCCTAGCTCAAATCATGAAGATGACATCTTCAGAGTCTTCAACAACTCTAACAAGCCAGTCGGGCCTGTCAAAGTAGGGCCCAGTCAATACACAACACTAAGGCAACCACCAGGAGCGACGATGCCCCGCTACTCCTCCAGTTATCAAAGAATACCGCTCCAAGCCAGATTGCAAAGGCAAAGCTAAGGAGAAAGACTCTAAGCAGGCCTCCCAGTCTAACTCTAAACAAGATGCATCGCCACCGCGGGTAAGGCATCAAACCGCGCATATGTCTTCGGACGCCAACTCCAATATACCAGCATACCAGGAGCTACCACCTGAGGTCATCGAACAGGCAATCAACACTATCTTCCAAATGCAACAAGCGGAAGGCGCCAGGATCAAAATCAGGGCAAAGAAAAGTCATCGACCTCACTCTACCAAGACACCAGCTCGGAGATATCCCCATGGGGATTTGTCAACTCCAGCTCCAGCACCTACTCCTTCCACTCCTCTAGAGGTGACCATCGCCAAGAACAAGAGAAGAATAGGATGAAGAACCTCAAAAGATGAATCAAGAAGCAGGCTAAACAAGAAGCCATGCTACAATCTTCGGCTGAGCTAACGCCACTCCGGAAGCTACAACAGCTCATCGACGACCTGGAGGAGTACATTCCTCCTCGTCCCACTAGCGCTCTCCCACTCGATAATTACATCCCATGGGAAGAAATGCAAAAGTGAGCTCGCCTTAGGAGCTGGGTCCAGAAAATGATCCCAAAGATCAAGAATGGCTAAAGGCTCCTCATTCCAGAAGAACTCTCCTTGTTCTACAAAGATAAGGAGATCACCATAAAGCAGCTGCAGAAATGCTTTGAGACTGCACCTACAACATGGTGGCCATCCCACCTCTTGACAACTCCAACACTTCTCGACAAGGTGAGCCAGTGGCCTCCCAGAAAAGACAAAGAGCCATTGCCCTGCTAGGGATACAACCAACTCCTAAAAACATCGATCGCAGCCGAGGTCATGGCCAGGGACGCGGTAGAGGTCATGGCAGAACTACCGAGCAACCTCTCCACCAGTCCACTTTCGACCCGGACCGAATCATCCTCTTTCAAGGGGAAGAACCTGCCCCCATTCCGGAGGTAGAGATTCGGAATGGTCCCAACATTTTTGACCCCTCCTGTATGGAGGAGATCACCACCAGTGCTCTAGTCCCTGCTCTAGCCCCAGTCATTTCTGAAGATCAAGTAGGTTCATCCGGCAAGGACGATCTAACTCACCAGTCACCTCCAGAAGAGCCATCCTTGGCACCTCTGTTCCAGAAGCCCACATGTTGCATTCTGTATGTTTTGATGATGTCAATGCAATATGGTTCATTAGTTAATACAATAAGTCTTAATTACATGTGCTCTGTTTGTTGAAGCTGTGTCAAAGAGGGAAAGGAAGTTCTGAGAAATGACAAATCAAATTCACCTTGAAACAAGGTGGAATTTCCAGAAGCAAAGTCAAGAGAACGGGTATTCTGATTGCCACAAGAGTGTCAAAGTAGAATCACCATTGCCTCAATGCAGCCATGCTCACAGAAGAGATTTCCGGAGTTCTACATCGATGCAGCAGAGAATTGCACCAACGCATCAAGTCCAAAACCAGCTCTCGAATCGCACCACATCGAAGCATCAAGAAACTGCCTCGACACACCAAGTCAAAGGCCAACATTCGAAGTCTTCTGTTCAATAGGCTCTATGTTCACACTACACCGACGTAATAGAGGAGTGCATCGATGCACCCAACTCAGAATCAGAAAGTGGAACTTAACAACGTCGAAGCATCAAAGCACTGCATCGACGGATCAAAGGTCATGCACTCGAAGCCAATTGCCTAACTGCTCCTAAGCGACACTGCATCGACGAAGCAAGAAGGCACGTCGATGCATCTCTTCCAACCTTCAACATGGAAGCACTAGCGACTGACTTAAGAGGATAAAAGCTAAATAACATATGATTAAGGATGAAAATTGGACTACTTTGCCAAACAATTGGATCCGAAAGACTGAAGTATGTCTGAGCTTGTGAGACCTTAAGAGGATCATGTGAGAACGATCTCAAGCCTTGGCGTGAAAATTTCAGCCCACGTGGTTGAGTTTCTAGAAGAATCAGACTGACAGAATATTCTCTTTGCCACCTGGACCAATGATTTATTTTGGTCATGGATCAGTTTTCTTTTCAAAAAGGATGGTTTCTATGCTATATAGGTGAGTCGATCAAAAACCAGAGGTGGTGCTACATTTTCTGCGAGTTCAAGAGAGAAAGCCTCTTCAGAAGAAAAAGAGAGAAATCCACCTCTGTAGGAGAAGAGCGTCCCTGAGAGCATCCATTTTATCTCCGATGGAGAGTGCTTCAATTTGAAGCTACAGCTCGATTAGTTTTCTCAAGTTTCCTTGGCAGTCGTGTATTTTCATTTTTCATCTGTCTTATTTCAATTCGAAGTCACTTGTTTTTGTTCCTTCTGAGTTTTCAGAAGAAGGGAGACATAGTCTCCGGGTTATTCCCTCTGTGTAGTCAGAGGAAGGGAGAATTGTCTCCGGGGTTCCTTCTGAGGGATCAGAAGAAGGGAGGATTGCTCCTCCGGGTACTGCATTGTACGGTGGGTTCGATCTCTGTTGGGAGCAGGATCGAAGTTCAAGGGATCTGTCTCCCTTGGGTGTTAAGCTGTGGATTCAGCCGTTGTTTGCAGACTGAGTCTACGTGTGATTTGCTTTGTGCAAGGAATCCTCACTCTACAGAGTGAGGGGTGGATGTAGATTGCGGACTACAATCGAACCACCTAAAAATCCTCTTGTCCCTTGTATGGTTTGCTTAGCTTGATACCAATCGTGTTTTACTACAACTAAACGGTATATCAAAAGACGTAGCTGGAAAGATAGGTCAGGCCTATCCAGAACGTTGCCCCTTGCGTGAGGAGATCATTGGATCAAACCTCTGCCTTGTACCGATGTTAGTTGTTGATTGTATGCTCGTTTGCTGAGTGGTGAGCTCTCATTGTCGATATCCTTGTTTGTGTGCAGTTATTTCTCTTCATTATTCTCTGCACATAAGCTTGTTGATTCCTTATCTGATCCAGCACTGTGTTCGCATTGGTTCTACTTTTGGTGAAAATTGTCAAAATAGTACTTGAATTTTAATTTGGTCATTTTGGGGATAGATCTATTCATTCCCCCCCTTCTAGATCTATCACTCTATTTCTATCAATTGGTATCAGAGCAGGTTTCCCATAATGTGGTCCAACGACTAGGGAAGATCTGGAACTAGCAATGCTCGCAGCTTCATAGCTGAAGGGCATTCAATTAATAGACCCCCATTCTTCGATGGTGCCAACTACCTGTACTGGAAAAATAGGATGGAGGTGTTCTTACGAGCTCAGAGCCATGAGCTGTGGAGAGTTGTCACCAGCGGTCCATTTGAACTCCCTGAGGATGAAAGCGCGTGGACCAGGGAACAAATTCGATTGTCAACCGTCAACTGGACAGCTCTGAATATTATGTAGTGTGTTGTGCATCCAGATGAGTATTCAAGGATATCTGCTTGTAAAACTGCCAAGAAGATGTGGGACGAGCTGGAACTGATCTATGAAGGAATGTCCCAGTTGAGAGCAACAAAGGTAAACATACTCACCTCAGATTACGAATTATTTAAGATGAAGCATGATGAAAGTATCTATGAGATGTATGTGAGGCTCTCACTGATCACTAACAGTCTTAAGGCTCTAGGAAAACAATTTCAGGATAGTGATCTAGTTAGAAAGATTCTTAGGTCCCTAACCCCTGCGTGGCACACCAAAGCCACTGTGATAGAAGAGTCTAGGGATCTGTCCACTATGACAGTGACAGAGCTGATGGGATCATTGATGACATATGAGATTAATCTCAAGAGAAGTGTGGAAGAAAACAAGAAGGGAAAAACTATAGCTCTCAAAGTGTCTCGAAGTAGTGGAGAGAGCAGTGAAGAGTATGAGAACTTCTCTTATCTAGATTGATGCTCAACAAGCTATGCTGACTCGACAGTTCCAAAAGTTCTTAAGAACCAAAGGTAAGACCTTCAGGAAAAGAAGGCCACAGCAGGCTGGTAAGAATTCTAACTTTAAATCTGATAGGAACAAAGATTTTGACAAAATTACTTGTTATCATTGCAAAAAGCCAGGTCACATGAAAGGAGACTACCCCGAGTTGATAAGGAAGAACTTCAAGGCTCAGAAAAAGAAGCCTCAAGCTATGGTTTGTCATGGAGCAATGAAGAAGAAGACATCGAAGGTGAAATCTCAGATGAAGAAGAACAAGCGCTATGCCTTATGGCTAACAGTGATGAAGAGGTAAGCAATCCCTTCGAAAAATATTCAATTGATGATTGGGAAGATGTATATGCAGATCTTTTAGATAAATTCAACTGTCAAACCAAGGAATACACAATGGTAAAAAGGAAATTGAACAATGTTATTCAGGATCAAACCTCTGTTAAAAATGAAAATGAAAATCTCAAAACACAGGTTAAAGATTTGAATTCACTGAAAATTGACCATGAACACTTGAAAACTGAAAATGAGGAGATTAAAAGACACATGGATGATTTTAAAATAAAATTTCAAGAAATCCATAAAGAAAAAGAATTAACAACCGAAAAATATGAAGTTGTCAGGAATGCTAACTCTGAAATTCAGAAACAATGCGAAAAGCTTCAAAAGGAATTAAATGATAAACAAGCCATGTTGGAAAAGTTTGTTCAGGGAAAGATAAACCTAGATACCATGCTAGGTATGAAAATAAATTTCAATAAAGAAGGATTGGGAAATGATCCATCAAGCAAAAAGCCATTTGAATTTAAAACAGTGACCTTTTGTCAAGAAAAGTGTTGTCCCTAGATGCACAAATGGACAAGAAGGGGGGTTGAATTGTCCTCACCAAGTGCAATGGTAGTTTTTAATTTTTACGCAGCAGAATAAAATAACTACCAACATGGATTATGATCAAATGAAATATACTCTTTGAAGAAATCAGTTCTCTCAAGCTTACCGCTCACACACAATCAATATGAACAAGATGAACAAGCAAACCACAATCAAACAAGATGCGAGACAGATTTTTTAGGTGGTTCGAGACCACGACGGGCTCCCTACGTCCACCCCTCACCAAAACGGTGTGGATCCACTCGCTTCGAACTGAAACGCACGGAGCTTTCACTCCAAACACATGGAGACGTCGTCTCCTACACGATCCACCACAGATCTAAACACACACACACAAGCTGCAACACCGCAGCACAATAAACCACAACCGTACGCAGACGGTTCGACACACACACAGAGTCTGTGTTCAGAAAATAAAGATATAATCAATACATGCTCATAAACCAAATGTAAATCATTGGAATATGTGTAAAAGAGATGAAGAAATAGATCCTCATAAGATGGAAGGGCTATAGATGATCTTCTTTGATGCTCAGGTCGGAGGGAGGTCGGATGCCGTCGATGTTAACGTCAATGTGTTCCTCTCTTCAATACGCTTCTTTTTATCTTCTATCATGAACTCAAAAATCACCAGGATGTAGATGATATCCACCAATCTTCCTCCACTCCTCTCCTTCTTTCCTTCCTTCTCATGTAAGATAGATAGAATGTTAGCACTTGGGTATTTCTTCCCAAATTCGCAACTCATATATATCCACACAAGAGATGTATGAAAAGACCATTTAACCCTGGTCAAAACCCTATAGAACATGCCCCAATATATGTATGATAACCCTAGGGGCAAGGAGGTCAATTTTCAGCCCAAACGGATCATGTTTAATGGGTTTCGAACACAAGCAAACTGGGCCATCTGGCGTATTCGGTCGATCGGTCGAAAGGGGTCTGTCGACTGAAATGTTGCAGGTTTTATACCCCTACTGCCTGTGGATTTCGGTCGATTGATTGCCCTTGGCCGATCAACCGAACTGTGACATTTCACTGACCCCTGCATGTTGTTTTAATTGGTCGACCGAAGTCCCTCATTTGGTCGATCGAAAATAGTGCAGAAGGCCTATAAAACATGGAAAATGTGAGAGTTTAAGCTCAAATAATCCAATTAAGAAATCCATGAAGTATGAACATCAAAACCCATAAGAAACACATGAATGATATGCATTGGAGTCCTTTGAAAACACAAATCATACACTTTAACATCAAGAGCTTATAGCTATGCATAAGAACAAGATGTGAGCTCCATTTAACCATTGTTCTACCAAAGTTCACATGGAATTGATTACTCATGTTGCAAGTTAAAAACTTCATGAGAAATATGCATGAAAAACACTTAGCATGAAATTCATTGAAAGGTCGACTCAACACAAGGTGGGGTCGGCGCTATCAAAAAGATAATGCTTGAATTGGCTTGTATTTCAAAGTGAGGTCGACGCCATCAAAGATGAGGTCGACGCAGTCTACAGCCATCTTAAAGATTTTGAGAGATTTCAATCTTACCAATGGGTCTTGAAAAAATTAACATGAATTTCCACTTGTTTTTGATCCTTGGTAGCATGGTAGCATTTTCACTTGATGAGCCACAAGGATTCAATACTCTTTATCCTGTATTGCAAGATGAACAAAGAATGAACACCTTGGTTAGTGAAGAGGGGCGATCTCGCACTACTCCTAAGCGGGGTGGAAGATGACCACGTATCCTTGAAGTATGAACTGCAAGAAGGGAAACGAGTCAGAGGTGCCCAGGGATGAATCCCCTGGGAAGACCCTCCGATGCTTAAGTCAGCGACTGGAATAGAGCACTGGTGCGAAGGGAGAAGTTAGGAAGAAGATGGGAGCGCGAGATCCCTCTCCACCGAAAGGTGAAGTGGTTCCTGCTCAGGATTTTTGGCTTACAATCTCACAGGAGGGTTCTTCCAGTTTAAATAATGGCTCGTTGAGTGAATGATCCATGTAAGCTGAGTAGTTTCGGGGGGGTTATGTCCTCCTTGCGGGCTCTTTATAGCATACGGACTCTTGATCTCCCCTGTCCCCTTGAGCTCCCAGCTTTTAAGGGACGCGTAACGGCCGTACAGATAAGCTTCCATCAGTCGGCCCGAGTGTGAGGCACTGGCTCAAGAGATGTCTTCCCGAGCGATGAGTGCGTGGTCTAGGCAGAGAATACGGGGCTCTAATGGAGCTCTCCCGATCGAACTGATGCTCGGACTTCCCAGCCCGAAGGCCGCCTAGGAAGTGCTTGCTCCGAGTGAGTTATTAGGCTTATCTTTAGTGGACCCAAGCGCTACCACTTCAAGGAGCTGGGCCTCGTTGGGTCGGGTCGGACCTCATTTGGCCTCTCCGTATGGGCAGCTAGATTTCCCCTCTCCACTTGTCCCCCTCCTAATCCCGAGCCAAAACTAGGCTCGGCTGAGTAGCATTTGGGCTGGACTTTTCGTGGCTCAAATAGGGTGGAAATCTCTCTCTGGCAGAGGCCACATGATGCGGCTTGACCTGAAAATATGCCCGTCGTGATGAGTAAAAGAAGGCCCCTCCTCAAGAGATCAGAACGCCGCGCCGCCTCTAGCTAGGGGTTATAAGCATTGCGCGTTATTTGCGTCCCTTTATCTCTGAGGGTTTAGGGTTTTGCCATCCTTTTCATCTATATAGGGGGGCTCATGCGCCGTGAGAGCAGCTT
Organism: Amorphophallus konjac; assembly: GCA_022559845.1. Classification (NCBI taxonomy): domain Eukaryota; kingdom Viridiplantae; phylum Streptophyta; class Magnoliopsida; order Alismatales; family Araceae; genus Amorphophallus; species Amorphophallus konjac. The sequence goes on along the minus strand of CM040119.1, from coordinate 273,828,019 downwards.
GGAAGAGCAGAGAATCGCAGCGGCTTTCGTGGAACTAGAAGAGGTTATCGCGGCGGCGATCCGTCTGCTTCCTTCTCCTCCGGAGTTCTCTGGCTCAGAGCTTTCCCCTTCTTCTTCCAGTTCCTCCACCTGTTCGATGGCGGACCAAAGTCTTGAGGCCGAGGGGCGGCAGAAAGAACAGACCCCAAGGGTTTTCTTGGTACAGTCGGAGCCTCTCCGCAGCGAGTTGGGGGAGGTTGAGGTGAAGCGACTGGAGAACCAGTATGGGCTGCCTTGGCGATTCCAGTTCCTCGCGCCTGAGCCTCATGAGTCTAGTCTATCTACTCGTTCTGGCCTCTTTTGTTCCTTCCTCTTGGCCTGGAAGTGTGGCTTCCGCCTGCCCCTCCATTCCTTTGTCGCCGAGTTGCTTCGGTTCTACTGGCTGGCTCCTGTCCAGCTTGTCTCCAATTCTTATACCCTCATCTTCTCCTTCATTTTCCTTTGTGGCCAGTGTGAGGTGAGCACCTCGCTGGACCTCTTCCATTATTTTTTTGAACTGAAGAAGAATCTTCATGCAGGGAAGGGCTTCTTCTTTGTCCAGGCGAAACGGAACAGGAGTTGCGTGTCCCTTTCTGTGAAGGACTCCTCTCACAAGGGGTGGAAGACCCAATATTTCTGAGTGGGTGCATCGGCGGTCGGTGTGGCCTGAAATTTCCCGACGGCGCCCAATTTTCACCCGAACATTCCTCCGAAGCAAACGGAGGTCCCCCCGGAGGTAGAGAGGGATGCTGCTATCCTTCTACAGAATCGTCGACCGACTGCTGAGTTGGTGACCTCGTTCAACATCGAGGAGTATCTTTCTCGAGCACTGCTGTCGACAGGTGAGGATCTCAGGGATTTGTTCTCTTCCTTGTAGAGTAAATGTCTTCCTTCTTTTAATTTGCTCTTCTTCGTTCAGACTAGAGGCGAGCGGTTGAGGATGAGGCACCACCAGCCGAGTTGGAGATCATCGACGTGGATGATACGCTGGCTCTGAGCGATCTCCCAGCTCCGGAGGGTTCTTCTCGTGCCCGAGACAAGGGCAAGCGGGTTGCCCGGGATGACGCTTCCGAACGTCAGGGGGTCAAGCGTAAGGATCCCGTGGCGAAGCTACTGGGGTCTTCATTGCAGGCTCTGTCTGCCGAGAAGAAGCGGGCGAGGAAGGCGGAGGTTGCCCGGACGGCCGAAGAGGCTTCTCTTCCGGCTCTCCCTTCTGCAGAGCAGGAAGGGGCCAACAATGAAGGGGTCACGGCAGATATCAGGGCGCGGAGCGAGGCAGAGGGGGCGCCAGACGGAGGAGCCCGGTCTGAGCCGGTCGAGGCCGGAGGGTCACAGGCTGAAGTGACTCAATCACAGCCGGCCGAGGCTGGGGAGGTACGTGGCGGGGCAGCTCATCCTGAGCCAACCGGTGGGGCCCCCGAGACAAGGTTGCTCGGGGGAGGTGCCCCAATATCGGCCGCTCCGGAGAGAGTTTCTCCTCCCTCGGCCAGTGCTTTCAGCGTTCGGGCCTCTCTGTACCGGACGTGCCATTCCATAGCTTCAGGAGCCTTGCGAGAAAAACTCCGAAAAGGCCCCCTTCCACGTTTTTCGAGCAACTCATGGAAGGTGGCCTGATCTTGGCTCAGCTAGGAGCTGAGGTAGTGGATGCGTACGCTCGGCCGGAGTCGGAGTGGGAGACTCTTTCATGGGCCCATGGTGCGCTTGATCGGAAGGTCGAGCGTTTGACTCTCGATCTTGGGGACCTTCGTCGAGAGGTGGTCTCGCTCTGGGCACAGGTGCAGTAGAGCCAAGCGGAGTCTCGGTCCTTGACGGAGCAGCTGGCTCAGGCCCGTCGCATGATCGACCAGAAGAATGAGCTCCTAGAGGCGGAGCGCAAGATTCAGGTCAAGCGCGGCGAGCAATGGAAGGCCGAGCGAGAGGGGCTCGAGGACCGAGTCCGGGGGGGCGAGGGTGCACGGGCCGAGGTCGAGAGGAAGTTGTCTGAGTCGAAACAGAGGATAGCCGAGCTTGAGAGGAAGGTGGAGCTGGCGGGGTTAGAAGCTTTCGAGCAACATAGAAGCTCGGAGGTGTACCACGCTGCTCTTCTTCAGGCTGCCTTCCCTTACTATGAGTCGGGCTATCGTCGGGGCCTTCGGAAGGGCTTCTCCCAGGGTTTCACTCGGGCCGTCGTAGAGGCTAAGGCCCAAGCGACTAGGCTCGTTTTTCCTTTCGGGCAATGCTATGACTTGGACTGGGGTTCCACCGACTCTTCCCATTACACGTCGAGCAAAGAAGAGGGTCGGGAGTCCTCGAGCTCGACCGATCGACCGCCAACTCCAGCAGCCCCGGGAGAGCACGCGACCGAGACAGTTCCCACACAGGTGGGGTCAGTGCCTGGGTTGGCCGTCACCGGGAATACTGGGGGCAAATCGTCTGGTGCTGAGGGGGCCTTGTCTACCGAGCTTGGAGATGGGCCCGAGGCTTGATGTACATGCTTTTCTTTTCTTTCTCGTTTGTAGCTGTGTAAGACCTTTTTGTTTTTTTGGGAAATATAATAGCGGCAATGTTAAGTGCTGAATTGATTGTTTCTTACCGCTTTTGGTGTGATTTGACTACCGTATCCGTAGTCATTTGGGAAGGCGCCGATCTTCTTTACGGATATCGCGCATGCCGATCTGTCAGATAACTGACATGGCGCTGGGAGCCTGGCACCTTTCCGTTTTTCCATGCCGCCCTTAATGACTTGCCGCTTCGCGCGTCCTGCTAGGGGGATGTTGGGAAATGAGGTAACCATCTCAGGGAGGGCTCTTTTAACATGTTTGTATGGGGAGAGTCATTTAAGGCGAACAACTCCCCCTTCGGCCTATAAAAGGTCCGAGGGGCGTCTCCTTTTCCTTTCATCGCTTAAGGCCATCCCTAGCGGTTTCTCCTTCTTCCCCTTCCACGAAGCGTTGTGTTGTCGATCTCAGCGGAGCATGGAAAGCGCTTCAGAAGATGACGAGGCAGACGGCAGTAGGAGGGAGGCTCCTGCTATTGCAATTTGGAAGAGGGTTCGACAGTCGGGGGTCAGTTTGGGAGAGGGTTCGACATGCTGGAGCATATTGCATTCCTATCCCTGACCCGTCGACGCTATCCCGAGGGGAGGGGGGAGCTCGTTAAGCTCCCTCCTTTCTGGACCTCCTCCTCCCTCCTCGTCCATCTCTGTCATTTTATTTTTCTTCCTCCTCTTTCACTCTTCGGAGGGCGCCTACACTATCTGCCTTCCAAGGAGTTGGCAGAGAGGATGCCTTCACTTGTATTCCTTCCTCTTCTTCTCTCCCTCTTTTTTTTGTTGTTTCCCCTTTTTTCCTCTTTCCTCCGAGCTTCTCGAACCAACGGGGCCGGCCATCCTTTATCCGAGCTAGTTTCTGCACTAGGCAGAGTGAGTGGATGGATGCAGGAGTGCTTACCGAGTCGGCCAAGCGATCTACTCACGTCATAGTACCAGTGGATGTAATTTTTGCTGTACATGTATATTGTATTGGCTGCGGCCTTCTTGATGTACACCAAAGTTCAATAATAAAAAAAGGAGAATAGTGTTTATTCTACTTTGTCTACTTTACTTATATGTGTATGCTTGCCAGATGATCAAAAGTAGAACTTGCGCACTGTAGTCGCATTCCATGTCTGAGGGATGGCTGTTCCTTCCATGGTGGATAGTCGGTACGCCCCTTTCCCGAGTGTCTCGACCACTCAGTAGGGACCTTCCCAGGTAGGGGCTAACTTCCCCACCGCCTCCAATGCTCGAGAGGCTTCGGCCTTTCTCAGGATGAAGTCCCATGTCTGGAAATGTCTGTCTTGAACTCTAGAGTTGTAGTATTGAGTGACGCGTCGTTGGTATTCCATTGCTCGGATGTTTGCAATCTCTCGGGTCTCGTCCACTAAGTCGAGGTTTTCCAGCAATTTATGCTCGTTCACCTCGGGTTTGAAGTGGACGACTCGGAGAGAAGGATTGCCAACCTCTAATGGAATAACGGCTTCCATGCCATACACCAGTTGGAAAGGTGCTTCACCGGTGGCCGTTCTTGGAGTAGTTCGGTGTGACCATAGTACGCTCAGTAATTCCTCGAGCCAGCTGCCCTTGGCCTTGCCGAGCCTGGTTTTGATGCCTTTCAAGATAGTTTTGTTGGCATTCTCGACCAGTCCATTGGCCTGAGGGTGGGCTACCGAAGTGAAGTGGTTGCGAATGTTTAGGTCGGCACATCTATATCTGAAGTAATGAGAATCAAATTGCCGACCATTATCACTCACGATCACTCGGGAGACACCATAGCAACAAATGATCGACTTCCAAACAAAACTCCATACGACTGACTCGGTGATCCTGGTGGTGGCTTCAGCCTCGATCCATTTGGTGAAGTAGTAGATGGCGATGATGACGTACTTCTTCTGAGCCTGAGCTGTGGGAAACGGCCCGAGAATATCGATTCCTCACCGAGCGAAGGGGTATGGCTCGGCAAGGTTGACGAGCTTCGTGGCAGGTTGGTGGATAAGATGGTCGAAGCGCTGACATCGATCGCACTTCTAGACATAGGTCGTGCAGTTGCGCTGGAGAGTGGGCCACCAGTAACCCTGCCGAAGCAAGATCTTGGTGAGCGATCTTCCTCCTTGGTGCGCGCCGTAGATGCCTTCGTGTACTTCCTGGATTGCTCGGCTGGCTTCGTCAGTGCTGATGCACTTGAGGAGGGGACCGGAGAAGGATCTGTAGTACAAGGCATCATTCAGTATGACGAAACGCCGAGCTTGGTACTTGAGTTTCTGGGCTTCCCGGGGGTCGGGAGGCTCTTGAGAATCCCAGAGCCAGGATATGTAGGGAGTCCACCAGTCGCTCGGGGGTGCTATGGATGCACTTTTCGACACGCTCGTTCGTTTGTTTCATTGGGTCGGTTTATTCGGTGGGTTTATTCGTTTATTAAGTGCGTGGGCGTACCAGTCACCTAGGTGACGATTTATTGTGCGCTCGATCTGACTAATCAGACGATTGTGTGGTTCATGTCGGGACCAAAACCCGCCGAGCCATAAAGGTCACGGCGTCATTTACATCCCCTCGGAGAGGGGAACACCCTTGATTAATCGTCGGGAATCAGGGCCTCATGGCCAGGAAACTATATCGAGAGAAACAAGCCGATAGCGGTCTCGAATCAGTCGGAAAACCCGATGTTTAGGGAAGCAAGCATTCGAAATATGTCGGTCACTCAAGGGACCATTTTGATATTCGGACGAGCATCCGGCCTCAGAAAATCATGATCATCACGGGGAAAACCGGAGCATATGTATGCCGGGGTACGGCAAATTTATTGTTCAAAGGGATATGAGACATTCGGTTGAATCCCGATTAGAGTGGTCGGGAATCAGCGAGTTTATTGGCCCGGTGCGAGATCGAGTCAGGACCATTCCGGGGGCGCCTCCCACGGTCCAAACGAGGCTTGCGTGGGCATTGTTAATATTTCCGGTGCAAAGGGGCAGCGGAAAAGTGTCCCGGGACTAGATTCCAAAACGAAGATGTGTACAGAGATAGTTGGCAGTAGGCCTAGGAAGTGGGTCAGGCAATGACCATGTTCGGGGTGGACCCGAGGTCAAAGCATGGCCCACGGAGGCCTTATTGATATTCCCACACGTAGGGTTAAGGGGAGATGAGAGCCTTGTCGTTCCATTCAGAATTTTTCGGTCACTAATGGACCACTTTATGTTCGGACAAAGGTCCGTGTTTGTAGCGTAAGAGACGGTGAAAAACCGTGCAAATGTTTATCGCGAGTGCGGCAGGTTTCACGCAAGTGCGGGATTAGATCCCAAAATAGAAGTCGGTCACTAACGGACCATTCGTTGTTCGGAAGAGAGCCCGCATTAGTAGCATCGAAGACGACGATAAACCGTACGAATGTCTGCCGTAGGTATGGCAAGTTTAATGCGGGTGCGGGATTGAATCCCGGTAGAAGCAGGTTGAGTTAATGAGCTATTGGCCCGAGATGTGTTCGGATGATGACCATATCGAGGGTTCCGAGGTCCACGTCCGATACCACAAGGCATCATTGATTATCTCTTTGCACCCCAGTCCGGGGGAGTGAATTGTTAAGTGTGGAGCCCGAACTCGCCAACGTGCACCCTCGCACGCGGATCGACCTGCGCGGTCAGGTCACAGGGGTCAAGGGGGCAGCGCCCCTTGCGGGGGTTTCCGGGGGCAGCGCCCCCGGAACAAAATTTTAATTAAGGCGCGGGTGATGGAGTTCCTTTCATTCATTTTTTTTATTAATGACATTGATCTTTTGCATTCCTTTCTTTGTTTGAACCTTTCTCTCTTTTTTATCTGCCCCCCCCCCTTTTTATATTAAAGAGAAACAAAGGGATGGCGCCGCTTTAGGATGCCAACGGAGGGCGCGCTGGATTTGGCAACGCCGGATTAGGATGCTACAGGAACCGCGCCGAATTAGAGGCCTTAAGGGAGGGGCGCGCCAGGTGTGATCGCGCCGGAATAGCATGTGAAAAGGGCGCGCCGGGAAGGTGGTGAACAGGGGTCGTGCCGGATTAGAGGCTTTAAGGGGGTGCGCACGTGATATGGAATGAACAAGAATGGGGCGCGCCGGCTATGGGGCAACAAGATGGAGATGGGCGCGCCGGGTAGAGGAACAATGGGGAGATTGGGGTTATGATAGTGGTGTTAAACCGGCGTGGTGGAATAGTCACCGCGCCGTATTAAACTCTCCCGAGGGTTTATTGCTTTGATTGTGTGTTTCTTTTCTTTTCTTTCACCCGTAGGTGGGTTTTATGATCCGTTTGTTCATCCATTTGGTAGATTAAGTAGGTAATGAGGTGGGGTTTAAGTGATTTGTTCGGAGGAGTTTATTGTGTAAGATTTTAGGGGGTTAATTCACAGAGGGTTCACTGTGTGTTTCTTTTCTTTCACCCGTGGGCAAGTTTTATGATGTGTTTATTCATTATTCTTGGTGTTCTTGTATGTTCTTGACCCTGGCGAAAATCTGGCAGCACCTCCCCTGGACCGGGACTTGCCAGAGAGAAGCGAAAGCCACCACATGGATTACTCTCGGGTAAACTCTCAAAATGTGGAACGGCCTCACGGCGGTCCGTTAGCCCAAGTGTGAGTGTGGAACGCTCGAGGGCCAGCCTACGAGAGCGACCACGACTCACGGGCGATGATTTAGATGTTCGCCATAGAAGGCTGTAGCTCTTCATCCCACGGACGGGCTCCCCGAAGGTCATGCCACGGAGAGGCAGACCTCCGAGGTCCCTGGATGATAAGAAAAGCGAGAGGAAGGGGAAGAGATCACAACAGTGGAATACTATGCATGCATAGAGAACCCATTCTTCTCATTCATCCTCGAGGGAAAAAAAAGGGAACATTGCAAGGGAAAAGAGGGAGAATACATTGACATGGGAGGAAGAGAGAGAGCACGGGCTTCTCTCCCTCGGAACCACCCCTCACCCTCACTCACTCTCACTCTTTCACTCATAGGTGCGAGGACGATACTCTTCTTCTCTTCGGGTGGCCTTCTCTCTTCACTAGGCTTCCTCCCTCACTGAGCTTTCCTTTTTGTGCTCCTCTTCCAGGCCCTCTCTGCGACGGGCCAGTCGGGTGTTTTATTCAGGGAGCAGGCAGAGCATATATATAGTGGGGTTGCCTTTCCTTTCTCGAACGGAAGAAAGCTCCCGCCACTGCATTCGTCTGCCAGACAAACATGGTTAGCTTCTATGCTGGCATCCGGTAATTGGCGCTGTACGTTGTCGTTCGTCCGAGGATGGGATGTTCATGGATTTGCTGGGAGGATCTGCTGCTGCTACTCCCCCCATCGATGCTTGCCTTCGCCGTCGATGCAGCTGCGTTGTCGAACGGAGGTGGAGACAGGGCTCCAGAGCATTGAATGCCCACGGAGACAGGGCTTCAGAGCATTGAATGCCCTCTAGGCACCAGGCTGTTGCGAAAATAGGGTATCGGCTGGCGGATGGGATGGCATTTGAGTTAAACCGGTGCGGTGTTATGCACGCCGTATTAACACATCAAAGGTGGCGCCGTATTAAGGTGTAAAGGGGGGGGCACTTCCTTCAAATGAGCGCGCCGGGTGAGTTGTGCATAAGGTGGCACCGTATTAACCTTCAAAGAGGAGGGCTCTTCAACAGGGGCGGGCCGTTTTAGTGCAATACATTAAGGGCGTGCCGTATTAGCAAAGGGAGAGGAGAACGTCGTTTTAATGGCATGCAAGGGGGCGCGCCGACTTCACCCGTGCCGGTTTAACCGGCGCCCGTTTAGGTGAAGGCCGTGCCGATTTAAGGCTCTTCCGCGCCGTTTTAAGCACTGAACGGATTCGTTTCAAAGTCGCGGCCGTTTATATGAATGTTGGCACTCCCGAAATGTTTTAGTTGCGATGCATGGCTTCCGCAATTTTCCGTTCGCAGCTTCTGGGGCTCAGTTCAGGCTTTACGTGACTTTCGGCATATGCCGAGACTGTACCGGAGTTCCCAGATTTTCTATGATTCAGCACTCGGCACGGCCGGTCGGAGAGTTGTAGCCGTATCTTCCGCCTGGGGGGCTTCCTTAACGGGTAGCGGACCACCAAGCGAGTTCTCATCCTAATCGGGTGAGGCATGAGGTTTATTCGACATTTCTGTCTTCGGCTTGCTCTCGAGTGTCGAGACATGCATGCCGTATGATCATCACCGACATTTTTCGACGTCCACAAATGCCCCCCACTCGCGAGTGGTGCAAGCGAGGGATGAGCGCGTGGGGCTTGTGAGTGTAGAGTTCTTTGAGAAGATGTCTATTCTTCCGGGCTAGTGCATACTGGTCCGGAGCTGATTCGCGGGAGAGCGCTCACTCCTTCAGCGAAGGGATGAGGGAACCACTCCACCGCATGCGCACGTGGGCCAAGAGTCCTTTCGTTCATCGACTTGGACGGGAGGTCTGAGCCGGAGCCAATGTGGTTTCCTTTTGTTCATCGACATGGACGGGAGGTCTTAGCCGGAGCCAATGTGCTTTCTTTTTGTTCATCGACTCAGACAGAAGGTCCGAGCCGAAGCAAAGGGGGTTTTTTGTTCATCGACTTGGACGGAAGGTCCGAGTCGAAGTAAAGGCATTTTGTTCATCGACTTGAATGGAAGGTCCGAGCTGATGGTTAACTCACCGGTGGGACTGGAGATTGCAATATTGGGGTGGTTTGTTCATTGACACGGGGTTAGTATCAAAGTAAGGGTCTTTTTGTTCATGGAACCAGACGAAAGGTCCAGGCCACAGGTTTGTGCGTCGGTGCCGACAGGGAGTCGGAGACCGACGTGGTTTATTCGTTGACACGGAGTTAGTGCCAAAAGAAGGGTCTTTTTCTTCATGGCACCAGACGAAAGGTTCGGGCCACTTGTCTTATGCGTCGATGGGACTTAAAATATTTTGATCTCCGGCGGGACTTGACGAGTCGACATCCCTCGGAGGCTTCGATGATGATTTTTTTCTTCTCTTCTTTTTTTTCTTTTCTTCTTTTTTTTCTTCTCTTTTTTTTCTTCTCTTCTTCTCTTTTTTCTTCTTCTTTTCTTCTCTTTTTTCTTCTTCTTTTCTTTCCCTTCTTTTTCTTCTTCTCTTCTTCTTCTTTTTTCTTTCTCCATTTTTTTTGAACAACTTTGGGTAGCTGCCGGCGTGGATGCCGATGGTGAAGAGCTACTGGCTCCGATGCCAATAGTCGGAAGCTGTCGGCCTAGATGCCGATAATTAGGAAGCTGTCGACACGGACACCGATAATGACATAGCTGTCGGCTAAACGCTGATAGTTAGATAGCCGTCGGCTGAACGTCGATAATTAGATAGCTGTCGGCTCAGGGGCCGATGATTGAAAGCTGTCGGCTCGGAGGCCGATAATTGAAAGTTGTCGGCTCAGGGGCCGATAATTGAAACCTGTCGGCTCAAGGGCCGATAATTGAAAGCTATCGGCTCAAGGGCTGATAATTGAAAGCTGTCGGCTCAGGGGTCGATAATTGAAAGCTGTCGGCTCAGGGGCCGATATTTGCAAGCTGTCGACTCAAGGCCGATAATTGACAAGGCCGATAATTGAAAGCTGTCGGCTCTGGGGCCGATAATTGAAAGCTATCGGCTCTGGGGCCGATAATTGAAAGCTGTGGGCTCAGGGGCCGATAGTTGAAAGCTGTCGGCTCTGGGGCCAATAATTGAAAGCTGTCGGCTCAGGGGCCGATAATTGGGAAGTGAGCCGCGAGGGCAGAGAGGAGGGTTTATTCCTTTAACGGTCTGGACGATGGGCCCAAATTGAAAGGGATTCGTCGCCCAAAGGGACTTTGTTGATTCGACAAGGATGTCCATCACCCGGAGGGACGGGGAGAAGAACGTGTTGATTCAATGGCCTGGACGGGAGGCCCAAATCAAAAGGGGTATTCGTCACCCGAAGGGATAGAGAGAAGAGTTGGTTCATGTAACGACCTAGACGGAAGGTCCAAATCAAAAGGATTATTTTTATTCTCCGGCTGGACGGTAGGTCCGAGCCCAAGTGAAAGGATCTTTTTGTTCTCTAACCGGACGGAAGGTCCGATCTAGAGTGAAAGGATCTTTTTGTTCTCTAGTCAGACGGAAGGTCCGATCCAGAGTGGAGAGAATTCTTTTTATTCTCCGGCTGGACGGTAGGTCCGAGCCAAAGTGAAAGGATGTTTTTGTTCTCTAGCTAGACGGAAGGTCCGATCTAGAGTGGAGAGAATCTTTTGTTCTCTAGCCGGGCAGAAGGTCTGATCTAGAGTGGAGAGAATTTTTTTGTTCTGCGGCTGGACGGCAGGTCCGAGCCAAAGTGAAAGGATGTTTTTGTTCTCTAGCTGGAGGGAAGGTCTGATTTAGAGTGGGGAGAATCTTTTGTTCTCTGGCTGGGCGATAGGCCCGAACCAAAGTGAAAGGAATCTTTTTATTCTCTACCCGGACGGAAGGTCCGATCTAGAGTGGAGAGAATCTTTTTGTTCTCCGACTGGACGGCAGGTCCAAGCCAAAGTTAAAGGATGTTTTTGTTCTCTAACCGGACGGAAGGTCCGATCTAGAGTGAAAGGATCTTTTTGTTCTCTAGTCAGACGGAAGGTCCGATCCAGAGTGACAGGGGTCTGTTTGTTCTCTGGCTGGGTGACAAGCCTGAACCAAAGTGAAAGGATTTGATGTTCATCAATGCGTCAGGAGTACCGGCTGTGAAATCTGAACCCGGGAAAGTGGGCCACGAGGGCCAGAGTTGATGTTGCAGAAGTTGGCCGCGAAGGCTACAATTGAGGAAGCGGGCTATAGAAGCCGAAGTTGGGAGGTTAGCAGGCCGTAAAGATGAGAAGTAGGCCGTGAGGGCCAAGATTGGGCTGTACGAGCCAGAACTGGGAAAGCAGGCCGCAATATTCGAAATTGAGTTTATTATTTTTCTCTTTTTTATTTCTTTATTCAATCATGCAGGCATTCGACAGCAGGCATAACATAAGTATAAATAAGATAGCTCTCTCTACAGGGGATGGGATAGGGACATCGCCCGTATTTCGTAAACGCGGTGCGGGCCACGAGGCACGACTAAGGGGTGGTGCGCTAATCAAGAGGATATCGCATGTCTTACATGCACAGCTTAAATTCACGCATTTCACCCGAGGCAATCCTTTGTGGAGTGGAGGAGCAAACGTGTGAGCAAAAGGCCCTAAACATAGGAATATGCAGGTTTTTTAAGCAACACTCGAGGGTTACTCTAGCGCCTACACATGGGTTTCAAGCTCTCGATTTCGATAGCTTCGCACAACCCCCATCTATTTATTTTGGTAGCAGATTTCACCGTTCGACGCGAGTCTCCTCATGTGTCTCAATGGGGATTCTCGGCTACTAGGATTCGTCCTTATCATAATTCTATTGCGGATTTCACCGTTCGACGCGAGTTTCCTCATGTGTCTCAATGGGGATTCCCGGCTATTAGGCCTCATCCTTATTTAAATTCGCTTCACCATTTCGCGCGAGTCTCCTCATTTGTTTCAGTGGGGATTCCCGGCTACTCGGATTCACATTTCTCTCCTTTTTTCTTGCATCATTTTTCTTTTCTTTCTTTTTTTTAGTGGGGGTAGGAAGCTTTTCCCTCACGATTACCTTTCACGCGAGTGCAGAAATTCAAATCTCCGTAGAGTGCTAAGAAGAAAGTCGGGCAATCCCTATGGTTGAAGACCATTGCACACATTAAATGTGAAGTGTAAGAGCATTGCCTTAGGTTTATTTTGTGAGTTGGGCTCAGCAATTTAGCCATGACTCTTCCCCTTGACGTGTGCACCCGTCATAATTGGGTTCCCTTCTAGCATATGTCGTGACGCACGTGCATTCGGAATCGGGGCAGCATTATTATTTAGCAAGGAAACAAGGTCCTAGAAAATTTCAAAGAGGTGTGTTATTCTATATTATAAGCAAGCATGCAAGCAGGGCAGCCAAGCATTTTTTTTGTTCTCCTTTTTTTTTGCGTAAGAACATACTGTTGTTGTGTATATGTATCTTGTAAGTGGTTGTAGAAGTATTAGGGAAGCAGGCCGCGAAGGGTCGAAAGGAAATTAGGGAAGCAGGCCGTAGGAGCCGGAGTGGGGAAAGCATGCTACAAAGGCCAAAGGCTTAGGGGGGAGCAGGCTACGAGAGCCCAAAATTGTGGGAAGCTGGCTATGAAAGCCGAATTCTGGGAAGCAGGCTATAAAAGCTGAAATTGGGAAGTAGGCCGTGAAGGCCAAATTCTGGGAAGCGGGCTCCCAAAGCCGAAATTGGGAAGGCGGGCTGTAAGAGCCGAAGAGAAGGGTTTCTTTTTGTTCTCTGGTCAGGGGAAAGATCCGAACCAGAGTGAAAGGTCTTTTCTTTTGTGCTCCGATCGAGAAAGGGTCCGAGCCAAAGTGAAAGGGTCTATTCTTTTGTTCTCTGGCCCGGGAAGGATCCGAACCAAAGTGAAAAGGTTGATTCTTTAATTCTCTGGCCGGGGAAGGATCCGAACCAAAGTGAAAGGTTGATTCTTTGATTCTCTGGCCGGGGAAGGACCCGAACCAAAGTGAAAGGTTGATTCTTTAATTCTCTGGCCAGGGAAGGATCCGAACCAAAGTGAAAGGTTGATTCTTTGATTCTCTGGCCGGGGAAGGACCCGAACCAAAGTGAAAGGGTTATTTTTGATTCTTCGGCCGGGGAAGGACCCGAACCAAAGTGAGAGGGTTATTTTTGATTGGGAAGTTGTCGGCTAGGAGCCGATGATTAGGGTAGCTTTCGGCTTGGAGGTCGATGATTAGTAAGCTGTCGACCCAGAAGTCGATGATTGGATAGCTGTCGGCTTGGAGACCGATGATTAGAAAGCTATCGGCCAAGAGGCCGATGAATAGAAAGTAGTCGGCTCGGAGGCCGATAAATGAATAGCTGTCGGCTCGGAGGCTGATAAGTGGATAGCTATCGGCTCGGAGGCCGATGGTTGAATAGCTGTTGGCTTGAAGCCCCGATGGCTGAATATCTGTCGATGTAACGCCCCGATGGCGGATGGTTTTGTTGGATTAACGCCTCGTCGGCGGAAGGGTTTTGTCGGTTTAACGCCCCATCGGCGGAAGGTTTTGTCAGTTTAACGCCCCGTCGGCAAAAAGTTTTGTCGGTTTAACGCCCCGTCGGTGGAAGGTTCTGTCGGTTTAACGCCCCATCGGCGAAAGGGTTTTGTTGGTTTAACGCCCAGTCGGCGGAAGGTTTTGTCGGTTTAACGCCCCGTCGGCGGAAGGTTTAGTTGGTTTAACGCCCTGTCGGTGAAAGGTTTAGTCGGTTTAACGCCCCATCGGCGAAAGGTTTAGTCGATTAAACGCCCCGTCGGCGAAAGGTTTTATCGGTTTAACGCCCCGTCGGTGAAAGGTTTTGTCGGTTTAACGCCCCGTCGGCGGAAGGTTTTGTCGGTTTAACACTCCGTAGGTGAAAGGTTTAGTCGGTTTAACGCCCCGTCGGTGAAAGGTTTAGTCAGTTTAATGCCCCGTAGGCAAAAGGTTTTGTCGGTTTAACGCCCCATCGGCGGAAGGTTTTGTCAGTTTAACGCCCCGTTGGCGAAAGGTTTAGTCAGTTTAACGCCCCGTCGGCGAACGGTTTTGTCGATTTAACGCCCCGTCGGTGAAAGGTTTAGTCGGTTTAACGCCCCGTCGGTGAAAGGTTTAGTCGGTTTAATGCCCCGCAGGCAAAAGGTTTTGTCAGTTTAACGCCCCATCGGCGGAAGGTTTATGTCAGTTTAACGCCCCGTAGGTGAAAGGTTTTGTCGGTTTAACGCCCCATCGGCGAAAGGTTTTGTCAGTTTAATGCCCCGTTGGTAAAAGGTTTTGTCGGTTTAACGCCCCGTCGGCGGAAGGTTTAGTCGGTTTAACTCCCCGTCGGTGAAAGGTTTTCTCAGTTTAATGCCCCGTAGGCAAAAGGTTTTGTCAGTTTAACACCCCGTCGGCGGAAGGTTTAGTCAGTTTAATGCCCCGTAGGCAAAAGGTTTAGTCAATTTAATGCCCCGTAGGTAAATGGTTTTGTCGGTTTAACGCCCCGTCGGCGAAAAGTTTTGTCGGTTTAACGCCCCATAGGCGAAAGGTTTAGTCGGTTTAACGCCCCATCGGTGAAAGGTTTAGTCAGTTTAATGCCCCGTAGGCAAAAGGTTTTGTCAGTTTAACGCCCCGTCGGCGGAAGGTTTTGTCAGTTTAACGCCCCGTCGGCGAAAGGTTTAGTCGGTTTAACCCCCCGCCGGCGAACAGTTTTGTCGGTTTAACGCCCCGTCGGTGAAAGGTTTAGTCGGTTTAACGCCCCGTCGGTGAAAGGTTTAGTCGGTTTAATGCCCCGTAGGCAAAAGGTTTTGTCAGTTTAACGCCCCGTAGGTAAAAGGTTTTGTCAGTTTAACGCCCCGTCGGTGGAAGGTTTAGTCGGTTTAACGCCCCGTCGGTGAAAGGTTTTCTCAGTTTAATGCCCCGTAGGTAAAAGGTTTTGTCGGTTTAACGCCCCGTCGGCGGAAGGTTTAGTCAATTTAATGCCCCGTAGGCAAAAGGTTTAGTCAGTTTAATGCCCCGTAGGCAAACAATTTTGTCGGTTTAACGCCCCGTCGGCGAAATGTTTAGTCGGTTTAACGCCCCGTCGGTGAAAGGTTTTGTCAGTTTAATGCCCCGTAGGCAAAAGGTTTTGTCGGTTTAACACCCCGTTGGCGGAAGATTTAGTCAGTTTAATGCCCCGTAGGCAAAAGGTTTAGTCAGTTTAATGTTCCGTAGGCAAACGGTTTTGTCGGTTTAACGCCCCGTCGGCGAAAGGTTTAGTCGGTTTAACGCCCCATCGGCGAAAGGTTTTGTCAGTTTAATGCCCCGTAGGCAAAAGGTTTTGTCAGTTTAATGCCCCATCGGCGGAAGGTTTTGTTGGCTTAGACGAAAAGTCGTGACACCAACCCCATGAGAAGTCTATTTGTTGGATGGCCGGAGGTAGAAGGTGAAAGACCATGTCTGCCTCAAGGCTTACTTTCTTTTCTTCTCTTCTTTTATGCGGGGAGGCGAGTGGAGAGACCACGTTTGCCTGATGACTGTTCTTTTCTTTTCTGCTCTTCTTTTTATTGTGAAGAGGCGGGTTCAAAGACCACGTCCACTTCATGACTGTTCTTTTTGTTCTGCTCTTCCTTTCTCATTGATGCCCCCGGACTGGGGTGTGTTCTTTTAACGTGCCCCCAGGTTGGAGTGTAGCTTTTCTTCATCTGCCCCCTAGGTTGGGAGGTAGGCCTCTTTGATTTTGTGCCCCTAGGCAGGGGTGTATTCTTTTGGCTTCTATGCCCCTGTGGTGGGGTATATTTCTCTTCACGTGCCCCGAGGTCGGGGTGTATTCTTTTATGGCTTCTATGCCCCCAGGCGGGGTGTATGTTTCTTCTTCAAATGCCCCTAGACCTCTTCGTTTCTTGTGCACCCAAGGCAGGATGGGTTTCTTCTTTACGTACCCCCGAGTCGGGGTGTAACTTCATGCTTCTTATGCCCCCAGGTCGGGGTATATTCTGCTTCTTTACTTCTGTGCCCCCCATATCGGGGTATATTTCTTCCTCGAATACCCCTGAGCTGGGGTGCAACTCTGTTTCTTCTTATGCCCCTAGGTTGGGGTAGATTCTTTTCACGTGCCCCCCGAAGCCGGGGTGTAACTTTTGCCTTATGTGCCCCCGAGTTGGGGTGGATTCTCTTCATGTGCCCCTGAGCGGGGTGTATCTTTTATGGCTTATATGCCCCCAGACGGGGTGTAACTTATGCTTCTTATGCTCCCCGTGGCGGGGTACATTCCTTGCTTCTCACGCCCCCATGGCGGGGTGTAGTTCTTCTTCGAATGCCCCTGATGCGGGGTGGATTCTTCTGCTTCTTCTACCCTAGGGTGGGGTATATTTCTCTTTGTATTCCCCTAAGCCGGGGTGTCTTTTTGTTTCATATGCCCCCATATCGGGGTATATTTCTCCCTCAAATACCCCTAAACCCGGGTGTATTCTTTGTCTCATATGTCCCCCGAGTCAGGGTGTGCTTTGCTTCTTGTGTACCCCGGGCGAAGTGTATTCTGCTTCTTCTACCCCTCAAGGCGGGGTGTGTGTCTTTTCATATATCCCCGGAGCGGGTGTAGTTTATTCTTCAAATGCCCCAAGGTCGGGGTGTAACTTTTGCTTTATGTGCCCCCGAGTCGGGGTGGATTCTCTTCATGTGCCCCCGGGCTGGGGTGCAACTCTGTTTCTTTTTATCCCCCCAAGTCGGGGTAGATTCTTCTCACATGCCCCTGAGTCGGGGTGTATTCTCTTCATGTGCCCCCTAAGTGGGGTGTATCTTTTGCTTCTTATGCCCCAGAGCAGGGTGGATTCTTCTTTTTCTACCCCGACACACTGAGGGATGTTTGATTCTTGTGCACCCAAGGTGGGGTGTATTGCTGCTTCTAATGCCCCCAAGGTGGAGTGTAATTCTTCTTCAGATCCCAGTAAGCTGGGGTGCGTTCTTTAAGGCTTCTATGCCCCCATCGCGGGGTATGTTGCTTCTTCAAATGCCCCTGAGTCGGGGTGTATTCTTTTATGTCTTACACTCCTATGGCGGGGTGGATGAATGCTCTCTTCTAGATTCGTGGCCGTGCTCGGCATCATTGCTATAAAGAATTCCCTACGGCAGGGAGGAGTTCGTCAAGCTAGAGTTGCCGCTTGTTGGATCTTCGAGCAGTCACTCGAGGGGCCGTCTTATGCTAGATAGGGGCAGCAGGAAGGTGGAATGGGCCAGGGCATTGCACCACAGACTTGGACCCTCCTAGAGTCAGGCAGGATGCCAGCCATCTTCTCGTTCTCTTGGTCAGCCATGCTTGCCAATTTTTGTCCTTTCGTTTCTTCTCTTCTTCTTCTCTTCTTTCTTTGTGTAATAGGCCAAGGTGGGAGTGCAGGAGAGCGCTCACCCCCTCAGGGAGGAGATGAGTGGTTTGCTCCAATGCATCACTCCCACAGTGGTAATCTTTGTTCGGCACGGGTCCCGACGGATATGGCCGTACAACTCTCTCTCGCCGATTCTTTCTCTTCCCCTTTTTGTCTCTTTCTTCTTTCTTCTTTCTTCTTTTCTTCTTTTCTTCATTTCTCCTTTTCTTCCCTTTTTTTTTTGCAGAAAAGGGGTTTGATTTCCCCTCCCTCTCCTCTTTTTCTCTTCTCTCTTTTTTTCTTTAGCGGCCTTCATGATTCCTGGAGGCTGCATATGCCTCGGAGTAGCGTCCTCGAGGCCATAAAGATAATTGTGCCTAGTCCGGCTTTTCCCCTCATAGGGCTGGCGAAGACAACAACTGCAATTCATCAAAGCAAGCAAACAATGTTTAATGGGAGGCCATGAGGCCCCGAATCCCGGCGAAGAGATGAAGGGTGGTTTCAGTCCCACCGGGCGTGCCAGACTTGTGGACGCACTTTTCGACACGCTCGTTCGTTTGTTTCTTTAAGTCGGTTTATTCAGTGGGTTTATTCATTTATTAAGTGCGTGGACGTGCCAGTCACCTAGGTGACGATTTATTGTACGCTCGATTTGACTAATCAGACGATTGTGTGGTTCGTGTCGGGACCAAAACCCGCCATGCCATAAAGGACACGGCGTCATTTACATCGCCTCGGAGAGGGGAACACCCTTGATTAATCACCGGGAATCAGGGCCTCATGGCCAGGAAACTATATCGAGAGAAACAAGCCGATAGAGGTCTTGAATCAGTCGGAAAACCTGATGTTTAGGGAAGCAAGCATTCGAAATATGTCGGTCACTCAAGGGACCATTTTGATATTCGGACGACCGTCCGGCCTCAGAAAATCATGATCGTCACGGGGAAAACCGGAGCATATGTATGCCGGGGTACGGCAAATTTATTTTTCAAAGGGATATGAGACATTCGGTTGAATCCCGATTAGAGTGGTCGGGAATCAGCGAGTTTATTGGCCCGGTGCGAGATCGAGTCAGGACCATTCCGGGGGCGCCTCCCACGGTCCAAACGAGGCTTGTGTGGGCATTGTTAATATTTCCGGTGCAAAGGGGCAGCGGGAAAGTGTCCCGGGACTAGATTCCAAAACGAAGACGTGTACAGAGATAGCTGGCTGTAGGCCTAGGATGTGGGTCAGGCAATGACCATGTTCAGGGCAGACCCGAGGTCTAAGCATGGCCCACGGAGGCCTTATTGATATTCCCACACGTAGGGTTAAGGGGAGATGAGAGCCTTCTCGTTCCATTCAGAATTTGTCGGTCACTAATGGACCACTTTATGTTCGGACAAAGGTCCGTGTTTGTAGCGTAAGAGACGGTGACAAACCGTGCAAATGTTTGTCGTGAGTGCGGCAAGTTTAACGCAAGTGCGGATTAGATCCTGAAATATAAGTCGGTCACTAACGGACCATTCGTTGTTCGGACGAGAGCCCGCATTAGTAGCATCGAAGATGACAATAAACCGTACGAATGTCTGCCGTAGGTACGGCAAGTTTAATGCGGGTGCGGGATTGAATCCCGGTAGAAGCGGGTTGAGTTAATGAGCTATTGGCCCGAGATGTGTTCAGATGATGACCATATCAGGGGTTCTGAGGTCCACGTCCGATACCACAAGGCATCATTGATTATCTCTTTGCACCCAGTCCGGGGGAGTGAATTGTTAAGTGTGGAGTCCGAACTCGCCAACGTGCGCCCTCGCACGCGGATCGACCTGCGCGGTCAGGTCACAGGGGTCAAGGGGGCAGCGCCCCTTGCGGGGGTTTCCGGGGGCAGCGCCCCCGGAACAAAATTTTAATTAAGGCGCGGGTGATGGAGTTCCTTTCATTCATTTTTTTTATTAATGACATTGATCTTTTGCATTCCTTTCTTTGTTTGAACCTTTCTCTCTTTTTTATCTACCCCCCCCCTTTTTATATTAAAGAGAAACAAAGGGATGGCGCCGCTTTTGGATGCCAATGGAGGGCGCGCTGGATTTGGCAACGCCGGATTAGGATGCTACAGGAACCGCGCCGAATTAGAGGCCTTAAGGGAGGGGCGCGCCAGGTGTGATTGCGCCGGAATAGCATGTGAAAAGGGCGCGCCGGGAAGGTGGTGAACAGGGGTCGTGCCGGATTAGAGGCTTTAAGGGGGGGCGCACGTGATATGGAATGAACAAGAATGGGGCGCGCCGGCTATGGGGCAACAAGATGGAGATGGGCGCGCCGGGTAGAGGAACAATGGGGAGATTGGGGTTATGAGAGTGGTGTTAAACCGGCGCGGTGGAATAGTCACTGCGCCGTATTAAACTCTCCCGAGGGTTTATTGCTTTGACTGTGTGTTTCTTTTCTTTTCTTTCACCCGTAGGTGGGTTTTATGATCCGTTTGTTCCTCCATTTGGTAGATTAAGTAGGTAATGAGGTGGGGTTTAAGTGATTTGTTCGGAGGAGTTTATTGTGTAAGATTTTAGGGGGGTTAATTCACAGAGGGTTCACTGTGTGTTTCTTTTCTTTCACCCGTGGGCAAGTTTTATGATGTGTTTATTCATTGTTCTTGGTGTTCTTGTATGTTCTTGACCCTGGCGAAAATTGGGCAGCACCTCCCCCGGACCGGGACTTGCCAGAGAGAAGCGAAAGCCACCACACGGATTACTCCCGGGTAAACTCTCAAAATGCGGAACGGCCTCACGGCGGTCCTTTAGCCCAAGTGTGAGTGTGGAACGCTCGAGGGCCAGCCTACGAGAGCGACCACGACTCACGGGCGATGATTTAGATGTTCGCCATAGAAGGTTGTAGCTCTTCATCCCACGGACGGGTTCCCCGAAGGTCATGCCACGGAGAGGCAGACCTCCG
Organism: Amorphophallus konjac; assembly: GCA_022559845.1. Classification (NCBI taxonomy): domain Eukaryota; kingdom Viridiplantae; phylum Streptophyta; class Magnoliopsida; order Alismatales; family Araceae; genus Amorphophallus; species Amorphophallus konjac. Next base: position 273,807,722 of record CM040119.1, on the reverse strand, counting down.
AGGTCCCTGGATGATAAGAAAAGCGAGAGGAAGGGTAAGAGATCACAACAGTGGAAGACTATGCATGCATAGAGAACCCATTCTTCTCATTCATCCTCGAGGGAAAAAAAAAGGGAACATTGCAAGGGAAAAGTGGGAGAATACATTGACATGGGAGGAAGAGAGAGAGCACAGGCTTCTCTCCCTCGGAACCACCCCTCACCCTCACTCACTCTCACTCTTTCACTCTTTCACTCACAGGTGCGAGGATGATACTCTTCTTCTCTTCGGGTGGCCTTCTCTCTTCACAAGGCTTCCTCCCTCACTGAGCTTTCTTTCTTTTGCTCCTCTTCCAGGCCCTCTCTGCGACGGGCCAGCCGGGTGTTTTATTCAGGGAGCAGGCAGAGCATATATATAGTGGGGTTTCCTTTCCTTTCTCGAACGGAAGAAAGCTCCCGCCACTGCGTTCGTCCGCCAGACGAACATGGTTGGCTTCTATGCTAGCATCTGATAATTGGCGGCGTACATTGTCGTTCTTCCGAGGATGGGATGTTCACGGATTTGCCGGGAGGATCTGCTGCTGCTACTCCCCCCATTGATGCTTGCCTTCACCGTCGATGCAGTTGCGTTGTCGAACGGAGGTGGAGACAGGGCTCCAGAGCATTGAATGCCCACGGAGACAGGGCTTCAGAGCATTGAATGCCCTCTAGGCACCAGGCTGATTCGAAAACAGGGTATCGGCTGGCGGATGGGATGGCATTTGAGTTAAACCGGCGCGGTGTTGTGCACGTCGTATTAACACATCAAAGGTGGCGCCGTATTAAGGTGTAAAGGGGGGGCACTTCCTTCAAATGAGCGCGCCGGGTGAGTTGTGCATAAGGTGGCACCGTATTAACCTTCAAAGAGGAGGGCTCTTCAATAGGGGCGCGCCGTTTTAGTGCAATACATTAAGGGCGTGCCGTATTAGTGAAGGGAGAGGAGCGCGCCATTTTAATGGCATGCAAGGGGGCGCGCCGACTTCACCCGCGCTGGTTTAACCGGCGCCCGTTTAGGTGAAGGCCGCGCCGATTTAAGGCTCTTCCGCGCCGTTTTAAGCACTGAACGGATTTGTTTCGAAGTCGCGGCCGTTTATATGAATGTTGGCACTCCCGAAATGTTTTAGTTGCGTTGCATGGCTTCCGCAATTTTTCATTCGCATCTTCTGGGGCTCTGTCCAGGGCTTTGCGTGACTTTCGGCATATGCCGAGACTGTACCGGAGTTCCTGACTTTTCTATGATTCAGCTCTCGGCACGGCCGATCGGAGAGTTGTAGCCATATCTTCCGCCTGTGGGGCTTCCTTAACGGGTAGCGGACCACCAAGCGAGTTCTCATCCTGATCGGGCGAGGCATGAGGTTTATTCGACATTTCTATCTTCGGCTTGCTCTCGAGTGCCGAGACATGCATGCCGTATGATCATCACCGACATTTTTTGACATCCACAGGTGCCGGGTCAACGGTCATAAGCTCGGATTCGACGCTCAGTCGTTCGAGCTCTTCGAGGAAGACCGATCGAGTACCTTCGGGGTCGCGGGAGGAGGCCAGGCGAGAAAGGGCGTCCGCCCGGGAGTTTTCCTCCCTTGCTATCTGGACTACCTCAAAGCTCTCAAAAAGTTGGGCCATCCGTTTGACCCCCTGAAGGTACTTGATCATTTGTCCTTCCCGAGCTTCGTAATCATCGTTGACTTGTCGGTGTGGATTCTGACTCGCTCGGCTCCCAGTCGTCGAGCCATCCTGGCCCCTGAGATAAGGGCTTCATATTCTGAGATGTTGTTGGATGCCTGGAAGTTGAATTTCAAGGCGTACCGCAGCTCCGCTCTTTCGGGGGACTTGAGAAGGACACCAGCGCCGCATCCGACTGAGTTGGAGGACCCGTCGATGAATAGGTCCCAAGGGGGCCCGGGCGCAGGTGAAAGTGTTTCTTCAATCGGGACCGTGCTTTCAACAATGAAGTCTGCGAGGGCCTGTCATTTGATGGCCGAGCGGGGGCGATACGAGATATCATCTACCCCGAGCATGATGGCCCATTTGACAAGGCGTCCTGAGGCTTCAAGGTGAAAGAGAATCTTCTTCAGGGGTTCGTCGGTCAATATGACGATGGAGTACCCTTGAAAGTAGGGTCGGAGATGCTTGGCTGAAGTAACCAATGCTAGCACGAGTTTCTCAGTTGTGGGGTACCTTCTTTCAGACTCATTAAGCACCTTGCTGGTATAGTAAACTGATCTCTCGACCCCCGCGTCGTTCCTGACTAGGACCGAGCTTACTGTAGAAGGGGTTGCCGAGAGGTACAGGTGTAGAGCTTCGCCCGGTGCCGGCTTGGACAGTATTGGGGACAAGGCTAAGAATTCCTTGAGTTCGGCGAACACCTTCTGACATTCCTCGTCCCAGGAGAACGTAGCAGATGCCATTTTAGGTCCCCTCAACAATTTGAAGAAGGGTAGGCATCGTTCGGCCGCCCGGGACAGGAAGCGGTTGAGCGCAGCAATGCGCCCCGTAAGGCGTTGGACGTCCTTGATGCAGGTGGGTGGCTGCATGTTCAGGATGGCCTGAACCTTGTCGGGGTTAGCCTCAATTCCATGCTCAGTTACCAAGAAGCCTAGGAAGTTCTCAGATCTGACTCCGAAGGCACACTTAGCAGGGTTGCGCTTCATGTTGTACCTCAGGAGGTTGTCGAAGGTCTCGGCTAAGTCGGCAAGGTGGTCTTCGGCCTTCGGCATTTTGATGAGCATATCATCAATGTTGGCCTCGACATTCCGACTGAGCTGTCCCTCGAAGATGTGTTTGATCAGTCTCTGATATGTTGCTCCAGCGTTCTTCAACCCGAACGGCATTCGGGTGTAGCAGTGTACACCGAAGTCGGTGATGAAGGCGGTATCCTTGATGTCCTCTAGGTCCATCCTGATCTGATGGTAACCGGAGTAGGCATCCAGAAAGTTGAGCTACTCGTTGCCATAGGTTGAATTGACCAGTTGATCGATGCTTGACAGCGGGTAGCAATCGTTCGGGTAGCCTGGTTGAGGTCGGTGAAGTCCACGCACATTCGCCATTTCCCCGAAGCCTTCGGTACTAGGACGACATTGGCGAGCCATGTAGGGTGTAGGACCGGACGAAAGAGGCCAGTCTACTATCCCTTGATGACTTGCTCTCTGATGACCGCTTGCTTCTTCGAGGCGTGCTTCCTCCTGTGTTGCTGGACAGGCTTCACCGTTGGGTCGAGGTTGAGCTTGTGTGTTACCACATCTCCCGGGATCCCGGGAAGGTGCTCGTCAGACCATGCAAAGACTTAAATATACTGGGCAAGGAAATCTTTATATTTTTCCTATTCCTCAAGTGGTAGATCAGCTCTGATCTTGACTCCTAGAGTCGGTCACCATTAAGGAAGACCGTTAGCACCTCGCCACCAGGCTCAGATGTTGCGGGTCCCTCCTCGGCTCCCTTTACTCCTTTGCTCTTCCCTTCCGGCCTCGTGGCTTCAATCGAGATTATATAGCACCATCTACCCAGTGCCTGGTTACCCCGGACTTCCCCCACGCCATACTTGGTAGGGAACTTCATTTTTTGGTGAAAGGTAGAGGGCACCGCTCTCATTCGGCTAAGGATACCTCGGCCGAAGATGGCGTTATATGCCATCATCCCCTTAATCACAATGAAGTCCACCATAACCATGACGGTTTTGGGTGGGGTTCCGATAGTAATTGGCAGACTCAGGGCTCCCTCGGGATAAGTTGCCTGGCCGTTGAACCCACAAAGTGGGGTTCAGATCGGGCGTAGTTTAGATGGATTCTCTCCCATCTTGAGGAAACATTCATAGGATAATACATCAGAGGCACTACCATTGTCAACTAAGATTCTATCTACGTTACAATGGTTTATTGTAGCCGATACAACGAGAGCGTCGTCATGTGGGGTGGTTAGCCCTTCCAGATCCTGGTCGGAGAATACCAGGGCCTGCGGTTTGCTCGCCTGCGTGGCCTTAGGGTGCTCAATAGAGGCTCAACTCGCCCACTCGACGTGACACTTTCTTCCTCGGTTGCTATCTCCTCCGGATGCCGCGCCGCCCGTGATGACATTGATATGGACCCCACGGGGGGCATTGTCGATTTCTTCGGGGGCACCTCGGTCTTCTTTCTGCCCGGCCATGTATCGGGACAGGTGTCCCTGGCGGATGAGGCGCTCGATCTCATCTTGAAGTTGATGGCAATCATTGGTGTGATGCCCGTGATCGTTGTGGAACAGGTAATGCTTGCGGCGATTGCGATGCTTGGCCTTCATAGGCTCGGGTTGGTGGAGGAGACCTGAGCCTTTGATATCTTCGTAGATTTCGTAGACGGGAGCGGTAAGGGGGGTGTACCGCTCATACTTCTGGGACGGCTCTCTGTGGTCTCCGTCCTGGTTCTGCCTCTTTCCTTGGCCTATCCTTTGCTCGGACGGTCGCTTCTTGTCTCCCTCCCGAACCGAGCCTGTCGTGCCTCGGCAGGTGCTGAGGACTTCCTCGCATTCTGCATGTCGCAGGTCCAGGGTCACTAGCTCGGTGAGGGAGGTAGGAGGATGAAGCACTAGCTCGCGCCGTAGGTTCTCATCATGGATACCCCCGGTCAATGCGGTGATGGCCGAGGCAACATCCAGGCGGGGAATGCGCAGGGCTTCCGATTTGAATCGGTTAATATAATCCCTGAACTTCTCCCCATGTTCCTGCTTGAGGGCCAGTAATCCTGACTACTGACCGGGGTGGACCGCTGTCGGTGAAGCTTTCCTTGAACACTCGCCCGAACTACTTGAAGTTGTGGATGCTGCCGAGGGCGAGGGCCCTGAACCATGCCTGAGCACCCTAGACCAGAGTGGTCACGAACGCTCGGCACTTGATCACGTCTGACGCCCCATGCAAGGTCATCAGGGCGTCAAAGCTGTCGTAGTGATCGGCCGGGTCTCCCTGGGCGTCATACGACTTGAAGGTCGGAAGTGAGATCCTGGGGGAGATCTCAGCCTTCAAGATATAGTCGGAGAATGGGGATCGCTCCTCATCCTACACGGGAGAGGTCTTCTGCAAGGCGCGGAGGGTGCGCTCTTGCTCTGCAAAATGCCTCTTAATGTCTCACAGCCGCAGGGATAGTTCTGGTCATCGCTGGCCCGAAGGGCTGGGGGGGCGCACTTGCATGCTGTCCCGGCACTCTTCAAGGGCCTCGGTCTCCTAGAACTGTCGGGGTGTTCTGGACTTCTCCCTCCTCGGGGTAGAGGAGGCTTCCTGCTCTGGGGGAGGGGCATGCGATGGTCCCTGTGAAGACCTAGATCTTGGATACCGGATATACCCGATAGGACTACCGACCAGACCCGATATCACTTGGAACCCGTGAAGCCTCCCAAGAGTTGTAAAGCTCCGAAAGGAAAAAGGATTGTTGTGTAGTACATTGAAGCCACAGAGATATAACAGTAAGTAATTAAATTTCATTAGATCGGTTTGCTAAAGTAGCAGAAATAAAATTACTTTTTAATTAACGGTTTAAATTTAACAATTATACCAGAGTCCAGTCCAAAGGAAAGATAAGGAGTACAGTCACCAGAAAAGAAGGACGTACACTGAGGTCGGGGGAAGCCCAACGCAGGTACCGCTGGCAGCTACGGACACGCCACACCAGGAACCGCAGAAGCAGAACGACGCCACCCACCTGAAAAGCAGGGGTGAGCCTCGTGTCACTGGCTCAGTAGGGGTCACGCAGATCCCCACTGAAAAACAACGTAGCAACACGCTAAAACAGCAGGTAAAATAGCAGTAGTAGTAAAGTAGGAAAACTAAACTACAAAGCTATAAAAGAAAGCCAGAAACGGAAGGAAGTAGGAACAGCTAAAAGAAAAGGGAAAAGACGTACCTAAAGAAAAACACGGCTGTCGAACTAACCTCAGCTCCCAAAGCTGACCTACAAGATAGGCAAGAAACCTAGAAAAGACCTAGACAGACATGGATGCCCTAAAGTATACACGACTCGATTGACGTGCATGCTCTTCTAGACACGACCACACACACACATGACTAGAACATCGTGCACACGACACAACACTGACCTCCGGCAAGATCACAAGAGGGCTAACCCGAAAAGGTCACGACGCATGAGAAACGCGAGAGTCACGTGTCACGTGACGGAAGTACCCCCTCAGTAGAAGAATAGCCAGCTGCGTCCACTGACGTCTTATGTTGCGCCTACAAGTGTCTCGTTTACGCTGCCTACAAGCCGACAGAGACTAAGACATTATCAGAACCAGAACCAAAACCAGGAACTACAGTCGCGAGTGACTAGACAGGGTAACGCCCGTCGGCGTCAGTCCAAGCCCCTGACCACGTGTGCACACACTGGCTCTTGCCTAAGCCAGGCCTCTAGCTAGTATTCCCCCTTCGCAAGATACTACAGTTGGACCGGGGGCACACGGAACTAGCTTAAAAACCGTATATCGGGAACTACCACGCCACCACTCCCGGGTGGGTCGACACGTCGTAACGTGTCGCCAGGCTACGACTAGTGGAGGCTCACTAGACACAGACTCCAAAAAATGAGTGCTGGAGTACAGAAAGGCAAGGAAGCACTGTCATACGTACTACAAAGCACCAAGGCAGCATAGAAAATTGCCAACAGACTCAGGATAGGGCAACTAGACCTACTGATACGATGATCCTTGAGTCTCACAACTCGGAGTCAAGATCATCGCACAAAGTGGAACAAGCCGCCAATCGGTCTAATCCTAAGCCAGAGGAAACGACATGACCGCGTAAACAACACACGGAGACCAGAGGGATCAACAAGACCCTCAACACACATGGACACATAAATCGAGGTAAGATGATACCTCGAGGCATCCAGAACCATGTCTCGGACTGGACGAAACCGTCGAGACACACACAAGGTTACCTGTCAACCACTGGGTCACCCCGGGTTGACCGGAACCAGACAATGACGATTCTACAGTAGGAAAGAGAATCCTACTTCAAGCAAGAAAACTCCTGGCTACCTCATAACGTGGTCATAGCCTCATAGGATATCAAAAGATATCCACGGGAACGGTAAACCACAAGGTTAATCCAAGCCATACGGAAATCGAAACGACTGGAAACGACACTCAGGGCATGGGCGATCCATCACTCGACCGCTAGGCAAACCAAGCAGTCAAGCAGGAAGCCGCTACGCACACAGAGACAAGGATACTAGCGGTCAGGGGTAGGGCCATGGGACGACTATAGCGGTCAAGGATATGACCACCAGGATCAGTCAACTCCAGCTAACCTGCCCGAAAAACCACCAAGCGGTCTATAGAAGACCCGCGACACGGACGGACTAACCATCCTAAGACACGGACCTAAGACAAACGACATGTAGCAGCCTAAGAAAGGGGCGCTACAGCGAAGAAACGCATGAAGGTTGGGCTGCCAAGGCCAACCGACTCAAATTTCTAACTAGGTCTAAAAACCACGATAACATGAATATCGAGGTAGACCACAAGCCGTCGAGATCATTCCCACAAGATGGGAATTCAAGGAAGGCCACTCACATGCGGATGAACCCCACCGCACTCATACCGATACACGGTGACTCGATCGAGCGTAACATAAAGCCCGAGATACACACACCTATGGGCACGCTAATCGAAGTAACACGGCACCTCCTGACACCCCAGAAACATGGACACGAAACTCACAGGGTGTCCGGGACACTCACGAGGCCATAGGTCGGTCATTGGGTCTCAACCGGACCGACCAGGACTTAAAATGGGCAAAAATACAGCATTCAGGTCGACCTGAGCCCTAGGGTCGGTCGACCGGACAGGGTTGGTCAACCGGACCTGGGCGGTCGGTCGATCGGACCACCGACTGGACCCGACACGGTCAAATGGGCAACCGTCGGTCGACCGACCCATCAGGTCCAGTCGACCGGTCATGGCGGAAAACCGGTAGAACCTCGACGTTCGAGCCTGATTCCACGCCTCGTTCGATTCCGATCGAAGGGGAAAACAACCACAATCACAATACCGACCTTCCACACTCCAGAAGGGGTCAAAATAATGCACAAACGGATTGAAATGGGCAATTCTACCGAATTAACCCTATTTGGGTTATCGAGGTTCCCGGGCTCGTACCGGCCCCAAATGACAACCGATCGACATGAAATCAGTGAATCTGGAACGCTGGCATTCCAGGCATTCGATTGATACTAACTGATCTAAAAACTGTCACCATTTTCTGGCGAACCCTGCGAACACCCCAAAAGTATGATTTTCTCAAACTTGAAAGAAACCCACTCGTGTGCTCACCGTTCGACGTGAAACTCGGAGGGAACGTAGAAGAGAAGTAGAGCTTGCATCACCCTACCTCCACCGACGATTCCGTGCACCATAGTGACTAAACCGCACTGAAAACGTCAAAACCACAAACCACACCGGCTTTAAATCCACCGTTTGGGATCGCGCCAGAAACGATCCGATCCTCGCCCCATCGCGCACCCGACCGCTCCCACAGCATCACCTCTGCCTGCCCGAGCCTCCTCCGTCTACAGCCGGAGCCGGAAAGGCGAGAGAAGAGAGAAAATGGGGGAGAGAGGGGGTCACGGTGCGAATGAGGGAAAGGAAAGAGGAAAAAGAAAGAAAAAGGAAAAAGGAAAAGAAATTAGGAATTTTCCTAATTTCTGAAAATTTTGATTTTAGCCTGAAAATCCACTAATTCAGAAAAATACGAAAAAATAGTCGAAACGATCCTCTCAAAGAGTACATCGCTGTTGTAACGTCATCTAGTCGATGAACTGAGAAGTAAACTCATCGCAGGGTTTCGTAGCTTGTACGAGAGAAAAACCCATAAGGATCCGAAAGATCCAATAAGAATCCAGGGTATTACAGCCTCCCCTCCTTTAAGAAATTTCATCCTCAAAATTTAAGGACTAGCAAAGGAGAAGCAGGGAAGAGCAACCCCAAGACACAACTTGAAACGACACGAATCTCGAGAGAACATAGTTCGAAGGGACACCGTCAGACTACAATCACGAGTACACGCTCTGGATCGAGCATGACACAAGTGAACACAAGTCCGACACCTCCGAAACAAGGCAATGTCGCTTACATCTCGCAGAGAAGGAGACACGACACATGCCACGACAACAGATATCGGAAAAACAAAATGACAGACACGGCGAGTATCAGCTTAAACAAGGAGACATAGTCCTCTCAGCTAACAACTCGACAACATCATCGGCTCCAGTGCCAAAGGCAACAGGGAACACCTGGCACACAGGATGCCAACGACAGCACTGGACCACAAACACCATCAAGTCAATTCTCACTCAGATATTACATCTGATCGAGCCGCATGTTAACTCTAACAGGATAGAAGAGCACAGCAAAGCTAACTGACACGATCATGGTCTACACGATGCTAAGATAGAATCACAGGGAAACAACGACAAAATGACAACGAACAGCACTTGTAGGATCCCGGCTCCGTACTGAACACAGAACCACGGAACACCACTGCAAGCTGGGTAACATCAAGACATAACGACAGCTGAATGCACGACCATGAAGGACAAGTCATGCATGAAGCAGCTTACCAAGAACATAGCAACGACAATAAGAAAATGACAATCTCGGGGAATGCATCTCAAGGACTACGATCACGCCCTGAGAGCACAACACCCAAGGAAGAATGCTAATCTCAGCTTACCCTTACATCCTGAAACAACTATTGAGCCTTTACAACACATCGGCCGCTAGACACGGCACGACCAACACGGCGCGCAACGGCTCTCAATACATAGATTAGGTCCAAAGCCAAGCAACCGCAGAATAAAAAGTAGATAAGACTCAGAATAATGCAGTCCACACTTAAATAGACACAGGACAAAGGTATCACTAAGATAGCAATTCTAAGGCTTACCTCGAAAAGACTCCACCAAACGGGATGAGAAGTATCAAGCTCGACTAATAGCAGCTCACTAGGAAAGAAAATCCTAGGTTCGCTTGAGCATCTTCTCAATCGAGGCAAATAAAGCAACCACTTCAGCAGAAGCGAAACACATCAGGAGCTGAACAGACTCAAGCTGGGATGACAAAAACAACGTAAGAACGTGCATGGCCATCACACTAACTCGAAAAGTCACCAGCCACCTAAACAAACCATGAAAAAATCTTAAACAATGTACTGCAGATTCAAGCCTTATCGGTGAACTCTGCCAAGTACGACATGATCGAGACGAACACCACGACGAAAAAGAGCATCCCGTTGCATCTTGACGAGAGCAAAACCATCTCGCGCAGTGCCAAGATAGCACGCACAAGACGACACACCGAAAACAAAACGACAAGAATCGCAAACCTAATGCCAGGGAATTAACCCATCCTTCAGCTGGCAGACTGTACTGGACTTTCAGGGCTCTGGAAACTGTATATCTCAAATTCCAATGTACTTCACACCACAATCGCTCTGATACCACCTGTGACGACCCGGATGCCGGATATACCCGATAGGACTACCGAGTAGACCCGATACCGCTTGGAACCCGTGAAGCCTCCCAAGAGCTGTAAAGCTCCGAAGGGAAAAAAGATTGTCGTGTAGTACATTGAAGCCACAGAGATATAACAGTAAGCAATTAAATTTCATTAGATCGGTTTGCTAAAGTAGCAGAAATAAAATTACTTTTTAATTAACAGTTTAAATTTAACAATTATACCAGAGTCAAGTCCAAAGGAAAGACAAGCAGTACAGTCAACAGAAAAGAAGGACGTACACTGAGGTCTGGGGAAGCCCGACGTAGGTACCGCTGGCAGCTACGGACATGCCACACCAGGACGCCACCCACCTGAAAAGTAGGGGTGAGCCTCGTGAGACTGGCTCAGTAGGGGTCACGCGGATCCCCACTGATAAACAACGCAGTAACACGCTAAAACAGCAGGTAAAACAGCAGTAGTAGTAGAGCAGGAAAACTAAACTACAAAGCTGTAAAAGAAAGCCGGAAATGAAAGGAAGCAGGAACGACTAAAAGAAAAGGGAAAAGCCGTACCTGAAGGAAAACACGACTGTCGAACTAACCTCGGCTCCTAAAGCTGACCTACAAGACAGGCAAGAAACCTAGAAAAGACCTAGAAAGACACGGACGCCCTAAAGCATACACGACACGATTGCCGTGCACGCTCTTCTAGACACGACCACACACACACACGACCAGAACGTCGTGCACACGACACAACACTGACCTCGGGCAAGACCACAAGAGGGCTAACCCAGAAAGGTCACAACGCACGAGAAATGCGAGAGTCACGTGTCACGTGACGGAAGCACCCCCTCACTAGAAGAACAAACAGATGCGTCCACTGACATCTTATGTTGCGCATAAAAGTGTCTCGTCTACGCTGCCTACAAGCCGACAGAGACTAAGACACTGTCAGAACCAGAACCAAGAACTACAGTCGCGAGTGGCTAGACAGGGTAACGCCCGTCGGCGTCAGTCCAAGCCCCTGACCACATGTGCACACACTGGCTCTTGCCTAAGCTAGGCCTCTAGCTAGTATTCCCCCTCCGCAGGACGCTACAGTTGGACCGGGGGCCCACGGAACTAGCTTAAAAACCATATATCGGGAACTGCCCCGCCACCACTCCCGGGTGGGTCGACACGTCATAACGTGTCGCCAGGCTATGACTAGTGGAGGCTCACTAGACACAGACTCCAAAACACGAGTGCTGGAGTACAGATAGGCAAGGAAGCACTGTCATACGTACTACAAAGCACCAAGGCAGCATAGAAAATTGCCAACAAACTCAGGACAGGGCAACTAGACCTACTGATACGACGATCCTTGAGTCTTACGACTCGGAGTCAAGATCGTCGCACAAAGCAGAACAAGCCGCCAATCGGTCTAATCCTAAGCCAGAGGAAACGACATGACCGCGTAAACGACACACGAAGACCTGAGGGATCAACAAGACCCTCAACACACCTGGACACATAAATCGAGGTAAGATGATACCTCGAGGCATCCAGAACCATGTCTCGGACTGAACAAAATCATCGAGACACACACAAGGTTACTTGTCAACCACTGGGTCACCCCGGGTTGACCGGAACCAGACAATGATGATTCTTTAGTAGGAAAGAGAATCCTACTTCAAGCAAGAAAACTCCTGGCTACCTCATAACGTGGTCATAGCCTCATAGGATATCAAAAGATATCGATGGGAACAGTAAACCACAAGGTTAAGCCAAGCCATACGAAAATCGAAACGACAGGAAACGACACTCTGGGCATGGGCGATCCATGACTCGGCCGCTGGGCAAACCAAGCAGTCAAGGAGGAAGCCGCTACGCGCACAGAGACAAGGATACTAGCGGTCAGGGGTAAGGCCACGGGACGACTATAGCGGTCAAGGATATGACCACCATGATCAGTCAACTCCAGCTAACCTACCTGACAAACCACCAAGCGGTCTATAGAAGACCCACGACACGGACTGACTAACCATCCTAAGACACGGACCTAAGACAAATGACATGTAGCGGCCTAAGAAAGGGGCGCTACAGCGAAGAAACGCATGAAGGTTGGGCTGTCAAGGCCAACCGACTCAAATTCTTAACTAGGTCTAAAAACCATGGTAACACGAATACCGAGGTAGACCACAAGCCGTCGAGATCATTCCCACAAGATGGGAATTCAAGGAAGGCCACTCACATGCGGAGGAACCCCACCGCACTCATACCAATACACGGTGACTCGATCGAGCGTAACACAAAGCTCGAGATACACACACCTATGGGCACGCTAATCGAAGTAACACGGCACCTCCCGACACCCAAGAAAAATGGACACAAAACTCACAGGGTGTCCGAGACACTCACGAGGCCATAGGTCAGTCATTGGGTCTCAACCGGACCGACCAGGACTCAAAACGGGCAAAAATACAACATTTCGGTCGACCTGAGCCCTAGGGTCGGTCGACCGGACTGGGTCGATCGACCGGACAGGGTCGGTCGACCGGACCTGGGCGATCGGTCGACCGGACCACCGACTGGACCCGACACGGTCAAATAGGCAACCGCCGGTCGACCGACCCATCAGGTCCGATCGACCGATCACGGCGGAAAATCGGTAGAACCTCGACGTTCGAGCCCGATTCCACGCCCCGTTCGATTCCGATCGAAGGGGAAAACAACCACAATCACAATACCGACCTTCCACACTCCGGAAGAGGTCAAAATAATGCACAAACAGATTGAAACGGGCAATTCCACTGAATTAACCCTATTTGGGTTATCGGGGTTCCCGGGCTCGTACCGGCCCAAAATGACAATCGATCGACACGAAATCAGCGAATCTGGAATGCTGGCATTCCAGGCATTCGATTGATACTAACTTATCTAAAAACCGTCACTGTTTTCCGACGAACCCTGCGAACATCCCAAAAGCATGATTTTCCCGAACTTGAAAGAAACCCACTCGTATGCTCACCGTTCGGCGTGAAACTCGGAGGGAATGTAGAAGAGAAGTAGAGCTTCCATCAGCCTACCTCCACCGACGATTCCATGCACCGTAGTGACTAAACCACATCAAAAACGTCAAACCCACGAACTGCGCCGGCTTTGAATTCACCATTTGGGATCGCGCCATAAACGGTCCGATCCTCGCCCCATCGCGCACCCGACCGCTCCCACAGCATCACCTCTGCCTGCCCAAGCCTCCTCCGTCTACAGCCGAAGTCGGAAGGGCGAGAGAAGAGAGAAAACGGGGGAGAGAGGGGGTCACGGCGCGAATGAGGGAAAGGAAAGAGGAAAAAGAAAGAAAAAGGAAAAAAGAAAAGAAATTCGGAATTTTCCTAATTTCTGAAAATTCTAATTTTTAGCCCGAAAATCCACTAATTCAGAAAAATACGGAAAAATAATCGAAACGATCCTCTCAAAGAGTACATCGCTGCTGTAAAGAAGTAAACTCATCGTAGGGTTCCGTAGCTTGTACGAGAGAAAAACTCACACGGATTGTAAAACTCAACTCAAGACCCATAAAAGCGATCTGAAACTCTCCGATATGGATATGAAAGATCCAATAAGAATCTAGGGTATTACAGTCCCCCTGACTGGTTGCGGATGAGACGCTGCCCCCGGAAGGTAAAATGGCCTCCAGCGGTTTGCTGGGAGGTATCTCCGCGGGGAGGGCTCTTCCGGGGGAGATGCGACTTCTCCTCCCTGGTCGCCTGGGCCCTCATGAGATCCAAGTTCAGCGAGCTAGAAATGAAGGTACGGGGTCTGGTCAAATTCGGAGGAAACAACAGAGATAAGATCATTGGGGTTGGCACAGTTGGTAAGTCCTCTACTAACTCAATTGAGAAAGTTTTACTTGTGGAAGGTCTTCAACACAATCTGATTAGCATCAGTCGTTTATGCGACAAGGGTCACAGGGTTGTGTTTGATAATAACTCATGCAAAATCATCGAAATAAATTCTGATCTTGTTAAATTTGTAGCCAACAGGACCAATAATGTCTACATGGTAGACTTAGATGTTGAGTCTAAATCTAATCTCTACTTATCTGCTAATTCTGAAAATAATGCTTTTGATTGGCATAGATGTTTAGGCCATGCTAGTTTTTCTACTTTGAATAAACTGATCAAGCATGATTTAGTTAGAGGCATGCCTAAAATCAAGTTTAATTCAATCTCAAAAATCTGTGATGCCTATGCGCTAGGCAAGCAAACTCGCAAGTCATTTAAGCTTAGATCTGAGCCTTTATCATCCAAACCAATAGAACTCTTGCATATGGACCTATTTGGTCCAACCAGAACTTTGAGCTTGAATGGGAAAAGGTTTGGGTTCGTCATTGTAGATTATTTCACTTGGTTTTCATGGCTATTTTTATTAGCAAATAAAAACGATGCATTTCAGAAGTTTGAACATTTCTTCAATAAAATCAAACAAGGATGTTCTCACTATATTTCAATAATTCAAACTGACCATGGAGGTGAGTTTGAGAATTCTTTATTTTCTGACTTCTGCAATAAAGAGGGACTGACTCACAAATTTTCTTCTCCCAGGACTCTAGAGCAGAACGGAATTGTTGAGAGAAGAAATCGGACAATCATCGAAATGGCCAGAACTATGCTGGTCAAAAGTCAGCTTCCCAGGAGATTTTGGGTAGAGGCAGCCAACACAGCCTGCTACACAATTAACCGAGCAATGGTAAGACCTGTCCATAAGAAAACTCCCTATGAACTCCTTAAAGGTAAAAAGCCAAATGTCTCATATTTCAGAATTTTTGGTTCAAAATGTTTCATCCATAACAATAATAAAAGGGACCTAGATAAATTTGATGCTAGAAGTACTCCAGGAATCTTTCTGGGATACTCTGAAACAACTAGGGCCTATAGGGTTTTCAATGTAACAGACCAAACTGTAGAGGAAACTCCTCATGTGATAATTGGTAAATCAACAGATGCTAACAACCGTGATGATGCTGACAGGTCTTCAAAGCATGATGGAGAATTTCTTGAGGAGAAATTGAAGGATGAAAATGAGCAACCTGAAGGACAAACCGATCAGAATCAAGTAAGCTCAACCGAATCAGGTGAGTCCTCAACCAATGTTAGATTCTTGAAAGACCACCCTGAGAATAATATCATAGGAAATTTAAGGGATCCCCCTAGGACCAGGTCTCATTTCAAAAGTGTTCAAAATCAAGATTTAATTGCTTTAGTTTCTCAAATTGAACCAAAATCAGTAGATGAAGCCTTAAACGATGTATCTTGGGTCAATGCCATGTCTGAAGAGTTAGGTCAATTTGATAGAAACAATGTCTGGGAACTTGTTCCAAGACCTGAGAACACTAATGTGATAGGAACCAAATGGGTGTTCAAGAATAAAATGAATGAAGACGGAATTATTTCTAGAAATAAAGCTAGACTATCAGCCAAGGGCTACTGTTAGGAATTTGGAGTTGACTTCGATGAGCCCTACGCACCTGTTGCTAGGATGGAAGCTATAAGAATATTGTTAGCATTTGCATGCTCCAAAAATATAAAACTCCAACAAATGGATGTGAAGAGTGCGTTCTTAAATGGAATTATCAAGGAAGAAGTCTTTGTTGAACAGCCTCCCGGTTTCCTATTCTCCACTAAACCTGACCAAGTTTTCAGATTGAATAAAGCCATGTATGGTTTAAAGCAGGCCCCTCGAGCCTGGTATGAGAGATTAACAGAATTTCTGATCAGCAAGGGCTACCAAAGAGGTAAGGTAGATCAAACTCTTTTTTCAAAAGGCTTTAATGAAGATCTCATCATAGTCCAGGTATACGTAGATGACATTGTCTTTGGCTCAACAAGTACTGATCTATGTAATGAATTTTCAAAATTGATGTCAGCAGAATTTGAAATGAGTTTGGTAGGCGAATTAAAGTACTTTCTTGGCCTGCAGATACAACAGTTGAACGAAGGATGCTTCATCAATCAGACCAAGTACACATTGGACATTCTCAAGAGGTTTGGCATGAACAACTTGAAGCACATTACAACACCAATGGGTACCAATACCTCATTGGATGCACATGAGACAGGTAAAGAAGTAGATGACAAGCTCTACCGAGGTATGATTGGATCTCTACTCTATTTGACAGCTTCAAGACCTGATTTACAGTTCAGTGTAGGAATGTGTGTAAGGTATCAATCTAGACCCACTGAATTGCATCTAGCTGCTGTAAAAAGAATTTTTAGATATATGTCTGCTACACACACCCTTGGTTTATGGTTTCCTGCATCACACACTCTAGACTTAATTGCATACACAAATGCAGACTATGTCGGGTGTAAACTAGATAGAAAAAGTACTAGTGGTCATTGTGAACTTCTAGGTGGGTGTTTAGTATCTTGGGGTTCCAAGAAACAACATTTTGTGGCCCTCTCCACTGTAGAGGCTGAGTACGTGGCTGCAGGGAGTTGTGGTACACAAGTCATTTGGATCAAACACCAGCTTCAGGACTATCAAGTAGACCGGGGGTGCACACCCATTTACTGTAATAATACTAGTGCCATCAATCTAACCAAGAATCCTGTCTTGCATTCCCGCACCAAACACATAGAAATAAGGCATCATTTCATAAGAGATGAGGTTTCTAAGAACACCTTTGAACTGATTCATGTAGGCACTGCTAATCAAATTGTTGATATCTTCACTAAGCCTCTAGACAATGATAAATTCACCACATTAAGGAGAGAATTAGGCTTATTTAAATTATCTTAATTTATAATCTCCTAATATTATTTTTTTTTGGCAAGAGGTTGTGTGAAAAGCCTGTCCTAACCGTGAGGGGGAGTTCTGAGTGTCTGATGATTAGTTTCCCACTATGCATCGATTGAGGGGGAGCTAGGCAGTTAGTGAAGTTTGACTGATTCAAAAGTTTGACCAGATGTGTGTCATTGCTGGTTCTCATGATTGAATGAGTGCAGTTCTCTCTCAGATAGTAGAATCTCATTCATCTCTTAAGTCTATAAGTTTGTGTAACTAAAGTCTAGCTAGAATCTTTTCTTTAGTAGACTATCAGAGACTTGGATTAAGTGTCCGAAGTATATTTTCCTACATTGTTCATGATTCTGGTTCATGTTAAAACTTGAATGTCTTGATATCTGTCCAGAACAACTTGAAATCTAGACTTCAAGATTCATTTCAAAGAAACAATTCTTCTGGTATTGTCTTCAAACACTTCATCTCTACAATATAAGGGATCAACCAAATGAACAAAGGTCTATGATTTGATCACTGAGAAACTGGGAGCTTCATCAATGAAATGAAGTCTTTTCTATGTCATGAGGTGTCAAAGTCAAAAAAAAATATTTTGCAAAATAAACTTAATGTTTCTGACCATCACAGAGCAATGGTGACAAGGTGGTGAGTAATTGGGGACTCTGGCCTCTGATCAAGGTGTTTCCTCACGTAAAAAGCCACAGTTACTAACTCTGTTCTCTAATGTTGGCCCAGATAGCAATATACACGGACAAGAAGGGGGGGTTGAATTGTCCCCCACACAAAATTACAGATTTTAAAACTTAACTTGCAGATTTAACGAGATTGATGTAAATGAGCTAAACGAGTTGAACAGAAATAAATCTAGTACACTCAATCTCTCCGAGCACACTCGAATGTGTTGGAATAGGAAAAAGTACAAGCAAGCAACCACAGGACACGGGATTTTAAGGTGGTTCGGGACCACGACGGGCTCCCTACATCCATCCCTCACCGAACCGGTGAGGCTTCACTTGCTTCACAACGAAGCACACGGAGAATATACTCCAACACACACGGAGACTACGTCACCACAACGATCCAACAGCGGGATCCGTCCACACACACACACCGCAACACTTGCGGCAATATATGATCACAACCGTACGTAGACGGTTCACCACACACAAAGTTAAAGTTCAGAAATAAAGGATATGTTCAATACATGCTCATGAACCAAGAGTAAATGACTGGAATAGATGGGAAAAGAGTGAAGAAATGAATCCCCATTTGTAGCAAGGGCTGAAAACGATCTTCTTTGATTTCCGGTTCGGAGGGAGGTCGGATGACGGCGATTCAAGCTTCCTCTTGATCCTCTCGTCGATCCGCTCTTCTTTCTATTCTTCCACAATCTCCAGAAATGCCTTGTTGGAGATGAAATCCTCCTTGCAATAGCCCGTCCTTCCTTTTCCCCCTTTCTTCACCTACAAGATAAGAGAAAGATAGCACATTAGGGTTCTCTCTTATGAAATTCGGAGTTCACAACAATATATATAGAGGGGTGGGGAAAAGACACATATAACCCTCCCAAAGTGTGTTAGAAACACCTAAACATGATTAGTAACTAATGGGGGGTGTTTTGGTAAAGTTTGATAGTGTTTAGAGTGAGTTCCAAATGGGTTCGCAAAACCCGTGCCGGAATGGGTCGACCCCATGGGTCGACCCATGGACAACCAGAGGACGGCCAGACACAAAATCACAACCCAGAACCCAGGGGTCGACCCCATGGGTCGACCCATGGCAGTGGGTCAACCCATGGGGTCGACCCATGCACCTGCATGCTAGAAAATGCTTTCTGTCCATCCAGACACTCAATGGGTCGACCCCATGGGTCGACCCCTGCAGAGAGGGTTTACAAAACATCAGATTTAGCCAAGTTTAAGCATCAAAAACACATCCAAAAATCATGATATGATTATCATACATTTAACAAAGTATATGGACCATTCAAACCAAATTTCAACAAGTTTCATGAGAATCATATAAGCACATTTGGAAAACTTAAATATCTCATCTTAGTGATGCAAGAAACCCATTCAAGGCAATAACATCTTATGGAAGATGTTCTTGAAAACAACCCACACAAAAAGCCATGTGAAGACAAGTTAAAACCAAAACTTCTCAAGGCTCTCATTCAAATCAAGCATAAGAAATGGTTAGATATTACCATCGTTCACTTGACATGAGAGGGTTTAAAAACCATCCGTGAACCTGTAGAAACACAAACATCAAGTTAGTTTATGTATCAAAAATTGAGTTCTCCTTAACTTGATTCTTCCACATGAAACTCCATAACTTTACACATTCAAATGCACATGAAATATACTCATGACTGTAGAGACTTGCTAAGAAGAATGTTCAGACTTTGTGTATGCATGAAACTGAATGTATAGGCTTTGCATGCATGAGACTGAATGAATATACTTTGCATGCATGAAACAACCGAATGACGGTATGGACTTGGAAAGCTTGAAGGCACAAGACACTTGGCCAATGTACAGACTTGGCTTGAAGGCCAATGTACAGAGTTGGAAGCTTGAAGGCCAATGTACATACTTTGAAAGCTTGAAGGCACAAGACACTTGGCCAATGTACAGACTTGGCTTGAAGGCCAATGTACAGACTTGGAAGCTTGAAGGCCAATGTATGGACTTGGAAGATAGAAGGCCAATGTATAGACTTGGAAGATAGAAGGCCAATGTATAGACTTGGAAGATTGAAGGCCAATGTATGGAGTTCAAGTGCAGTAGGCAAAATAATGTATAGACTTTCAGTAGAAGAATGTGCAGACTTTCCTTGTGCAAGAGAGCAATGTATAGACTTTGTGTTCATGAAACAAACAACCGAATGACTGTATAGTCTTGCAAAGAGGAATGTACAGACTTTGAAAGCTTGAAGCAATGTATAGACTTTGATGTCCAAAGACAATGTATAGACTTAGTGCAATGCAGAGGCTGTACAGACTTCAAATGTAAAGACTTTGAACGTGTGTGCTGGCAATGTATAGACTTTGGCACACAATGCAACAAGACTCTGGATGATGTATAGACTTTACGTTCAATATGCAACAGAGTGTATAGACTTTGGAAATAAATGAAGCATTTCAGAGCAACTCAAAACAAACATTCATGTGAGGCATAATCAGTTCATAAACATGAATAAGCATGAATTATAAATGCAGTTCAGAGCATGTAAAACCATGGGCAACAAGATATCACGCATTTGCCAGTTCATTAAGAACACCAACATAATGTTTCCATGAAGTCACCAATGTGAACATCTATATTAAGAATGTGTGCATGAAGGACCATTGTGTTTGAACCACCTGCAAAACAAGATATTACAGTGTTAGCTTGTTTATTGTGCAGACGCCATTGAAGCAAAAAACACACAATATATTAGAATCATCAAAACCATTGTCAGAGACAACAAGGGGGCGCACAAAACCCAAAAATCTCCCCCTTTTTGATGATGACAATATATTGTGACTATTTAAATTCAAATTCTAATATCTCTCCCCCTTTGGCATTATCAAAAAAATGGGGGTTAAGATAACAAATGTGAGATTTCAGCATGAATGAAAGAGAATGAAATATCAATGGCGCACGAACCCAGAATGATCGACCATTAAAGGAAGGTGTGTGAACCATGAAGACCAAGCAAGAAATGACAATTGATGTGCAAATGCTAAATTTTTGAATTTTGTTCAAAATTATATGCAAGATGACCAAACTATGCACAAGTTTTCCTGAAGGCACATTATTCTCCCCAATTGTCAAGAGCAAAAAACCAGTGGACAATGGGCTATTTAACCTGTTATTTGCAAGTATAAGCTAAAGATGCATCAAGATGAAGTGTGATATGAACAAACTGAATCAAGCAGTCAAGCATTCAAGCATGCATAATAAGATATAGACTCATGTAAGTCCCTTCGGGACGGGTGTAGGAATTATGTAATCGATTATAGAACATGATGTGCATGTACAATACTAAGAAGGTCGTTCTTACATAAATAAGTACTGCATAAATCATGATTAGCGACAGATTCATAAGGAACATTCAAACAATCAAACCCAAGGTGCAAATGTGAAGATTGAGCAATGAAATTCAAGTCAATATGGAAAATCAGATTTTTTTAAAGAACACTACAAAGTACTTATCATCCATACACTTTCAACACAATGCTCGACTATTGGTAGCTACGTATGACCCCAATTTTTTCTTTAAAGTACTATAAATGGTGTGACTAACCTTTTGACACGAGTCATGCCCTTTGTTTCAGGGGCATTTCCCGGTTACTCAGTTTCGTCACTTTTTATGATGTGGATGAGACACTTTTCGACGCGAGTTGTATCCTTTATCTCAGGGACACTTCCCGACTACTCGGTGGCAAATCACACTTATTTTAGTGTGGATTAGTTTCTCCTTTCGACGCGAGTTTCCTCCTTTATTTCAGGGGGGATTCCCGACTACTCGGATCCACTTCCACTTATACAACCTTTTTTTGAAGGGGTGAACAGCTTTTTCCTCACGAGACATGTGAATTTCATGTAGAGAATCAAAAGTCCTTAAGAGTGTAGGATAGAAAATAGAAATCCTTATTACATTGAATCATTATCTCAAAAAGGTGCATATTGTGTGGGTGGTTGTATTGAATGTAAAAGATGAATTAGTCTTATCATAGTAATGTCTCCCCCTAAATGTATGCACGGTTATAACAAAAATCTCCCCCTTAATATATGACATGTAACAAACATGTCTAAATCAATGTAATTTCATTTAGCAAAGGATGAGTCATAGAAGAAGAAGTCCAAAAGTGGCTGTATAACATATATACATGCATTCAACCAGAGATTTTCAAATGACTTCAGGCAGATTGATTATTGGTACTTGGCGGAGAATGTAGGTCCGAAGACCACCTCATGCGTAGTGAAAGCTTTCGGTTGAACATAATTCAACCTTCCACTGACACCATTTTATATACCGAATAATCATGGCATTTAAGCACACAAACATAGAGAATATATGCAAGCATATGTGCAATGATATGCAAGTGTATGCATGTAACTAGAAAAGATGATTAAAAATCATTCTTATTCACAAATATGCAAATGTGTGTATGATATGTGCAGTTTGTATCATGCAAGTAAACGTGTAAGCTGTATATGCAAAAGTAAAGCATTATTCACATGATGTGACTCAGAGTATGAAAGACATTATGCACAGACCAGAGCATTCAAAGACGGATTTTTATTTGCAAAAACTACAAGTAAAGGTGTGAAGATTTTTATGTGCAGTATTAAACAGTTGAAGGCTAAAGGAATTTATAAAATGTGATATGAACAGTGTTCAAGACAACTAATTAACAGAATCATAAAGTTTCAGCACTTCCATAGTTGCCAAAAACAGCAAAAGAAGGGAGTCCACTCTAGCAAACAAGAGAATCACAATATGCCCATGTTTTTCTTCAAATGCACAAGAGAGTGCATTGTTCAAGTTTATGCAAACAAAAATGTATGCAATTCTTTGGATATCTATGTTGCAAGTATGTGCAAGATACATAATTCACTTTTTCATTCATCCAAACACTCCCCCTCACACATATTTCTATATTCAGTCAAAGACATCCAGCAAGAAAATTATGCAAACTTGCAGTCCATTCCACAAACAGGCTAGCTCAAAAAAAAAAATGAGCAAGATTAGAGAGGTAGCTTAGAAACAGATTTTCTGAGCCATTGCAAAGATTCATTTTCAGATTTGTCAAAGTAAACCTAAGTAGAAGGTGTTCTCAAAATTAAACCAATTTGTTTCTCACCTTGAGAGTCCTTTATTTGTTGATGTTTCTTGACCTCAAGGCACTACTGCAAAACAGATTTTCATTTCGAAGATTTGGGTACCCAAGCCATCTTGGGTCCCGAGGGGTTAGTTTTAATATAACCAAATGTTTGCTTTTCATTTCTCCTCTCATACCACTCATCGTCGGCCCTCATCATGGAACAATTATCTATTGAGTGTCCATTCAGGCCACAGTAATAACAATGAAAGGATTTTCTTCTCATGGACAGCTTTTCATCATTTTCTATTACTGAGCAATTGTTCATCTTATGTCCAAAGCTACCACAGTAATGACAAGAGATGTTTTTCTTGAAAGACCACTCATCATCATTTCTCTTCATGAAACAATTTTCAACGACATGACCATGTATTCCACAATAATAGCAATGAGAGTTAAATGTTTTCCTAGTGGGTTTCACATGATCTTTAGACTCATTAACAGTTTTCATTTGTGACTGCAATGCTTTTTCATCATCAGATTTCATTAGAAGGCAGTCATACATGTCATGACCATATTGTCCACAATAGTAGCATGAAATATTTCTTTGTTTTCTTGATGCGTGAGCATATTTAACAGATGGATGTTTTTCATGCATACAAGAATGAACAACAACATTTTTCGATTTCTGATTTTCTTTATCACAAGTATAGAATGACTCATTCAACCTTTTAATCTCATTCTCCAAAGACAAAATATGCAGTTCAGACTTAGCCACTTCATCTTCACACAATACAAGCTTATCATTCAACAGAGAATTGATAGTTTTGAAACTTGCAATTTCTTGTTCTAAAACTTGAGAGTTTTCAAGATTATCAACAGCAACATATTTTCCTTTTTCAAATATGTGGATTTTGTCAACCAGAAGACAGTTTTGATCTTTCAATCTCTGAATCTTTGCAGCAAGTTTTTCATTTTGAAGTTTTTCAAATGAGTTTTCACTCATAGAGATATGTTCAAGTTCATTCATTTGAAAATTCGCATTTTCACCAACCATTCTACCAATGGTTTCATTATTTTCAAATTTGTCATTCAAATTTTTGAAGCTTTCTATTTCCTTTCTCAGTTCTTTCAACTTTTCAGAGTTGTCAGCATTCAAGGTAGCTTTCCTTTTTCTAAAAGAAGCAGTTTTTCAGATATAGCGGAATTTAACATTTTCAACTTTTCATTGTCTTCTTCAATGAGTTGAAATTCTGAAATTTTATCCTGTAAAGATTTGTTTTCAGATTTCAGATTTGCAGTCGATTCTTTGAGTTCTTCTTCAACAAGCATGTGAGATTCAATTGATTTTTCATGCTCAATGCATTTTTCACATGCATAATTATCAACGCACGAGTTTTCTATTTTCTTTTTCATTTTTCTGTTCTCAAATTTTAAGACTTTGTATTTATCAACTAACTCATCGTAAGCATCCATTAACTCATCATAGCTAAGCTCATCCTCTTCATCAGAATTAGAATTTACCTTGGAATTTTCCTCGCTTTGACATTCATTTTCTTTGTTTGTCACGAGGCACTCATCATTGTTGTAGCTTCCTTTTTGGGCCTTGCTTAGCCCATCCAAGATATCTTTGGCTGACCTATAAGATAAGACGAAAGGATAAACATCAGTGTTCACTGCAGCCTTAAGAGTATTCAAAACAAAATGATTATCAGAATCCTTTTTCTTGTGCTCATCGGTCCACTTTGATTTGTCTTTTGGTAAAACATGAGGACCATTAGTCATTAAGTTCAAAAGTCTTGGATTAGTACTAGAAATGCAAACACACAATTTTCCAAGCCATGATGTGAAATCAAAACCATCAAAGACAGGAGGCACATTTACACTTGCCATTAATGAAACGATCTTTTCTCCTAGATCGTGAGGTCCGTTAATAAAAAATCAGAGACTGGGCTCTGATACCAATTGTTGGCCCAGATAGCAATATACACGGACAAGAAGGGGGGGTTGAATTATCCCCCACACGAAATTACAGATTTTAAAACTTAACTTGCAGATTTAACGAGATTGATGTAAATGAGCTAAACGAGTTGAACAGAAATAAATCTAGTACACTCAATCTCTCCGAGCACACTCGAATGTGTTGGAATAGGAAAAAGTACAAGCAAGCAACCACAGGACACGGGGATTTTAAGGTGGTTCGGGACCACGACGGGCTCCCTACGTCCACCCCTCACCGAACCGGTGAGGCTTCACTTGCTTCACAACGAAGCACACGGAGAATATACTCCAACACACATGGAGACTACGTCACCACAACGATCCAACAGCGGGATCAGTCCACACACACACACCGCAACACTTGCGGCAATATATGATCACAACCGTACGCAGACGGTTCACCACACACAAAGTTAAAGTTCAGAAATAAAGGATATGTTCAATACATGCTCATGAACCAAGAGTAAATGACTGGAATATGGGAAAAGAGTGAAGAAATGAATCCCCATGTGTAGCAAGGGCTGAAAATGATCTTCTTTGATTTCCAGTTCGGAGGGAGGTCGGATGACGGCGATTCAAGCTTCCTCTTGATCCTCTCATCGATCCGCTCTTCTTTCTCTTCTTCCATAATCTCCAGAAATGCCTTGTTGGAGATGAAATCCTCCTAGCAATAGCCCGTCCTTCCTTTTCCCCCTTTCTTCACCTACAAGATAAGAGAAAGATAGCACATTAGGGTTCTCTCTTATGAAATTCAGAGTTCACAACAATATATATAGAGGGGTGGGGAAAAGACACATATAACCCTCCCAAAGTGTGTTAGAAACACCTAAACATGATTAGTAACTAATGGGGGGTGTTTTGGTAAAGTTTGATAGGGTTTAGAGCGAGTTCCAAATGGGTTCGCAAAACCCGTGCCGGAATGGGTCGACCCCATGGGTCGACCCCTGGACAACCAGAGGATGGCCAGACACAAAATCACAACCCAGAACCCAAGGGTCGACCCCATGGGTCGACCCATGGCAGTGGGTCGACCCATGGGGTCGGCCCATGCACCTGCATGCTAGAAAATGCTTTTTGTCCATCCAGACACTCAATGGGTCGACCCCATGGGTCGACCCCTGCAGAGAGGGTTTACAAAACAACAGATTTAGCTAAGTTTAAGCATCAAAAACACATCCAAAAATCATGATATGATTATCATACATTTAACAAAGTATATGGACCATTCAAACCAAATTTCAACAAGTTTCATGAGAATCATATAAGCACATTTGGAAAACTCAAATATCTCATCTTAGTGATGCAAGAAACCCATTCAAGGCAATAACATCTTATGGAAGATGTTCTTGAAAACAACCCACACAAAAAGCCATGTGAAGACAAGTTAAAACCAAAACTTCTCAAGGCTCTCATTCAAATCAAGCATAAGAAATGGTTAGATATTACCATCGTTCACTTGACATGAGAGGGTTTAAAAACCATCCGTGAACCTGTAGAAACACAAACATCAAGTTAGTTTATGTATCAAAAATTGAGTTCTCCTTAACTTGATTCTTCCACATGAAACTCAATAACTTTACACATTCAAATGCACATGAAATATACTCATGACTGTAGAGACTTGCTAAGAAGAATGTTCAGACTTTGTGTATGCAAGAAACTGAATGTATAGGCGTTGCATGCATGAGACTGAATGTATATACTTTGCATGCATGAAACAACCGAATGACGGTATGGACTTGGAAAGCTTGAAGGCACAAGACACTTGGCCAATGTACAGACTTGGCTTGAAGGCCAATGTACAGAGTTGGAAGTTTGAAGGCCAATGTACATACTTTGAAAGCTTGAAGGCACAAGACACTTGGCCAATGTACAGACTTGGCTTGAAGGCCAATGTACAGACTTGGAAGCTTGAAGGCCAATGTAGAGACTTGGAATATTGAAGGCCAATGTATAGACTTGGAAGATTGAAGGCCAATGTATGGACTTGGAAGATAGAAGGCCAATGTATAGGCTTCGAAGATTGAAGGCCAATGTATGGAGTTCAAGTGCAGCAGGCAAAACAATGTATAGACTTTCAGTAGAAGAATGTGCAGACTTTCCTTGTGCAAGAGAGCAATGTATAGACTTTGTGTTCATGAAACAAACAACCGAATGACTGTATAGTCTTGCAAAGAGGAATGTATAGACTTTGAAAGCTTGAAGCAATGTATAGACTTTGATGCCCAAAGATAATTTATAGACTTAGTGCAATGCAGAGGCTGTACAGACTTCAAATGTAAAGACTTTGAACGTGTGTGCTGGCAATGTATAGACTTTGGCACACAATGCAACAAGACTCTGGATGATGTATAGACTTTACGTTCAATATGCAACAGAGTGTATAGACTTTGGAAATAAATGAAGCATTTCAGAGCAACTCAAAACAAACATTCATGTGAGGCATAATCAGTTCATAAACATGAGTAAGCATGAATTATAAATGCAGTTCAGAGCATGTAAAACCATGGGCAACAAGATATCACACATTTGTCAGTTCATTAAGAACACCAACATAATGTTTCCATGAAGTCACCAATGTGAACATCTACATTAAGGATGTGTGCATGAAGGACCATTGTGTTTGAACCACCTGCAAAACAAGATATTACAGTGTTAGCTTGTTTATTGTGCAGACGCCATTGAAGCAAAAAGCACACAATATATTAGAATCATCAAAACCATTGTCAGAGACAACAAGGGGGCGCACAGAACCCAACATCTAAAAAGGAGAGGTAATGAGGTTCTCACATTGAGTAACTAGGGATTCCGGCCTCTGTTCAAGGTGTCTCCCTAATGTCAAAGATGTGATTTACCAACTTACTTATTGATCTTCTTGAAAATCTCTATGATATCCTTTATATTTGTGCAAATTACTAGAATGCTTGTCCTCAATACCTTGAGCACACCTTCTCTACCTTTGTCTCTTATCGTCTACTTAGTATAGTTGTTTGATCAGCTATATCTTGTCATACTTGTTCATCCCTGCTCTACATCATATACCCTGTATGTGGATAAACTTCCCTCTCATTCTAATTCTCTATTGCTTAAAGTTAAAGAATCTTCTCTTGAGTTTAGCGCCTCACTTATTTTCTTAAGATATGCTCATGAGTCTTTCTACACTACGAAGCTACTATACTTCTTCCTCATGTCTCCAGCAACTGCATATATCTTACATTTCCTTTTGATGATGTCAAAGGGGGAGAGATGTTATCTGAGAGGTTCAGGGCATCTGAGGCATCTGAGAGCGAGTTGTAGGGGTGTGGTTTTTGGAGAGAGAGAAGAGGTTCAGAAGATGGTGTCTCTGGGAGAGGCTTTCTGGTTTGTCAGTTTGCAATTTTTGGTTTGCTCTTGATTGTTTTTGATCTCCTTTTAATGCCCTGATATTGCTTGATTCATAGTGTTTCCATCATCAAAAGGGGAGAGATTGTTGCATCCCTACGGTTTTGATGATGTCTCACACTATAAATCAATTTGGTTTATCGCATTCTTGCAATAAACGTCCGTGCATTTTCCTGTTCATATGCATTCAATAGATCAGTGCATGCTTTACTCTAGATGTGGCAAGTCCTTGCCTCGGTGCAAGTTTCCTTTAATAAGCTCAACACGTGTGCTCGTCTCAATAGAGCTCGGTGCATCTCGCATAAAGACCGTGCATATTTTGCTGCGGTGCATTTCTTTGTTTCTAAGCATGAAGGAGGTCTGTGTTTGTTGCATGATTTAGGTCCGTGCATTATTTGTCATTCATTTTTTTGCTTAATGCATTATCTCGTTCATAAGCTTGCTCGGTGCAAGTTTCTCCAAGTTCTGCATTTCTCGCATAAAGTGCCTGCCTCGGTGCAAGTCCTTGCTCATGCACAGGTTCTGTCGTTCATATTCTGTCTCAGTGCATTTTACTAGGTCGTGTGCACCAAGGTCCGTGCAATATCATGTCTCTGCATCTCACCTCTCGAGGTCGGTGCAATTTCTGGGTCAGTGCAATTCTTGACTAGAATGCATTGTTTAGTCTGCTCATTTCTTTTATCTCAGTGCAAATCCAACTTGGTGCAAGTTTGTCTTGCATCTCTCTTTGTTCTGCGCATTTCTCTCTGCCATCTCGGTGAAGCTCTTGCTTGGACTGCATATCCCGACTCCGTGCATTCTTTCTCTTTTTGAATAACAAGATGTTGGTGCATCCTTTTATCGCATTAACATACTCGGTGCAAGATTTGGTCTGCACCTAGTCGGTGCAATTTTTGGTTAGACGTAGGTATGGGAACACATCTCAGTGTATACTTTGCTTAAGATAAAAACATGATCGGTGCATAGTCAAGTCTATACAAACTCACTGTAGCTGTCTGTGCACGTTTTGCTCCATGCACACCAAGGCTATGCAAATTCCTACAGCAACGAGGTCGATGCAGTTCTTGTTTCAAGCCTATTAGACTCGGTGCAAATCTTCTTGGTAGCTAAAGTAGATTGGTGCATCTTCTACTTAATTCCACATTGGTGTCTTTCCTTCCAATCTTAATCGGTGCTTGTTTCCGACTCGGTGCAAACTTTCCTTTCTGGCAAGAATAAAGTCAGCGCATCTTTGTGCCTTATGGATTCTTGTCAGTGCATATCTGTTGCACGATTGGACTCTATGGTCTGTAGTTATGATGTCATGCATTTTCGCAAGTCAGTGCATCTCTCGCTTTTGCTCACTTCAACTCAGTGCAACCTTTTGTTCACCTTGTAGTAAGTCAGTGCATTGGTCGACTTGGAAATTCCTACTCAGTGCAGTTTATGCTTACTCACTCGCTACGTCGGTACGAACTGTGCTAAGTGTGTGACAAAATATTTATTCCTTTTCTGACAGTCTGTCTGTGCATTCACCAGGTGGATGGCACGTGATCCGAGGAGGATAGAGGTCCAGAACATTCCGAACACGTGCCCCAACCTTTCAGGCGAGAAATGTGGTATCCATACGCCTAAGGTTCTGGAACAGACATATATATATACTGAGGAAAAGGGTTCGTAAAAATGTATGGAGTAGTGAAAAAAGGAGAGAAGCGTGAGAGCAGTGCTGTGGATCAAGAGAGAAAACCAGAGACAAACCACTCCATCAAGAGCATAGAGAAGATTCTGAGAGAAAGCTGTCTGTGAATCTGAAGATCTACTTCTACGGAAGCTACATTGTTTTGACCTAGAGATAATTGTTTTCCATTGATCTTTTATTTTTGAGTTTCCTTCATTTTTCATTCCATTTTGTTACCCTCCAAGCGTGCTCGGAGGAAGGGAGTGTAGATTCCTTTAAAATCCACACTTTGGGGAAAGGTTAAAAAGGAAGGGAAAAGGGAAACATTAAATAATGGTGGAGATGAAATAATGCACGAGGTGCACAAGGGGAGTGTGTGATCGCTAGAGGGTTTACCACAATAAAAAAAGAATAAGATCGCATGTACCTGGTGAAAGATGGGATGCGGGATG
This sequence comes from Amorphophallus konjac, assembly GCA_022559845.1. NCBI lineage: Eukaryota > Viridiplantae > Streptophyta > Magnoliopsida > Alismatales > Araceae > Amorphophallus > Amorphophallus konjac. The sequence continues at coordinate 273,777,162 of CM040119.1, read as the reverse complement.
AATGTGGATCTCCTCCTCCAACTCCAATCGGCCGGCCGACGAAGTGGGTTTTCTTGATTGATTACCTTGTAAGAAAGACAATGAAAGACAAGCAAAAGAAAGGGGATCAGCCAAAGTGCAATAATATTAGTCAAGAACCAACATAAAAATGATGAAAAGACATCAACATGCGCACCTTCTTTTTTGTTATCTTTTTAAAACCCCTAGCAGAGAACTAGGGAAGAATATGATATGCTAGATGTGGTAAAAGAACTAACGACAGGTAACAATAGTGATGATAAGAATATGATGAACAACAAACAAGCTATATATGTATCGCCCTGCTCTCCCTGACGAGAGTAAAGGGAACCAAGAAGATGCTGGACGGATGCAGAGGGATGAAGAAAAAATCGATGCTCGAAGGAGGAAGCTCTGCGTGCTTGAATACTTAAAAATCCTCAACCTTTTGAGTTGTTGTTGTTGTTAACCTTTTACACGATCAAACCAGATTTTCCTTTATAGTGTCAATCGGATGTGATCAAACAAGGGAATTGATAAGAACGGGTAATGAGGCATCCAAGGAAGGATTAAGATCGGGCAAGAGTCCAAGGATAGCAGGGAACTGTGAGGGAAAGATGGGGAAAAGAAGGACTCTGGAGTGGAACACGCCTTGAGACAGGGCGTCTTTTTTTGAATTGACGACCTTCACAGAGACGTTTCTTGAAACACGACCTAGGAAAGGGCGTTTCTTCCTGGATTTAATTTTGGAAATAAAAACCTTCCTCTGTTTGAAAACTGAGATAACATGCCTGAGATAACGGCGTTAATTAAAATCACGCCCTGAGGAAAGGCGTTACTCACAAAATGCCTTTTATTTTGAAAATAGATAATTCCAAAAATTAAGGGATAACACCAGGAATTGACGCCCTCACCTACGGTCGTCCTTTCTTTGAAAACGCCCTACAACAGGTCGTTATTTTTGAAATTAACGCCCTTACTCAAGTCGTGACTCACAAAAATACAGGAAAAATGCAGAAAAACTCACAAAAATAGAAAAACTTTATGTTATAGGAATATTGAAGTCCACTTGGGGCATTTATATAATAACATGAGATTTGATCAACAAAACGTCAATTTTGGCGTGTCTACAGCTGCCCCGCCTTGGCGTCTGCTTTGCAAGGGAGTGAGACGGAAATGGAATGAAGTGTAATGAAAGAAATGAAGTGGAACGAACTGATAAGGAGACGCCAAGGTGTGATGTGACACGCCTCAGACACTAAGCATTGGAAATCTTTCCAAGATTCTGAATGAAACAACTCTGAGTGGTTCCAAGGAAAAATCGATCTGTTGGATAAAAGGAGGTTAAACTAAGTAATAAAGGGTGTGCGCGTGGGCACGACAGGGAAAGACCATTGGAGAGCGATTACCAGCCAATGTGGATGTGCTGCAACCAAGGTAAATTTTGCAGAAAAGTAAAGAGAATTGGGATAAAGATCCAACAAAAGGAACACTTTCAAGGAATCAGCCTGAACGGCCTCAAATAGAACGAAGTACTTGATTTAAAGTGGAATATCTCATGTCAATTCAATCAAGAGCGAGTGAACTTCATTATTGCCATAATATGAAGATTTTCAGCATGAAACTCAAAGTCCTACATGATGCATGCTGGGCTAAAAGAAAAGGTTAAAACAAACTAAAAAAATAGAAAATAATCAAGGATAATATTGCCAAGCTGTTTAGATCTGGTCAAGAATCCATATCTCTGAGCTGACACTAAGCCGAAGCCCGTTTGTCCACGTATCAACTCAGAAAGTGGAACCATCGTCCCAAACTTTTAACAACTCGACGGCCTATCCGTGTGATCAAGATTTTCCTGAAATCGTCATCGTTTTTGATGAAGGGGAACTCAAATTTCAGGTTCATCAGAACCACAAGGTCCTTGACATAATATAATAGCGTAGATATCATATAGTAACAATGCTTACAAGAAACAGATACAAGGTGACAAGATGTTGCTCCTACGGGTGATCCAAACGCCTCGAATCCTGCAAACTTCTGCACTTTGAAACTTATTAGACTTCATTTATCAATTCAGAATATGACATGATCATAAGTGCTTAATCATAAACAATTTCATCAAATAATAGCACTTAAGTTCATCAAAAGCGTGGAGAGGACAAAAATCCATAAGCCAATAAAACACGCCTAAGAATAGGGCGTTAACAGCATGAAAGACGCCGTTCCATAGGTCGTTAATTGTTAAAACACGCCCTTCTCAAAGGCGTCATCAATAAACGGGGCTTAGAAGAAACACCCCTTCACCCAAGGCGTGATATAAGACAAAACGACCGTTGGTAAAGTCGTCAAATCAAACATAACGCCGTAACAGAAGGCGTAACTAACAGTGAAAGCTTAGAAGAAAAACGACCTCAACAAGGGCGTGACATAAAACACGACCACCTCTAAGGTCGTCAAATCAAAAAGAGATGCCCTGAGACAAGGCGTTAATTCTGCACGAACCTCGTTTCCAAATTAAGAACACAGTCCTTAACCTAATCAAACTTATAACTTCGGGGCTCTTTAGGACTCTTCAAATCCTTATAAAACGGCAGACTTTCTTAACCAAATCATCGAATTTCCTCTGCAGCCGAACTGCTTCGTTTCTTTCTTTTTCTGCAGGCCTTTTGTTCTTTTCTTGCTTCTGTTCTCAACTGCAGGCGGCGATGGACAGAATACTGAAGAAACCCAGGATTTCTACTCCTAGAATCTCTGAAATACAAGGGCACATAAGCAATCGAATTGCTTTGAATCAGGTAAGCTTTAATTTCCTTTACTGTGCATGTAACCCTTCATTGTTCTGTCGAACTGCTCACTTATTTCTTTGTTGCTGAACTCTTCTGTCCAATACTTCATATGCTCATGTACCTCTTTTTTTTTTTCTTGTTTTCTTCCTCTCTTCTCACAGGAGTACCCAAATCTTCCAGGGGCTAGAAGATATGTCCAAATCAAATGGTTGCCCCTCATCCTCTCCAAGTTCACATCAGACATGAGGGTATATGTAGCTAGATGGCATCTCTTGGGGTTAATAACCCATGCCAAGCATTATGATCAAATCCACATAGATTGGGCTGCCATAGGAGCATTGATTGAAACCTGGCATCCTTCCACCCATACTTTCTTATTTTCCACTTTTGAGGCCACCATCTTGCTGGAGGAAGTAGAGATGATCCTAGGCTTGAAAAGGATGAAACACGGAGAAGAAGAAAAGATGGCCATCATGCCAAGGCCCATCTCCTCCTACGAGTTGCTAACCTCGTTAATACCTAGCCCAAATATAGTGAACCAAATCAAGGTCACTAAAGGAGTTAACCTCTTGAAGCTCGCCTCGTGGGTGTACAAGAGAGCGGATCAAGCTAAAGAGGAAGAGGAGATAGAAAGAGTGACCAAAGCCTTCGTGGTGTGCTTGGCAGGAGCACTCCTATTCCCATCCACGGAGGACTTTCTAGAGGAATCTCAATTGAGCGCAGTGGTGAGCTTATGGGAAGAAGAAAGAGTTGGATCGGCGATCCTAGCATATCTCTATAGCGGGCTTACATCGGCGGCCATGGGAAGGCCCATTTACGGGTGCATGCTAGCACTCTCTAGTTGGGTTGATCTACACTTCAAATTCGACTCATGCCACGAAGCCCAACAACCCTCAAGAATTTTCTCAAAGAGCCCACTCTCATATATAACCGGCTCATTAGGTATAAGCAATAGAGTGACCAACCGGATCCCTCAAATCAAGAAGAGAGGGGATTGGAGGGAGCATTTAAAGGTAATGCCAAAGAATCTTTTTACTTGTGCCCCGGGTATATTCAAAATGCAGGAACTTCGTGCACGCTTCTCCATCGGGACGGACCTTCATCTTATTGGCGCTTCGGACTTCGTTTTATATAATGCACACCGGTGCCTTCCTCAGCTTGGACTCCCAAGGCAAGTGCTGGAAGACATCTCCCATCTTCCTCCAATCAAATCAAGGGATCTAGGCAGCAATGAAGATGGAGAAGAGGTTATCACCATTCAAGCTTTATGGAGGCTAAGCAAGCTTCATCAACCTGTAGAAGACTTGGATGAAGACAAAGAACAGTGGAAAAATTATGTAACTTCATTGAGAAAATTAAGGCCCAAAGTGGCTCATTAGTCATTGTAGTTCCTCTTTTCAAAATAATAAAGATTATTTTCTGATTGAGCCAACTACCACTGTGATTATGATCGAAATCATCCAAAAAACTGTGTTTCTGTTGTGAAAAACGCCTCCAAGAGCGTCGCGAATTAACAAATACACGCCTTATTTCAAGGCGCTTCAATGGGCCCATTGTCAACAATTGACGCCTGCGTCAGTGGGCGTTACTTTGAATAACGACCTCAAGAAAGGCGTGAACAGATTCAAACCCAGGAGAATATAATCGTTGACTCCTCAAAAATAACGCCTTTTCCTTGGTCACGTTTAAAGTGTAACACGCCTCTATAAAAGGCATTACTTCAAATAGCAATGATGACTTCTCTTACATCAATCAACGCCCATTCAATGCGTCTGACGACGGTTATCGTTCCCCATGCAAAAGAAATTAACGCCTTAATCGTCGTCGTCAACTTTCATAAAACGCCCAAGGAATGGACGTGAATTCCATTATAGACGCCCCCCATTAGGGCGTGTCTTCTTTTTCAAAACCCAAAAGCCGTCGGGCCCCTTCTTCTTCCTCCTTCCGTTCATTTCTCCCTTTTTCTCTGCAAACCCTAACCGAAACCCCCCCCGAAGCCTCTCTCTCAATCTCCTCTCTCTCATTCTCTCAAACACTCTCTCAATCTTAGCCATGGCCAAACGCCAAAGAGTCAGCGCCCCAGATGTGGTCGATCTCGATGCCTCCCATGCCCAAGAGGAAGAACTCTCCGTGGAGGAGCTCGCCGTCGTGGCTTTCGAAGAAGAGCCGGTGGCGGCCGGCGGCGACGAGGCCGACGGAGCAACAGCAGATGCAGAAGATGCAGACGGTGGAGAAGAAGAAGGAGAAGAAGAAGAAGAAGAAGAAGGACCGCCGCGCACGGCGGCGGTCGCTCCCCGGGGGCAACTCCGGCGGCCCAGACGGCCACTGCCACGGCCACAACCCCAGAAACACAAGAAGGTAGGTTCCCCCTCCCCAATTCCATTTTATTTTATTTTATTTATATTTTTCTTGATTTTTCATGGCCATCGGGGACGAAATCTGCAACCCAGAAAAAAACACGCCCCCCCCCCGGGGGCGTTACTCACAGACAAAACGCCCTAACCCAGGGCGTTAATTATTTCTAATTTCTGAAAATCAATTAACCTCCATGGAAAACGCCCTGAAGCATGTCGTTTCTTAAAACTTATGATTTTTCATGATTTCCATGCTCATTAAACAATTTCCAAAAATATTTTCATGAATTATTTCGCATGCTGTCAGTTATTTCATTTTCTGTTAAATTGAGAAACCCACGCCCTCCAGTGGGGCGTTAATTCAACAAGAGACGCCCAAACCAGAGGGCGTCGCTTCATTCATTAACGATTCAAAATTAACCACCTTTAGGAAAACGCCCTACCACAGGGCGTTAATTCAACAAGAAACGCCCAACACCGAGGCGTGATTAGAAATATGTTTCAGAAATAGCAAAACAGCCACAAGAATACGCCTAAGACTGGGGCGTGATAAACATATAAAACGCCCTCATTAAGGGCGTTACATTAAAGTTCATTCTGAAAAACGCCCCCCACAGGGGCGTGAATTTATCAAGAAACGACCTGAGGGTGGCCGTGAATTCCAAAAATCCTAAAATTCAATATTTAACCCAAATCAAATGTAATTCCACATGGATACTCAAATAATTAAGAAAAATAATTCTCTTTTAATACATGCAGGGGCTGATGAGGACCCGTATCTCATGGGTCATGGTCTGGGCAGCATACCAGGGTCTCCCCGACTTCCAGAGGGTTAGGGTAGAGGCCATGGGGTTTGGGGCTTTTCTATCCATCGAGCCTTTTAGACCTGACCTAGCACTGATCCAGGTTTTGAGGGAGAGATGGGATAGGGTTAGCCGGACTTTTCTGATGCCCTGGGGTCATATGGTTCCTAGTTTAGAGGATGTATCCAGGATCACAGGTTTACGGGTGGATGGTGAGGCCGTGAGTGGGTTCACCTATTCTGACTATACGGAGATGGCCCAGAGGCTACTAGGGCTTGAGATGGTCTATGTGGGACCTAGCGAGTGTAGGACCATTTTCCGTACGGACCTGACTACGGTGATGGGTCTAGGAGATGCCAGGCATAGGTCGGGGGAGACCTTAGGTGAGTTTGCACAGCGACTGACCGACGGGGTGAGAGCGGCATGCTGCCAGGACCCGACTGACCATGAGAGAGCGGACCGAGACCTGAGGAGGTTCCTGCTGCTGCTGCTCGGGAGATTATTGCTGGGGATGAAAGCCGATGTCATCAACTGCCGCTTCTTAGGCATCCTGGAGGATCTGGAGACGGTTGGCACATATGCTTGGGGAGCGGCCCTGCTGGCGCATTTGATGGCTGATCTGTCCACGGGGACAGGCCGTGAGACGACCGTCAGTGGCTTCTCACCTCTTCTTCAGGTATGCAATTTCTCATTTCTTATCTTTTCTTTGTTATGATGCATGTGAATATAGTACTAATTGCAATGCGTGGATGCAGGTGTGGAGCCACCTATACATGCCGATGGGGCGCGTTGACCCACGGCCAGGAGCTGAGGGATCCTTCCCTCTGGCGCGACGCTGGGTGCCTGTTATCTTTGGCGCCCCACTTGATTACGAGTTGTGGGTTCTACGGAGAGAGTTCCGCGACTTCCCTCCCTCGCTGGTATGTATGAATGAATGATATGCATTTCTTTTTGTTGTTTATTTGAATATGATGAAGTGATAATGATGCGTGTTCATGAATGCAGGTGCAGTGGAGACCATATGAGGGGATGACCGATGAGGGCCAGCCTTGGGTCGTATCGGGGTGACCTCGCTTCGGGCGTGAGCTGTGGCTACACTGCTTGAGCGAGATTGAGCCGTTACGGCTTCGGCTGGTGATGAGGACCCTGGGCCTACCCCAGGAGTGGATCGAGGTCGGAGAGCCTCGAGGGATTGGCAAGAAGACCCGCGGTCGCACCAAGACGACCGACTGGAGGGTGCGATTCGAGGAGCAGTACACCAACTGGCAGCGAGGCGGGACCACAGTCGTTTCCCACGCGACTGACAGCTCCGAGTACCTCCGGCGCTACTGGGAGGTTCACGCCGGCAGACCTCAGATGAGGGTCTTAGGGGTATGTATGAATGCACTTATTTCTAAATTAAATGCAAATGCTTATGTAACTATTATGCGACTAACATGTAATGAATGCAGGATGCGAGGGACATAGCGGCGATAGATGCACAGGCCCACCTCCACATCCTGGAGGACCAGCTAGCTGCCACACGGGCAGACTTGGAGACCCTGGTGAGTGTTTAAATTATTCCTATATGCAAATGAATTTTTTTGTTGTGTTGAATTAATGATTAGCCACTGACGGTCTTAATGAATGCAGCGTGCCCAGCAGGGAGCAGCGAGGAGAGATCCAGGGGAGGCCTCTAGCTCGAGGGGGCCTAGTGCAGAGGTGACTGCACTGACGGAGCAGCTGGCTGGTGCGATAGCGCGAGCCGAGGCGGCGGAGCGTGACCTTGCCTCACGGGTAAATTCTGAACTTGAAACCTCATTCAAATAATGATTAGATATAAATTGTGCATTGATAAAAATTCATTTTTACAGACTGAAGAGCTTCGAGCCACTCTTATCTGCGTAGATGAGGGCTTCCGGCCGACGAGCTCACAGGTGCGTGATCTACCTTCAGTCACATGTTGTTATTTCATTTCATGAATTATTGAACTGTGGAACTGATGATTTGTTTACCTGTTTGTAGGCTGCTCAGCTGAAGGCGATACGTACCGAGTTGTCGATCCGCGATCAGCGGATCGTAGAGCTTCAGCGGGCCCTGCAGCAACGCAGTGAGCTTCCTCAGGACGTAGCCGAGCTGCGAGTTGCCCTGGAGCTGGAGAGGAGGGAGCGTGCTCGGGAGCGCGAGGAGCGGGCTCGTGAGCGGGAGGAGCACCAGGCGGAGCGTGCCCGGTTCCAGGAGCAGCTGACGGCACGGGAGCGTGAGCTAGCGGATTCGAGGACCCAGTTTATCCTTTCCCAGGAGCGGCTTCGAGTGTCCGAGGAGCGGTTGCAGCGAGGCCGTGAGCGAGCACGGGCTGCGGGGTACTCCTTCACCAGCTCCACCTTCGTGGCGGGTTCTTCCCTCCGAGAGAGGAGCGAGGCAGGGGGACACGTTAGGGTTCCGGCTTCTTCGCGGGGGCCTATGCCTCCTCCACCAGCGCCAGCTCGGGACGGTGAGGAGGAGGTTGAGAGCAGGAGAGTAGAGGAGGGTGGAGGCGAGAGCTGAGAGTTTTGTACTTGTACTCCTCCACCTTCACACCTGTACATGATAGACATGATGATATATATATATATGAGATTTGAGCTTTTGTTACCTGAGTACTTGTGTGGTTGTGGACTTGTGTTTGTGTACTTTTTTCTTTCCACGTGCCTCGTGTTTGCTTTACTTTGCCCTGTATCTGCAGCTGCGGTTTTCACTTGAACAAACAGGTTAATTCATCTGTTCGACTTGGCCCCTTGCCCGGTGAGCAAGGGGTGTAAATATTTTGACCTTAATAATGGGTCAAGGGGCCAAGCCTTTAATAAGGCAAAATGAAATAATCCAACCTGGGGAGATGCCTCATGCAATCACACATATGCAAACAATAATTAAAAGATGTCCAAGCAAGAATGCAATTCATGCAACATGAAGAATTTATTTTTGTTCTTTTCTATATATATATATTTTTTTGGGGGATTTTTCTAAAAACACGCCTTAGATTAGGTCGTTAATATCGTGAAAGACGCCCTTCCAGGCGGCGTGATTTTGAAAAGATTTTTGAATTTTGTTGTAAACACGACCTTTCCAAAGGCGTTATTTTTAAAGAGACGACTTTAAGCGAGGCGTGAATTAATATGAATGCGCCTTGAACAAAGGCGTTAATTTTACTCTTCCCAAATTGGGTTGATAAAGTCATTAAGGTGGTGGGCCCTACTTGGTCATCATCTAAGATCCATTGACCTTTCTTGAATAATTAAAAGGGGAATTGGCGTGAATATGGTTGAACTTACACACAAGATTTCGTACAGTGCATTCTCTTCGGTTTGTCTCGACCATTCTGCTGGTTCATGACTTTTCCAAAAATAAAAGAGAAGCTATGAGGAAGCCCACAAAAGATTCAAAGATGCCTGAGGCAAAGCTACCTCCCCTATCCTTATGCCTGTTGGGGTTCGGTCTTTGGCGTAGGGATGCTTTGTTGCCTTTTTGCCTCTTCATAATGCATGCATACGCCCAAGGTTTTCCTTGCGGGGACTTTGCCCTCTTGACATGCTTTTCTTTTCACCATTTGACTTTCACTTCGGAATTGATTTGCATTGAATAGATTTGAACTGATGAACAACCTAATTGTACTTGGGCTTTTGTGGCATTTGTTCCCTTTTGGGCCCTGACTTCCTCCTACTAGGGCGGCGCATATTTGGCGTGTCTACCTCAAGACCTCCCTTCCTCCCTTGTGGGCCGAAGAAGAAAAGAATGGATATCGTCTTTCGCCTTTAGTTTGATTTCGACTTTCCATCAGATTTTGCACTGCTTGAGCTCAAGAGTAAAGTGTGTAGTGTGTGCGGGGTCAACTCCCATTTTAAATTAGCAAGACTGACAAATGGATTCTGGATTTTGACCTTTCGGACCGGGGACCTTTGCATGTCATGTCAGCCCAAAAGGGAGAACCATGAAAGAAAAACCCTTTTGTTTTGGATTTTGAAAATATTCAGATTTTTTTTGGATTATCTGGGAGATTTCTATTTTCTTTGGATTTTTGTGAAGTTTTCAATTTTTGTTTGGATTTTTTGTTCAGGGGTAATATTTCTTGAGATACAAACCATTCCAGGGGTGAGTTAATTCCTCTCCTTCAGCATTAACCAGTTTATAAGCATTGCCAGGATAAACATCTTTTATGACAAACGGCCCTTCCCAATTTGGTTGGAGCTTTGAACGAGGGCCACCCGGCTTTACAAAAATTCTTTTGATTACCATTTCACCGACCTTAAATTTTCTCTCAATTACCTTCTTTTGATAAAAACGTGAGAGCCTGTTTTGGTAAACGCGCGCATGCTCAGCGGCGACCAGACGCTTCTCATCTAGGAGTTCCAATTGGGCAAGGAGTGCATCACGACGTTCATCGATAGAGAGCTCCTCATCCAATTGTACTCGCAGAGACGGGATAAGAATCTCATAAGGGACTACGGCCTCCATTCCATAAGTAAGGGCAAAAGGAGTTTGCCCAGTGGGGGTTCGAATGGAAGTGCGGTAGGCCCAAAGAGCTTCAACCAGCTTGTCCGGCCAGTCCGAGAATTTATTAGCCTCACACGTCTTCTTAACAATTTTGATTAAGGTTTTATTAGTGGCCTCTGCTTGGCCATTGCCCTGCGGATAATAGGGAGAAGAATGATGCAATGCAATGTTATACCTGTTGCAGAGATCCTTGAGATCTTGGGAGATAAATTGAGGTCCATTGTCGGTGACGATGGTGCTCGGGATGCCGAACCTCGTGATGATGTTCTTCATGATGAATTTGCAGACGGTTGATGCTTTAATTTCCACATAAGCTTCTGCTTCCGCCCACTTGGTGAAGTACTCCGTTGCCGTGAGAATGAATGATTTTTGCTTGGTCAGGAGGTTCGAGTCACCAAGAGGTCCAATGATATCAAAAGCCCACATGGAAAAGGGCCATGGGGAGGACGTAGGATGGAGTGAAGAAGCAGGAGAATGAATCTTGTCGGCGTGCAGTTGGCACTTAACACACCTTCGAACATAGATAGAACAATCCTCTTCTAGAGTGGGCCAATAGAAACCTAGTCTAAGAATCTTCTTAGCTAGCATCTGGCTGTTCACATGACCACCACACACACCAGAATGCGCCTCTTCCACAACCTTCCAAGATTCATCATCATCGAGGCATCTTAATAAAACACCGGTGAGCCCTCTTCTGTAGAGCACACCTCCAACCAAAGTATAACGTTGAGCCACTCTCCTAATTGCTTTCTTTTCTTCGGCAGTGGCTTCCTCGGGATAAGACTGATCATTACAGTATCTGGCAATCTCATAATACCAAGGCTTTTCTTCGTCAGCCAACTCTTCTTGCCAATCCAATAGCATGACCTCTTTGCCTTCAAGAGCTTCTTTCCGCCTAACCTTCTCAAGCACCTGATCCCTAATATCAAGAAAAGCACGATCCCTAATGGCTGGAGTATCACGCTGATGAATCAGGGGGACATGAAAATCACGCTCAGGAGGGAAGACTAAAGCGGAAGCTAAAGAAGCAAGTGCGTCAGCCAAGATGTTCTGGCTACGCGGGACATGAACGAAAATCAATTTAGTGAAGAGTTTGGCGTAAGCTGAAGCGAGTTCCTGGTAGGGCTTGAGCTTAGGATTGATAGTGCGGCACTTGACCAACACTTGGCGTAGAATAAGCTGACTGTCACCGACGATTCGCAAATGGGTGACACCATACTGATGAGCGGTTTTAAGACCGGCCAAAAGAGCTTCATACTTGGCTATGTTATTGGTGACGGGAAAAGTGAGTCGAGCTGCGAATGGAATGGTGACTCCTTCGGGTGTTAAGAGAACCATGCCGATCCCTCTTCCTTGAGAATTAAGAGCTCCATCAAAATGTAATGTCCACATAGGATCAGGGGGGTGATTAATGGACATAATTCTTCATCCGGGAACTCTGAATTGACAGGATCAAAGCGGGGGAGAGGGTGATGAGCAAGATGTTCGGCAATGGCATAACCTTTGATAGCTTTTTGCTGAATGTAAGTGATGTCAAATTGAGAAAGGAAGCTTTGCCAGCATGCTAATCGATCAGTGAGGACAGATTTTTCAAGGAGGAATTTGATTGGATTCATGCGAGCAATGAGGTGAACCTCGTGAGCTAGGAAATAGTGTTTTAACTTCTGAACTACCCAAACCAAAGCTGCACAAGTCTTTTCCATGGCTGAGTATCTCTGCTCGCAGGGGTTAAGGAGTTTAGACAAGTAGTATGCTGCCCTCTCTTTACCTTCCTCATCCACTTGAGCTAAGACAGCACCTACGGAGTCATCCAGGACTGAAACATAAAGAATAAGTGGCTTGCCTGGAATTGGCGGCCTCAGGACAGGAGGATTGACCAAATAATCCTTCAATCCGTCAAAGGCTACCTGACATTTATCATCCCAATTAAACTTGACTCCTGGCTTAGTAAGCTCGTAAAACGGCCTACATCTTTGTGAATGCTGGGAGACGAAGCGGCGAATAAATTGCAACCTCCCGATTAATCCTCGAACTTCCTTCAAATTCTTGGGAGGAGGCATATCTCTAATGGCCTTCGCCTTGTTGGGATCAACTTCAATTCCCCTCTTGCTAACGATAAATCCAAGTAATTTCCCTGAAGAAACGCCAAATACGCACTTCTTGGGGTTCATTTTCAATTGATATTCTCGGGATCTCTGCAAAACCTTAGCCAGAACCCCAGGATGCTCAATCCTTGTCCTTGATTTCACAACCAGGTCATCCACATACACCTCAATATAAATATGAATCATGTCATGAAAAATTGTCATCATAGCCCTTTGATAAGTGGCTCCAGCATTCTTAAGTCCAAAGGGCATGACTACATAACAATATGTGCCCCATGGTGTAGTGAATGAAGTTTTCTCTTGGTCTTCTTCAGCCAGACGAATCTGATTGTAGCCTGAAAAGCCGTCCATGAAAGAAAGAGTCTCAAATCCTGCCGTGTTATCAATCAACACATCAATATGAGGGAGGGGGAAGTCATCTTTAGGACACGCCCGGTTGAGGTCCCGGAAATCTATGCAAAATCGAACTTTTCCATCTTTCTTCATAA